>JACMZG010001863.1:20031935-20253951 GCA_018340805.1 Microvelia longipes | reverse complement strand
TTTGGTCTAATAAGTCTGTATTTTAAGTTAGTTTAAATTTCTAGTCTAAATATATTGATTTTGAGTTGTAATTAGTCAATTTTCATGTTCTGATGTCTAAATGTCTATAACTTTGGCTGTAATTAGTCAATTTCTAATTAATAACTAGTCTAAAATGGTTTTGATTTTAGTAAAGTCTTATAGTCATTATTATGATTAATTTTATTTTGTAAGTCTATGATTTAGCAAAAGTTCATTATTTGGTATTTTGTTGGTTATTTGAGCATTGTTTCCTAATTTATTATATTTAGCTGTATTTACTCAGTGTTCTCATAAAGTTATTCATAAGTTTGTCTTGTATGTAGTATAGTTTTAGTTTTTTTAGTAAAAGTTTGTTGTAGTTTAATCAATTATTAGGTATTTTTAGGTTATTTTTGTAAGTCTGTGATTTAGTGAAATATTTGGTGTTTTGTTGGTCATGTCGAGCATTAGCTGTGTGTTTCTGTGTTCTCATTAAAGTTAGTCATAAGTTTGCCTTGTATGTAGTATAGTTTTAGTTTTTTTAGTAAAAGCTTGTAGTAGTTTAGTCCATTATTATGTCATTTTTATTCTTGTAAGTCTATGGTTTAGCAAAATATTTGGTATTTTGTGGTTATTTCGAGCATTGTTTCGTCTAATTTATGTTATATATTTAGCTGTAAGTATCCTTGTTCTCAGTAAAGTTAGTGATTTGGTCTGAAAAGTCTATGATTTTAGTTTTTGTTTAGTAAAAGCTTGTTGTAGTCTAGTCAATTATTATGTCATTTTTTCTTGTAAGTCTGTGATTTAGTAAAAGTTTCAGTATTTGGTATTTTGTTGGTTATTTCGAGCATTGTTTCGTCTAATTTATGATATATTTAGCTGTAAGTTTCAGTGTTCTAAGTAAAATTAATATTTTGTCTGTATTTAGTATAAATAGTTTTAGTAAATGAAGAATTTTCAAGTATCTAATTAAATATCCGTCTGTCATTAAAATCTATGATTTCAGAAATGTATTATGTTTTAGTAATTATTGTAATATTTTTCTAGTGCATAAGTTCGTTTCAATTTTTGTACTAAAAGTCGGGTATTTGTAGGAAAAAGTCTATAATATAAGGTGTATTCTTGTAAATTTGGTGTAATATTTAATAAAATGGCTGTCTATTTAGTCAATTTTCTGTGGTAGTTTAAATAAACTCTAATTAGGAAAACAACATAAATGAGTTTACGCTTTGAACCGTAGAGTCCGCGTATTACTTTATTTATTTTATTACTAGTTGTATACGGATTTTTTAGTATAAAGTATTTTCTAATGGTTAAATAAGTCCGTCATATTATTTTTTGGAAAAACCGCGGTATTGGAAGTCTGCCGTATTAGTTCGATAAAAATCCGCTAGGGGAAAAGCCTGTTTTGTAAACACTAAGATGTGTTTAGCTGTAAATCATACTAGGCCTCCCGAAAAAAAGGAGTGGGGAAACCATATAAGTTTAAGAATTGGTGCTTGGATCATCAGTAGTTATTTTCCGTGCGTCAATATGTCTGAAAAGTTATCATTGTAAAAGATGGTCAAGAAGATCCGTAAGTTTGGTATTACCGGAAGAACTCGATTTTAAGATCAAACCACAAGGTAACTTTGATGGTGATTTTAGTCATCCAAAGGAAGCCGTCGAACAAATCGTTACCGAGGCAATAAAAGGTGTTAAACCTGATGACTATTTAGGATTTACTTTCTGTAATAAAGATTTTTCAAGAGGAGAATGCTGGCTTAAGTTTCAAAGGCTAGTGATGTAACATTCAGAGACATCTGGAAGGTTATTTCTATTCTTTATCAGTCCAATTCTCTGGCTTTAGAGTCGGATAATTTTGTTTGAGTGTAACAAGCATACGTATGCCTACGGGAAAAGGTATAAGACCCGAAAATTTAACAGTTTTACCGAAGAATGTGCAAAGAGGAAGGGTATTATTACAATTAAGAATACGGACAACTTATGCCTTCCTCGCGCTAGTGGTAGCCAAAACTAGAATTTGATAAATACCCGGACTATGATAAAATTAGATTAATACAAAAAACATTCAAACTACAATGAGTTTAGAATTAATTCAAAAAGCTGGAGTTGTAATACCGGAAGAAGGTTGTGGGATTCCAGAATTGAAAAAGTTTCAAGAGTTCCTTGAAGGCTATAAAATTACTGTATATAATTATAGTAGTAAAGGCCGAGATGTATATTTGAAGGTGATACGGATGCCAGCAAGTGTTTAAACCTTCTTTATTGTGACGGTCACTACAATGTTATCACTTCTTTGACCGCTGCCTTTGTGTGTAATAATTACTGTGAAAAGTGCCACGTGCCGTATGACCATAAAAATGCACACCGTTGTCAAAGCAAATGTCCGGCTTGTCAACAATCACCGGCTTGTATTACCACCACGAAAATAAAATGTGAGGAATGTCGTAGACAATTTAGGAGTAAAGAGTGTTTTGAAAACCACCGGAAACCTGGTTCTCTAGAAAAAAGTATTGTGTGTAAGGAAATCACACAATGTGATGAATGTTTTAAAACTATTAAGTCTAGTCGAAAACATTTTTGTGGTGAAGTGTTTGTAAAAATTAATAAACATCAGCCCTCTGAACACTTATGTTACATGCAAATAGATAACGGGAAACCCAAAACTAAGGATTTTTTGTTTGTAATCTATGATCTAGAAACTAGACAAGAGAAGGTTTTAGAGAAAAATGGCGTACTTCATGAGCCTAATTTGTGTTTTTAAAGCAGTATTGTCATGAATGCCTAGAAAACTGATGTTCAAGTATGCAAACAATGTGGTGTTAGGTTACAAATATTGAAATGCGACGATCCCGTAACTCCGTTTACTCACCATCTCTTACTATAAGAAGAAATTTAAAGATGTGATTGCTAATAGCGCATAACGGCGGTCGTTTCGATCATCAGTTTATTTTAAATTATATATTGACAAAACAAATTTAACACCGGAAATAATAACGAGGGTTCCGGGTTGATTTCAATGATTGTTGGAAATGTTAAATTTTTAGATAGCATAAACTACTTTCCGATGGCTTTAAGTGCGCTCCCGAAAGCTTTTGGCTTAACGGAACTCAAAAAGGGTATTTTCCACATCTTTTAAACCGTACAGAGTTTGCGAATTACAAAGGTTTACTTCCTCCTATTGAATACTACGACCCGATCACATGAAACCGGACGCCCGGATTGAATTTTTAAAGTGGTACGAAGAACATAAAAATGATGAATTTGACATGAAAAAAAGAAATTATTGGCTACTGTGTATCTGATGTGGAAATTTTAGCGCAGTCATGTTTGAAATTTAGGAAACTTATAATGCAAGAGGGAAACGTATGCCCTTTTACGGAGGCGTGTACGCTTCCTTCGCTTGTAATAAAGTGTTTAGAAGAAATTTTTAAAAAAAAGGATACTATAGGAATAATACCAAAGAAAGGATACCGCTGGCGAGATATCCAGTCAAAATAGCTGTCCAGTGGTTGATTTGGGAGGAACATAAAAACAATATTGATATTATTCATGCTGCCAAAAGTAAAAAGCCTAGTGGCTGGTGTAAAAGTTGACGGTTATTGTAAAGACACAAATCAAGTGTTTGAATTTCACGGGTGCTTTTATCATGGATGTCCGAGATGTATTCAGTACAATAGAAAAGAGCCCGTTCATAATGACCCGGTGGATACAATGGAGACCCGTTTTATTAGTACAAATATGAAAGTCGAGCGTTTAAGAAGTAAGGGTTATGACGTCATTGAAAAATGGGAATGTGACTTTAGGAAAGAGCTAGAAGGCGACTGTAATATCAAAAAGTACGTTAATACACACCAGTTGATTACAAATTTACCTCTCGATCCTAGGGACAGTTTTTACGGAGGTCGGACAGGTGCAACTAAAAGTCACTATAAAATTAAAGAAAACGAAAAGATAAAGTATGTAGACGTGTGTTCGTTATACCCTTGGGTGAATAAGTTCGGTAAATACCCCGTGGGACACCCTGAAGTTTACGTCGGGGATGTTAAATGTCGTCAACTAAATTTAAATTTTACAGAAGGTATAATTAAATGTAAAATATTACCGCCGCAAGACTTGTATCACCCTGTATTACCTATGAAATGTAACGGTAGGCTAATGTTTTCGCTTTGTCGCTCATGTTGTGAAGGATTAAAGAAAAAATGTGACCATAATATTGAAGAGCGGGCTATAACAAGGACTTGGGTCATAGACGAAGTTAGAAAAGCCATAGAAAAAGGATATAACGTTTTACATATTTATGAAATATGGAAGTATGAAACTATCCGGTACAACAAAGATACCGAGGGGCTCTTTACTGGTTTTATAAACAAATTTTTAAGGATTAAGCAACAAGCTTCTGGCTGGCCTCTTCACTGTTCAAATCAAGAAGCAAAAAACCAGTATATACAAGAATATTTAGAAAAAGAAGGCGTTAAACTTAACCCGGACGAAATAGATTTTAATCCCGGCTTAAGACTGTTGGGTAAAAGTTTGATTACTAGTTTCTGGGGTAAGTTGGGTCAGAGAGAAAATCAACCAAAATGTACGATTGTTAACAAATCGGTGGAGTTTTTTAAAATCTTATCGGATCCGGCTATTCAAGTAAATAATATAACTTTAGTTAATGACTCGACTGTGATCGTTAACTGGGAATACAAAGAAGAATGCTTTAATGTACTCCCTACTGTGAATGTTGTTTTGGCAGCCTATACTACGGCACAAGCAAGATTAAAACTCTACGACTATTTAGATAAGCTTGATGATAGGGTGGTCTATTACGATACTGATTGTACGATATACGTCTCTCAACCTGGAAAATATGAAGTTCCGGTCGGTAGTTTCTTAGGAGACATGACTGATGAATTAGAAGTTTATGGAAAAGGGAGCTATATAAAGAATTTGTATCTGGAGGACCAAAGAACTACGCGTATAAAGTTTATAGTCCTCAAAATAATACGTATCACTCCGTATGTAAAGTCAAAGGGATTACTATAAACTACAAGGCATCAAAAGATGTAAACTTTGAAAAAATGAAAGACATGGTTCTTCAAGACGAGTCCCCGAAGTATATTTGTACCAAACAAATTAGAAGAACCAAAACCCATGAAGTTGTCACTGTAAATAGTCAGAAAATATTTCAACTTAATTTTAGGAAAAGGAAACTATTAGATAATTATGACTCTGTGCCGTGGGGTTACAAGAAAAGAAAGTAATTGTAAACAATATTGATTGAAATTAATTTGTAAACTTTAAATATATTTATGTAAATAAATAATTGTATTAAATTATTTAACCTTACTTCCAATAATCTAGGGTAATAAATGATCATTAAACAAGTGGACATTGAAGAAATTTACTAAGAGAGTTACTCTTCTCTACATATTAAAGGATTCAGATGATAATTTTAGAATAGAAAACTGGTCTCAAGAAAAAGCATAGAGTTAGTGGTCTTCATAACAAAACCCATATAATAGGGGCATCAGATGTAAAATTTAGACTAGGAAACCGTCTTATAGGGGATATATGGTTAAAATTACGATATGAATTATGGAAGGGGGTCATCATTGCATAAACCTATACGGTGGGGTATCGGAAAAAAATTAGATTAAATCTGGTCTTACGTACCAGATGTGAATATTATTATTGAAAAAATAATCATCCAGAAAGAGTTGTGTAGAGGGTCATACGGTATCAGCCGAAAAATTAGAGTAAAAACAGGTCCTAAGTAGAGGGAGTGGGATATTTTAACTGAGAACTAAACACAGAGTATGAGTTGTGTAAAAACCGCATTTAACTGGGGTGTCAGGTGAAAATTTTAGACTAGGAAACCGTCTTATAGGGGATATTATGATTAAAATTACACATACCGCATGAAGTATGGAGGGGTAGGGTCATCATTAGATCAAAATTAGTCTAAATCTGGTCTCAAGTCTCGGATGGATATTATTATTGAAACTACACATACAGCATGAGTTGTGGGTGGGGTTATTACTTAAAAGTCCAATGTGGTAGGTAAATCATATGAAAATTAGCGTAAAACAGGTCCTAAGTAGAGGGAGTGGGGATATTATAATTGAAAAATAAACATGACGCAAGAGTTGTGGGTAAGAAATATGTAAAAACCGCATTTAACTGGGGTATCAGGTGAAAAAATTAGACCAGAAATCTGTTCTGAAGTAGAGGGTAGATAATATGGTAAAAGTAGCCACCCGACGTGCGTGGGGTGGGGTGGTCTACTAGACATATAAAATCTGGTCATAGAGGGATAAAATAAATGCCCGTTCTAAGGCTTTTCGACCCATCAGGGTATTCACCCTGCGGAAACCACCTCAGGTGGATTGCATCTACTATCCGCTAAGAATTAATTATTCTTAGAGGGTTTCTTAGAGATTCCAAGTCTTAAGTAAAGGGAGTGGAGGGGTATTATAATTGAAAACTAAATATGGAGTAAGAGTTGAGGAGAGGGGAGGCTCTTCGTTAGGTAGACTCATATGAAAAATTAGACTAAATCTGGTCTTAAGTAAAGAGGTAGGGAGGAATGCTGTTAGTTGAGGAGAGGGGAGGCTCTTCGTTAAAAAACTCATATGGTATAAGACGAAAAATCTGTTTTTAAGTAAAGGGTGGGTGGGTGATGTAGGAGTGGTGGGTCTACAAGAAATATCATAATTAGGTACACAAATACAAGGAGAGACGAATTTTAGCCGAGTCCAGTGTACGAGCATAATACACTGAAAGGGGGAGGGGGTACATAGTAAGGTACGGGTGATCAAGGAGGTAGCCTTCCATGTATACCTAACGAGATACCGATCAAGAATGATCAATTAATAAGGCATCTAGGTAAGGGGCGTGGCCTAGGGGGAGAAGTGGGGGCCCTCCAAGTCGCTGCATTACCTACTTACTCTAAAGCTTGGACTACAGCGATTTTTCTGTTGTGTATGAAGAGACATATTTATTTCAGCTTTACTCCTTTAAAATAATTTTGGGAATTATCATAGATAGCACAACCAGTGCTATCGTTGATTTTGGACCCATCTGTAAAAATATATTGACAATCCGGCCATTGATAGGATACACTATCCCAGAACATACTATTTTGACGGATGAAGATATTTTTGATAAATCTTCCTTATATTTATTTTTAATTCTATGAGTTATTGCGTGGTAGTTAATGGATTTATATGGAATTTATTAAATATTAAACGAGCATACTTGTTATCATTCTTATCGGAAACAAAAGCGATAAAATTGTTTGCTATCTTTCACAACAAAAAGTATAATATACTAATGAATAAAGTGATGATAGCAAAAATAAAATAAATACAAAATTTATTCATGACAAATACCTAAATACAGAGTCCGGTAGCTCAGTGGTAGAGCGCTCGCCTTTCGACCTGGAGGTCGAGGGTTCAAATCCAGCCGGGGGAGGACCTCAATATGAGATTATCCCTTGTATCGTACACTCGGGAGGTCTTAAATTCAAGGCCGGCCAACCCAGCCAAGGTTTTACGTGGTTTCCTTGGCTACTAATACGCAAATGCGGGTTGGATCTAGTTTCATCTGAGACAAGTCTGGATCCACGTTTCCGTTGTCTCCAGCTCACGAAAAGTTAATGTTCTGCGGACTGGGGGAGATGAAGGTCGGAAAGATATACTGAGCCTTTGTATGTCCGAAAACTTAGTCAGTGAAAGTGATGGCGGCGACACGAGTAACGTAAGTGACTAGGAACAAGTGCTCGGTTCTTGAAGACAGACGTGTCCTAATGGCACTGCGGAGCTTTGACTTTCAGATCAGGCTATAGAAGAGTTTTGTACACGCTGACATCTGGGTGCTAGAGTTCTTTGTCGGGTGGCGCTGGACTGACCAGAGCGGTGAGCCTAGCTAGAGTCTGGTGATGCTAGTGGAACTGATGAGATTGGTGAGACTGGAAGGACGAGGTCAAGTGAGACTAATGTGATCAGAGGAGCTAGTAAGACTAGATGAAACAAGCACACAGTAAACTAGTAGTCGGCGCTAGCCAGAGCGGTGAGCCTAGCCAGAGTCTAGCTGGTCTAGATGAACTAGGCACACTGTGAACTAGTCGCAGATACTAGCCAGAGCAGTGAGTTTGGATAGAGTCTAGTTGGGCTGGATGAACTAGACACACTGTGAACTGGTTATATTGATTGGATGTGTACAAACTCAGGGTTAATGTTGAGTGAGATTTGAGTGAGGGGAAAACGCTAAATGACCCTACGGGTTAAAGCGTAAAAAAAATATATCTAAATATACAATATACCATCTGACGACGAGCGAAGCGAGTTCGCAGACATGTTGCAGTATAATTTGGCGAATTATATGTTTTGACAACGGGCGAAGCAGGGAGGATGAGCGTAGCTAATCCGATGTGATGAAAAAAAGTTCCCTCACAATGGCATGATAAGCCAAAGCAATACCTTTTATGTTAACCAAATTAATAGCACTTAAGATTATATACGCTCGAATTCAGAAAAATTCTTGCGCAGTGGTCCATGCCAGGTGAGTTTTCTTTGGAAAGGTTGTAGCGCCTTTCCATAGTTAAACACGGAAACATGCATTCCAATGGAAATTCGCCCAGCATGTGAACCACCGTGCCAAAATCATTTTGTATTTATAAACTTATACAATGTAAAAAAAAAACTAACGATTTATCATCCTTACCAGGGTTTGAACCAAGATACCCTGGCTTAGAGAACTCGAGTCGATCTCGGATTATTTTCATTCAAATCACAGGCCCCAAAACATCGAAAACGACTCCCTACTTGAATTATGTTGTCTATCGGCCGTATTTTATGTTTACAGCACTACACCGCCGTTTTTTGGTCACTGTGTGTGAGTGACCATCAATTGAGAACCAATTGATTAAGCGCCCCAAGAAACGTAAATAGGAACTTGTTTCGCGGCAAATTTAATACCATTGAATTTAAAGAGAATTTTAGAAAAAATTATTACTCAGCAAACCGGGTTATTGACGTCAGAACAACCTGGTTTTCAATAAGGTTTGTGTTCTCCTCCAAAGTTGATTTTACTACTAAGTTTGATTTAAAAATATTTATCCGTTCAAGAGATAGCGTATTTACAAGATTTGTCTAGAAATATTTATACAAACATATTGTATATATAATATGGTATAATATAAAACCCATTCTGCTTCATAACGTTTGAAATTATTTAAAAGTCGTTGTTGGTGTTAATATTACAGCAGACAATTTCACTGCATTTAATGAAGTTATCGAATCAGTTCTTTCATGGAACTTAAATATTACCCAGTTTCATTTAACTTGATTAAGGTTTGCTTACAAACCTACGAATTTCCAGTAACTTACTTGATTGATTGGCTAGGTAACAATATCAAACTGATTAAAACAAGCTTTAATGCCAAAATTAAAAACTTTAAATTAAAAATAATAATTAAATCATTAATTAATTAATAATTAAAACATATCATAATGGAAAATACATTTCATGAAGTGCCCAGTATTTCGATAAGATTAATGATTCTGATTACATGATTAATAAATAAGCCAAAATAATCGATTATTCTTATTACATCAATTAATACGTTTTCTTTAATTGTGTACGTTTTTGTTTAATTGAGTTTATTTAAATGGGATTTGTCATGTTAAGTTATTTTGTAAAAAATTAAAATATTTTTAAACTTTATAATTCTACTTTATCTATTTATTAAAAATCAAATAAATAATTTCTTCGAAAGCTAAAAAGTTATAATTATAATAATACTTTATAAAAGAACTAAATAAATAATAATAAAATAATAACTGAACTTGTTTGTTGAGATTGCATTTAAATGAATTTTATAAGTATATTTAAATACAATGATATTTTAAAAAGTTTGAAATTAATTTTTTTAATCTTGCACAAACTGTTTTACTATCCTATTAATACCAATTTAAATTATTCGGAATACCGGCTATGGCCCTGTATATGTTTAAACAGTACAATTTTAATCACACATTTTTTAAATAATTATTTCTATTTTAAAAATGATAAAAAAACTATTAATAAAAACATTTTAGATTTAATTGTTACAAATTTAATGAATGTTACAACCTTTGCTGCTTTAACATTAACAATAAACATTATAATAAAATCAAAAAATATCATTAATTTATTGGATCATATAATTTATTTAAATAAAATAATGATTGTTAAGTTTAAAATTATTTCAGGAATTAATGTTGTTTTAACATACCTACGAATCACATATGCATTACTTTCGACAATTTTATGCGCCGTCGTATTTTTTGACATACTAAATGAATCAATAATTAATTATTTAATATCAGTAGTATTAGCAGTTGTGAGTGTAATGATACAAAACTTATTTGCAGAAATTGTTTTCATCATTGCTGAAGTTGCTGAATCGCTAATAAATTCGATAAGACTAGCTGCATTATCGTTAAATAAAGAAATAAAATATAACTATCATATATTGCCCCTCATTCGAACATATAATTATTTTTGTGATATTAATAATGATATAAATAACATATTTTCATTAATGATTTTAATGGCTATTATTATAACTTATATAATTGTTTTAATAGGATTGTATTACATCTATTTAATGTTTACTAAACAGTTAAATTTAATATTTTTATTAGTAGGATTAGTTTTTGTTATAGTTGGGTTTTTTTGGGTTATTACGATTGTTCTTTTTACATGTAGACTAAAGATTAAGGTATACTTCAAATGAATACTATACTTATTTTGAGGTTAGAAGACACAAAAAAGTATATTATACATCCAGCTACTTATTTGGTTTTTTATTACGCATTTCTTTATTTATTATCCTTTGGCCAGGCAACAAGTCATACAGCCACAAGAATTTAAGTTTAATATTATATATTAAAATATTATACTGTGTAGAACATTTCAGACGCACCATCAATAAATCATTAAAATAAGTGGAAGACATGAAAATATATATATATATATACATACATATATGCATGTATATATATATAATATATATAATATATATATATATATAATATATATATATGCGTGTGTGTGTGTGTCTTTGGCCACTTTAACCATCTCCTTTAGATAGAAGATAGTGTTCTACCTTATGACTCCTAGTGCAGGCATTTTGCGTCTAATCCGCAGAAGAGCCGTGACTTAACTATAAGTTTCTATTAATTCCAATAGAAACAACACGTGCCAAGCGATTTATTTCCGTTTTTCACAAAGGAAAGTCGCTAACCAAAGAACATTTACCAGTTTACAATGAGAGAGGTAAGCCTAACTAAGATTTTTTTTCCATAAAGTCCTATAACTCTTCCGAGGGGAATTCAAAATGTCACCACCCATAGGCTTATATTTCTATAAAATTATCACAATCTTATATTTTTAGGGAAATGATGTTTATATTATCCTTAGGAAATTGACTCGTAAAGATGAATCACAACCAAGTGAAAAGGTAATTATGTTTTGTATAAACTATATAAGACGTAGGACGTAAATTTTTCGATTGTTAGCCTTGAAAACTAATAAGAAATAAACTAAGCCAGTTTTAACAACAAAAGTTTTAAGAGGAAAGGTTTAAACTAAACTTTATGGCTTTATTAAGTATAGGTGCATACACAATACTGCGGCAGCGATGCTTCCGTCCGTTGCGTGCGTAGCGGTCATTCCGATGCGGAAAATTATGGTTCCACAATAACAATGCTACGGCCGCAAAAGCCGCTAACACAGCGCAGTCTAGTTCCAAATTTTGGAAACAACAATATATTTTTCTTAACAGAAGATAAAACAGACGAAGAAGAAAAGGTTTTGGGCGAGCTGTGTCTTTTAAGATTTTATTTAAATTTCTCCATTATTTTAAATTTTAATTTTTTTAAATTATGTCTGATGATAAGGGGAATTTTTTACAATTTTTTTTTGGTCTAAGTTTAAATTTATATTTTTTGGTCTAAATATGTTTCAACTGCAAACCCGATCAAAACGGCAAAGTATTATCTTGTTCAGCTTATTATATTGTAATGTACTTGTTATAAAATGTAATTAATACTCTTGTTTTTTAAAAACCATTTCAACTCCGGAATCTACTTGTTAAATACTATTTAGGCAGTGAAACCATGAGAACAGAAATAATGTTTAGTTATTACATTTTAGAACAATTACATTACGATAAAATAAACTGATTAAAATAAACATTCAAATTGACGAACACCAAGAATATTAAGAAATAAATTCGATTTAAGGATAGAAATTCAAAAAAAACTTTGAACAAATAAAACTAAAAGGAAAAATTAAACACTTTAAAAAGACACAGTACAAACAAAAGTAATAAAATAACAATATTGTGTTTTTAACAAATGTGTAAATAACAAATAACAATATTTTTTTAAATAAAAACGTAACTCTTTTATTTAAATCAAAATAAATTAATAAAGAATAAAACGACTTTAAGCACAGCAAGAATCAAAACCCAAAAAACCAAACTATTCTTCTCTACATTGGAAGAAGGGGTAAGAAAAATTCCAAAACTTTGAAAAGAGAAAGGTTTCTTTCGTGTCAGGTCTCTTAGGTGTTTTGTAATCAGTCAAATGCTAATCATTTGTTCGGGTTTAATAGGTTTGAGAAAATTTCCATTTTCCGCAACGCTATCGCAAGCTGTTTAAGAACGTCCTATACGATTACATAGCTGTCACCGCACGCAACGGACGGACGCATCCCAACCGCAGTATTGTGAATGCACCTTAATAATTGTTACCTTGTAAAAAAAGTTTTTAATACACCAGCTTGATTCTCGCCATTATGATAGCACAACTGCCCTCTCAGATTTACTGAAGTAAAACACTGTTGTAAAATCTAAAATTAAATATCTGTAATAAATTAATAATACAAACACTATTTTCACAGTTGTGAAATGTCTACTGACAGAGTTTCGGGTACAATATACCTACATAAGAGGTCTAAGTGCCATAGAAATAATTTCCTCCAAAAAACAATTGTGAAAGCGTTAAAAAAAATCGAGAGAAGCTTTAAAAAGATTTCGAAATTCGAAATTAATATACGTACGACATATTGAAATCTTGAAAGTACTTTTATTAAAAAACTTTAAGTATTTATTTATTAAGAGTACATTCCGAAAGCATGAAAAATTGTATGATGTATATTTAATTGCGTGCACTATATTTTACAGTTTAATATAGAGATGTCCTTACATTCAAGAGATCCGCTCGGGCTGTCAGCCTGTGGATTCTTTGATCTAGATTTAGAACTTGCATGTGCTGTAAGTTTATTCCTTTAACATAACAATTATTAAAGTATAATTTTTCGAAATATTATCAAAACCAGTTTTATGTTCGTGATATATAATTCATTTTACGATCCGCAAATTTATAATATTCCTTGTATAATATTATTTAAGAACATTAATAAACAGTTTATTATAATAATAATTATTATAATTAATATTCATTTTTTTATGGAATTAAGATTAATCTTATAACTTATCCTATATTATTACAGATTAATCCTACCTTTCTAATTCTAATAAAAAAGTAAAAGCTTAAATTTGCTGTCTAAGCATTTCTTATAACTATGTTCCTAGTTTTCATTATGTCCAATCCCATTGAATAGCACGGAAAATAAGAATTTATTTTATTTTATTTTAATTTCGAGTACAATATTTTTTACAGATTTTTACATCAGTTGTAACGTATTTAATAATACTGATTGGATTCAGATAGAAAGATGCCTCTCAATGAATTTATGATTGCCTTGAAGTATTTCATTGTGAGTAAACAATTGCATAGCTAGTAACAGAGCATTAAAAATTTCAATTGCGTTTACTCTATTCCTAAAAATCGTTAAAATATACTTTATTTAGGAGACTAGATATGTTTTAACTCACTTGGGCTAGCATAATTCAAAAACAGTGCAAGCCAGTAAATCGGTTTAAAGTATTAATAATAATGTCTATACTATTAATTTAAAAAGTAATATCCCTTGGGAGCCTTTGAAGCTTGTCGCATAGGGAATATTTTTGTCATAAATAACCGAAGGCGAAAACCATACGCTATTCTTAAAGCATAGAAATTAATGTAAAATTAGAAAAATAGATAATAGGGCATATTTGTTATCTATTATCTATTAATAATAATCATATAACTTTAATTTAACATAACTTTAATTTAGGGTGCCTGAACCTAATCTCTGATGTGTATCAGAGAGTCAATTATATAATCAAATATTATATAATTAATATAAGTGTGATAATTACATATTTGATAAACTTTATTAAGAATCATTTAAATAAGTGAATTAAGTGAAGAGTAGTGAAAGTTTTTTACATCACGTCTATTACCCAGTTTTTTCAGTATCAAAAACTCACGTAAAAACCTAACATTGTTTTACGTGACATAAAATAAAGAAATTATATTAAAAAATGAAATTATTTAAAAACAATATTAATAATTTAGGACAGAATAATCGTCTTATTAGTAAAACCAGTAACCTACCAAGATAACATCTTTAAAAGAACCCCCCTTAGCGGTAACATCTTTGTATAGAAGCAAGTAAAACAAGTACGAAAATTTTTTAAAATGTTACCCAAAGACAATAGTGGAACCGTATGTCTGTAACTAAATTAACTCGGGTTAAATTTAACTTCAATTAACCTTTAATCTTAATATTATTTTGATTTAAAAGGGTTTTGACAGGGATCATAAATAAATATTATTTCATTCATAATTTTTAATAATATTTATTGATCAATTGGTACTTATTTACTTGGTTACCAACATCAAGTTGGGACCCAAGTAAATATGGCGATATAGGGCAATTATTCACTTGGGTACCGACAATATATTTACTAAATTATACAAAAGAAATTATTTAACAATCTTAAAGGGGGCTATTGTATGGGATTAAGAAGGGGGGAAAAAGAAAAGATTGATAATTAAGTAAATAAGATATATAGTGCGAAAGTACCCTTGGTTCGCAACATAAAATGGGGACCCAAGTAAGTAAGTGCCATCGAAACTGAGGGATTTTAATGGAATTTAGACAGACCTCCTAGTTCCTATACCCAAATCCACTAGATTTTTTTTTTCAGATAAATTGAGGTTGGGAACCAAGTAAATAAGTGCCGATCAATTTACTCTTTAAAGTATTTGCTTTGTTCTTCTAAACTTTATTAATTATCTGTTTTTTATCCATTCACTCTTTGAATTATTTGTATTGTCCCTCATTTATTTCATTTTATGTATATTATTTAATAAATCTTCATTATTATCTTTTATTATAGTTCTATAACATTATTGCATAGAAATAAATACAAATAAACCATTTCATTCTATCAATCCAAGCAACGAATATAAACTGCATTACTTATAATGAAAACTAAACAAATTTTTAAATTATCAACCAATCATCTTTTTGAGATTTTTAAAATTATTTACTTTGCTTTGTCGAAATTGTATTCCTTTCCAATAAATAAGGATTTAAATTATTCTTACAGAAGGAAATATTCTTCCATATTAGTCACTAATATATTTATTATCTTTTACATAATAACTAAAAGATGTATCTTGTATATTTTAAATCCTATATATGCATCAGGGTTTGATTATTTCCTTTCACGTGTATTTTACATTTATGCAGGTCTGTTAGCAGTATGGGCGACATGCAACATTGTTCATTCTAAAAATATTTTAAACATCATATTAAATTTGAATGAATTAATAGTCAAAAATAATTGGTGCATAACATTTTGTAAACACTCACAAATATTGTGGTTTGTCTTTGTCTTGGATTTATCTTATTCTGCTTTTTCTTCTTGTGTCTTTTTTTACAATAAATCGAAAGCATTATGTTTTATTTTAATTATATTTGAATTTTTTATATTATTTTTAATGTACACTAATTTAATAATTGTAGTTCAGATTTTAATTTGTATTGAAATTATATTAAAACATACTTATAAAAATTTTAAGAATAAAACACAAATACAGCCTCTTATTAGCAATTTAAATAGTATTACTCATTATCTTCAAGAAATAAATCAGAATTTCGGTTTATCTTTTTTGATGATTTTTATTTTATTTTTCTTTTGGATACTACTGACAGTTTATGCCATGTACGACTTCATTATATTATGCAATAAAAAACATAACAAATTATTAACAATTTTAGATTTATTTTTCATATTGATACCAATTATTTATATACACCTAATACTAGTTAAGTCTCATAGCATTAGGAATGAGGTAAGTTTTTTTATTATGTCTTACTTTTCATCAATTATATTATAGGTTAATAATAAAAATATTGCGTTAAAATCCAAAACCAAGATTGAACTAAATTATCCGTTTCTTGTGTTTTAAGATCTTATAAGCGGTTTTTCCAAGTTGTGTGCCAGTATGTGTGCATGTTTAAGTAGGGGTGGGTGTGTGTGTGTGCGTGAGTGTGCGTTATTGTTATCATCGTAGCTCATGCTAAAAATTTTGTCCAATGTAGTCATGCTAAAAATGTTTAGGTCAAGTTGTGCTGTCAGGTTTTTTCAGACCACTATTAGTAACTCAGCTAAAATTTTCCGGATTCATATAAAAATTTAGTACTCATTTATTCCTATATAAGACCAACAAATGTGTACAGTTTCATGTCATAATAAACATTAGTTTAATTTTTATGATATGACATATATACGTTTTTTATGTTGAGGCACTAGTGTATGTTTTAATGTAGTTAACAATATATATTTACTTTTCCTCATTTATTTCGTAGGCACAAACGAAAAGTGTTGTGTTTGCAAAAAAATCCGTATGACTGGATTTATCCGTTTTAAGTGCTTTTAAGGCCTCCTGAGTGGTTTTCACAAAGTTGTCTGTCTGTATGTGAATGTAGGTGTGTGAGTGTGTGTTATCATCGTAGCTCCTAGTATATTTATACTAGAGAGTTGATACTTGGTACAAAAATCAGTCTACCGCTGTAGTTGTGCTACTCAAAAAAAATATATTTTTTTGGTGTATCAACCTGCAATATTGACTCGAAAAATCTTAAACCCGGAAAAATAATGCGATCGGATTGAAATTTGGCACGTATGTAGATATATATAAGATTATATGTTATTAATATATATATTATTATATTGCTAAGTTTTATCTCATTATCAGCATTAGTTCAATTTTTATCAAATGACTTGAGTACGTTTTTTTAAAAAATTGTGAAAAGTCGGAAAACAATCCAATTGAGTTACGAGTATAAACCTTCACGTAATAAATAAGTACTCTAAGTTTTGTTTCAATACGACTAGTATATACATGATTTTTGTTACATTATAGAATTTAAGCAGCACTGAACTTAGACAGTGCTGTATGGGTGACCGCTGCGACGAGCGAAGCGTGTCGAAGTAGGGATGATGAACGTAGCGAATCCGATGTGATAAGGAAAAGTTTCGAGGTACCCTGTACCCGATTTTTTATACGTCTAGTATATCTACGTTTTAGTCTGATGTCTAATATTAAGCAGCATCGAACAAGTCGGCACCTAGATGGGTAAATGCTGGGAATAAAAAGAGTATTTTACTGTAGTATAAATTAGGTTTATACTAAGAATTTCCATATTCTGATAATGGACGAAGGAAGTCTAAACTTATGAGAATGAGCGTTGCAAATTAGATATGGTGAGGAAGAGTTCCGAGATAAAAACCCAATTTACCATTTAAGTATCGAATTATTTAAGTTGTTGAATTATTTAAGTTGTATTAAAGTTGTTGAAAAATCAAGACGATGTAATTTGTCCCTCTGAAGAAAAAGTGAAAATAATTTCACAAGGCCTAAAAATTAAATTGTTTAGCTTTCGGGTTTTGTTTTTATGGACAAATGGAAGGAAATATTACCCAAAGGAATCATAATGCTGCCATGTAACATATACTATTATTTGTATGTATCCTCGTAGATTTAATATAACATGATACGTATTTTTAATGTTTTTAAAACAAGCATAAAATGCGTACTTTTACTTCTTTACTTTTAACTTGCCTGGGCAAGTAAAAAACGTATTTATAAGTTCTGCGGATAAATAATAATAATTGCACAAAACTATATATTACTTCTTATTACTTATATATTATTCTATATTACTTACTTCTTTCGAAAAACTAGACGAATAATTTATAGTTTGAACTATTAATAATATACAAATAGTTATATTATACATCTCTAGAGCTAAATTTGATATATTGTGCCTTTGGTAGCATAAAACATTATAAAATTGAAAACTTATAAATAAAATATAGCAAAGTAGAGAAAGAAATATCATGAGATATGACATACCGAAATACGCGTTAATATTATTTATGTTATCATTAATTTTACAAAAGTACTGAATAAAATTTATTATTGATTTGTTAATTTTAAAAGTTTTAAAACAATTACTAAAACAAAAATTAAAACTAATTAATTGAATATCTATTCGATCAGTAATATTTATTAATTGATTTATATTTAAATAAAACAATGCTAATAAATATACTTGTTTAATAATAAATATAATATAAATAAATTTTGATAAATAAAATATAAACCTTGTTACTAGAGAGAAACTGATAAAATAAAAAATAATTATTAATGGAAGGTAAAAATTTAATTGACAAAACTTCCTGGTTTTCTTTCTACTGATACATTTTAATATTTTATTTTCTAAAATGATATTTTTTTCTAAATCAATAACATCATTAAGATATGTAACACCGTTAATAGCAGTAACAGCAACAGAACCCGCTGTAATTAAATAGAGTATATTTATTTCCTTTTCGATATCTAATCCAGGGAATATGGCTGAATTGTAATACAGTTCAATTGAAATATCGATAGTAAAAACAACTATAATGGCCGCAGTTAAGACAATTTTATTTGCCATATTTAATTTTTCAACTACCTTAAATAATTTTGGAATATCCATTAAACAAAAATTGGCCTTGATATAAATTCTAAAATAAAAAATATTTTTACACAAAAAGAGCCGATAGTTTAAAATTAAACATTTATAGATTACAGTTGGGATGATAGGTACACAAATATTTTAATAAATGATTTATTTATTAAAATAATCTATTTGAAGCATCAAATTGCGTAGAAAGCTTGCTGTCAATCAAATTTGATAAAATATATGACAGAATTTAGATAAGATATTATCTAACTTAATATGGTCTTCTTGTTTTATTGTCACCATAAATTTATTAATTATTAGTGATGTACCTTCTATAATTTTCTTTAATCATACATAACTTTATACAATTGTCACACTTAAAAATTAAAAATAAAATCAATAAGTTTAATTTTTATTATTACAAACTTATTTTTATTCTTTAACTGATAAAAATGTAGGGTTACCTAATATAATGTTAGAAAATATTTTTTTCAAATCAAAATTATTTTAGGAACACTACAAATTTATAAGTACATTTATCAAATTCAATTTTTTTGTATTTGATTGACATAATAAATACGATGAAACCTTTAAGAAATTATTTTTTTCCAAACATTCTTTTAAATGTAAAATTAATTTTATTTTTGTTATCGAAATTCTTTTTGTTTCCAATAGATAAAAATTTCTTACTTAATAGTCAGAAAATCTGGCCTTGTATATTCTTCAATAACACTTTTATGCTATGCATACTAGTAAAATTATTATTTTTTAGGTTTTCTACAAAATTTAAAAACTTGAACACTTTTGATTTAAATGTTGTCTTCTTAGTTTACTTGCTCTATATAGCAACGGCTGTTTTATTTACTAAAATAATATTTGAATCTAAAAACATTTCAACTCTAATAAAAAATATTAATAAATTAAACAAAGATTATAATAATTCTATGAGCTTACAGACTGTAGTAAGGAGTTTACTTCGTTTGTGCATTTTAGTATTTAAAATTATTTTAAATTGTCGTTTTTATAATAGTTTTTATAGAAAGTCAAGAGTAAACTATTTAATCTCTATACTTTTAGAAAACCATAAAACGTGCACATTTTTTTTGTTTTCAGAATTAATTTTTACAATCGAAGAAACCATAGAATCGATGTTAAAAGCAATTACTCAATCATTTACAATTTCATATGGAAATATAAAAGCAAGATATAATATATCCTTAATACATTTTAATTATCTATGTGAAATAAATGATTACATTAACAATATTTTTGCTATTCCACTTCTTATGGTTCTGATTTCCATGTATATTGTAGTGCTAATAGAAAGTTATCACATTTTTTTAATTATAAATTCATTAGTTACTCACGAGATATTTTATTTAGGAATGTCATCATTTCTTGCTATTAGTAGTTTTACATGGATAACTTTAATAATTATCTTTACATCAAAACTAATGTCAAAGGTATGCCACGAATTTAATACACCTGTGTAATATATAAATAGTTTTGGCATAGAGGTACGCAAGTCTGGTAAATTTTCTATCCAATGCGTGGTTTCTTGCTCAACAACCCATTTCTTTCCTTATAACCTGAGAAGTAGCATTACTACTTAAGACTTAATTAATCTGTAATTTTCAAAGGAAATTGCACATATGCAATTTGCAGGCTATACAAAAATAGGGTTATTATTCAAAAAGCGACAATTCACAGCATTATATATTCCGATAAATTACTAAGTTTATGCTAATTTTAAAATGTTTAGCAATTCCATTGAAAAAATCGGAAATTTTGTAACAAGAAGTACAGGAGTAGTTGAAATATCCAATTGGTGATACGCTATGGTTATTCTTCCTCAATTGGCAGTGCAAACCATTATTCACTTTGTTAAATTATTACTTATCTTTAAATTCGCTAAAGGTTTTAGCAAATTCCCTTTGAAATTTTTAAATTCTGAAACCCATTTGTTTTATTAAACCCTTGTATTAGGGTGTTTCATCCTTGTAGGGGTAAAAAATAAAGATTGAAATTATTACTGAGATCGCTTACGCCCTTAGTCTATGTGATGTAAAAGTAATCTCTGCCAAATTTGAAGAAGATTGGACAATATTTAGAGGTTGCACATTTTGATCACTTATTTAAAGAAAACAGGATTATATGAAAAATTTTAATAATTCAACTGTAGTGTACAAATTTTCAATTTCTATGCTTTATATGTTATGAAATTATATTAATACAAAAAATAAATAATTTATAAGGTGTATTATAGTTAGGCATTGTTTAACATCCACAGCCTCATTGGCTCTCTCGCATTATTTTTCCCATGCTGTCAAAGCATGGAAAAAAGATGGATGCATGGATTTATAGTTGCTTTTAAAATTTATTTTATTTGACAAGATGCTATTGCATTTTTGGTTTGCTGTGTGACATATTTTCTGTGATGTTCAACCACTTTCAGTAAGTATTGTTTCTAAGTTTCATCATTGGTTGATTCATTATATTTTTTTTATAAGAACAATTCCCCTTTCGGCAGTATCATTGACTACTTGTAGTATCATTGACATAACACAGCATAAAGTTTCTGCTGAAATTTTCTACGGCATGTATGTTAAACATTTCAAATAAAATCTTAGTGTTTTTAGTTACAAAACAGCTTAAGTCTTTTCCCTCGAAATCAAAATTCGTTACATCAAATGTTTTTAATTGATCCATCTTCTCGGGTTTTTCTCAATTTCTAACCACATATTTTTTCCAGTTTGACTTAAGCGTTCGTATGGTGGCGACAGGCAAACCATAACAACGTCCTCCCAATTTGTTTTTCAATTCTGGCACAAGCTCCTTGGGTTAATCCTGTATTAGACACAGTTGTATCAAAACATAAACCTATTATGTTGTTCTTTATTCCACATCTATCTACTTCCTGCATAACTATTTTAGGTATAGCAAGCAATTATTCAAAGTCCTCGCCAGTCACTAAAACTGCAACTCTATCAGGTTTTCAGTCTCTACATCACTGGTTTCTGACAAAGAAGTCGACAAAAATGTTTTGTTCGTTATAGAGATAAGGATTTAAATATATTCAGATAACTTAAAATTATTATCAAATAGAACACAGATAAGATGAACAAAACTATCAATAGACTCTGCATGTAAAAAATCTATTGTCATATTTTTAGCGATTTTTTTAAATAAGTGATCAAAATGTGCAACCTCTAAATATGGTTCGATCTTTATAAAATTTGGCATAGATTACTTTTACATCACATAGACCAAGGCGTAAGCGATCTCATGCAAAAAGTTAAACTTTGAAAAATATGAAACAGCCTACCTTGTATATATAATTATAAAAATGTATTTATATCAGAATATATTGCATTAACAAATATTCAAAAAAATGTTTGTCTAGTAAGTAATCAAGCATTCCAAAGAAAACTCTCCCGACGGACCCTTTGGCCAAAATTTATGGAAACAAATTAACTAGAACATTTTTTAAAATTCTTGCGCGGAGCCCCACAAGCCAGGTGACATTCTTTGAAATGCGTGCTTTCTGGATAAAACAATTATTAAAATGTTGTATTTTAAAATATTTTAGCATTCCTTTCTAAAGTTGGAAAGGGGGAACTGGAAGAAAGGGGGATTGGGAAGGGGGAACTTCAAGAATTTAAGAAATTTTATTATGTTTTGGGGCGCTGAACCGAATGAAACTGATATTAAGTCGAAACACCTCCCTAAGTGACCAATAAATAAAAAAAATCATGGTAAATAACCGGAAAACTTAAAATAGAAACGCTAAACAACAAATTTCGAGTAGGGAGTTGTTTTTTACATTTTTTTGGAATGCGGAATCAAATAAAACCAGTCCAAAGTCAAGAACACCATTCAATGCCACCTCTCAATACCAGGGTTCGTTGGCTCAAATCATGGTACCAGTTTGCGAGCTTCCGCGAATTTTTAAATATATTTTTTAAATAAATATTTACTAATTAGGAAATTGATAGTTTAAACCTTAATTCATAGTTTATGAACAAAATATGGTTATGTATTATGTGTTAGGATTGACGTATTTGATTAATAAATAATGACTGATAATTGATATTATTGATTTTATTGTTTCTACGTAGGTTTTAACGACATACAATATTCAGGTATTTGTATTACAAAATTATTAGGTGAATGTAGATCGTAGATTATTATTTAAAATACATTTATAAAAGTAAATTATCATGCAAGTTATTACATGTGGTACGAAAAGTTTAGAGAGATTTAAATTAATCTTCTTCCTTTTATCCATATTTTCCTGTTATCCCATAGACCAAAATCTAGATTACAAATCTTGGCGATTCTGGCCTTGCATAATTATAGTAACTTTTGAAAAATTATTTTATGTTATTACTATTTTCATATATAGTGATACAGACTTAGAAATACCTAATAGGACATTTTTTAATGCAGTAGTCAAGTTTATAACATATTTTATAGATTTAGCAGTCTTATCCATGCTAATTTTAAACATAATTCGATCGAATAATATTTTAAAACTAATAAGAGATATAAAGATAACTCAAAAACAAATTAAATTCATAACATTCATAAAAGTAGATCAATTCCACTGTCATTTAAGCCATCGATTCATCATAGTAATTTGTGAATTTAATTATTTCATATTTTCAGCTTTAGACTTATACAACGAGTCGAAACCAATAAGTCATATTGTATTTTATATTTTTCAAATACTATACTCTGACATCTTATTGTTTTTAAATTTGGATCTATCTATAACTGTTATTGAGTCAGTTAATATTCTTTTGCAATCAATAAAAATGTTCTTAGACAAAACATACAAATGTAATAGAAGAAACAAAATTATATTATTCCATTTAACGCAGATATCTAACTCATTATTGCATTTAATATTTGAATTAAACAAGTATTTTGATATTTCAATATTTTTGTATTTCCTTTCAACTTATCATTTTCTACTTTATGAATTGTACATACTCTATAACTATTCTATTTATGATAAAGATGTAGTGACGTTTATATCTGAATTATTCAGTCTTTCAATAGGTTTACTGTGGGTGGGCAAATATATTTTACTATCTTCAAGTTTAAAATATCAGGTATACTAATATATCTATTGCTAATTAATAATATAAATCAGTAATTTATTAATTATTAGGTTTATACGAATATTATCCTATATCCTAACCATGTGTTTGACAAACTCTAAATACTTAGCTCCTCCTAAATTTGATAGTTATAGTTTTTGACATTGCCCTAAGATTTTAAGCTTTCTCTACAGCGACACTGACAGTCTTTTAAACTTTAATCAATTGTGATTTGAATGGTGTAGGTCTCCATTATGGTTATAAAGGGATCTTGAAAGACTAGAGATTACATTATTTAAAATAATATATTCTCATTCTTAATCAATTTGATTTTTAAAGTTTGATGTCTCAATCTTCTAAATTAAATTAAAAGATGATTTTGTTTTAAAATTATCATTAAAAACAAAAATAAATTAACACATTTTTTTGTTGTAGGGAAATGAAATATTTAAATTATTAGAAAAAATAATTCGAGAAGAAGACAATGACGAAGCACTATCGTGTGAGAGGGTGGGTAACTAATCACATACAATAATATTTATATTGTCCTTATATGCATTCCAATTTTCTATATCATGTATACTACTATTGAATTTGTTTGTTTTTAGTTCAATATAGAGATGACATTACATTCAAGAGATCCTCTTGGCTTATCAGCCTGTGGATTCTTTGATCTTAATTTGGAACTTACATGCACGGTAAATTAATTTTTAAATATTTATTTTTCTAAATGTATACTATATACTCATTCCTATATAACACACATATTTGTGCAACGTAAATTAAACCAATTTAGGTATACCATGTGGTATATACATCACCTTGATTAATTCAACTTCGTGTAGAACTATAGCGATATAATTGATATCTATCCCCACTAAGTTGATCACTGGAAGTTCAAAAACCCAATTATTTGTTTGGTAATCGTCTGACATGTATGGTAATTTGATAACCAAAATCCATTTTTCTACGGTATTGTTAACTTGTATTGTTAAACTTAAAAAAGTTTAATTAGAGCATACCGGTATATTAATTATTTCAGAAATTATGTCATATCCTGAACAATTAGATATCAATATAATTAAATTCCGGTATTGTTTTCCTGAACTATCGTTTGGCATACATAAGGGCAAAAATAAGCTTACTAGTACACCAGAATTCATCAATTCTAATACATTGTTTGGAAAAATAAAAGTCTGGAAAAAAATTACCGGAATTTAGTGTTAATGGTATCAAATTGTCCAGGATATGACACAGTTTTAGGAATGATCCACATAATGGTAAGCTCCAATTTAACTTTTTAAAGTTGTCGTTGATAAACACATTTTGGTAAACAGATTACCATGGCAGTCGATTACCAAAACAAATTAGCTATTTAAACTCCCAGTGGTCGATTTGGTGGGGGTCCAATTTTATCGCTACAGCTCCGTACGGATCTGAGGGCTGTTAACAACCGAATTCGGCTTTGTAAATATAGTTTTACATTTTGAGAAGAGACTGTCGCTTTTATTTATTTTATTCATACATCTTATTTTTCAGGTTTTTACATCAGTAATTACATATTTAATTATACTGATAGGATTCAGAGAATCAAATTAAACAATTTCGGTAATTGGAACCGTCCGTATTTGAGAGATCTAATGTCTACCGGTCTAGTTTTGTATAATCGTCGATAAACAAGATTACTTCTGATAGTAGCAAGATTTATCATTATTTTTGTCTGTCGATGATTACAATAAGCTAAAACTGGTTCCATGATCTACAGATTCGTTAAGTACTAGCAGTACCTTTCTCCATTTACTTCATCAACTGTATCAATGTAGTTACTAACTTTCATCAAATGTAAGTACATTCTTGTTTCCATATATTTGTTTAATTCTATGAAGAATTAAGACAATTAAAATTCTTCTATGTATCCCAAAAAAAACTAAAGTAAATCCAGGTGACCCACGAAATAAAATAAAATGCCCGTTTTATGACATTTCGGTCCATGAGGGTATTCTCCCTGTAGGATCTACTTCAAGTGGGTAGCATCAACTATCCTCTAAGTATTGAATAAAGTAAGCTAATTGTTTTTAATACAAATACTTTGGTGGTTAATCTTTAACCACCAAGTGGTAGTTCAGTTGTACTTAAAAATCACTAAATTTAAAATACATTCGTTATTGCTCTACAATAACATTTTGTTGTAATATTCCAATATTTTTGCAGCAAATACTATTTTTCAGAAAATACTTCTTTCCAAGATATTTATCTTAAAATATAAAAGCACGCAGCACATTTATTGTCAATATTATTTTTTTTCTTTTTGTGTAAAATCTAGAAATTGATTTCTTACTTAAATGATATTCTTTTTTAAATCTTTAGAAAATACATAGATATGCAAATCAATTAAGAAAAAACTAGATAAAATGTTCGTAATGGATCACGTGGTTTTATAATATTATTTTTTTTAACTACAACAACTATTAGGCATTAAAAAATCTTACGAAATAATTACCATGAAAGAAATAATCCAGATCATATACAAAATTTACAACTATCGTAGTGTAGACATATGAAATCATTATATACTCTTAAATTAATATATCATTACTTATCTATAACCATTTGTTTTCCTGTAACGAAAAATTTAGAACACAGAGAGTCCAGAATTATTCCATCGATTATATTAGTAAACTTATTTTCAGTAGCTTATACTCTTACAGTGATTCAATATGCACTTAGCAAAGTTGATAACATTACATTTGATGTTAAAGTTGTCTTACTTCTTATCCTATTTCTTATTTCTACCTCTATTTTATCATCATTTAATACTTTTGAGTCTAAAAATATTTTAAAGTTAGTAAAACATCTTACCTTGGCATTATCAACTAATAATTTAACAGATATCAAGGAATTTTATTCTTTAAATTCAAATAATATTAAAAAATTATTAGTGTCATTTTATTTATTTAATTTAATTACTTATTCATACCTAACGTTAAATATTTTTTATACTTTAAAATTAACATATTTGTTGTTGATATTTTTCCATTGTTACTTTCTGATAATTTTATATTTAAATATATTTCTTTTGTTAGGAGTATTAGACATGTCCTGTTGTCTAATTATTTTAATGCCAACAGTGTTAACATATCAATTAAGCAATAAAAATAATAATATAAATAATCTTATTCAAAGTTATTGCAGCATAATTGGTATAATAAATAAAATAAATAAATATTTTAGTGTATCATTGCTTATGATGTTTATTTCCTTATATTCATATGCACTATATTTCTGTTATCAAATTTACTGTCAAATTTATTGTTTTGGTTATTATGTCCGCAAAAATTTATTGACTAATTTTATTATAGAGTTTGTGAATGTATTATTTTTTATTTTCTGGATGTGTAGGATTGTTTATATATCTGATTTTATACTTAAACATAAGGTAAGAAGGTTATATTTGTAGGTTTTTATGATAAAAACAGCCCAGCTACGTATTTTTATTTTTAAAACGCGTTTTAAACAACTTCATAAGCTTAACACGTTACATGTTACTTTATGTTTTAATTCAATTTGGCATGTTGCATAGAACAGGAATTTTTTTTTGAGGTTTACTATAGAGAAAGTATGTCATATAAAGCCATTTAAATAATAAATCAAGAGTCAGTATCTGGATAAGTAACTGCTGGAAATAAAAATGACATCTCTTCTATATGAGGACTAGTGAAGCGAGTCCGAAGAGGCGATGCAGTATAAATTTAACGAATTTCATATTTTGAGGACTAGCAAAGCGAGTCTAAAAGTAGAGAGGACGATCGTAGCGAATCCGATGTAAAGAGAATGCTCGTTGCAAATCCGATGTATTGATGAAAAGTTCCGAGATACCCCGTGCCCAATTTTGTTTCTTGAATTACTTGTTCAAGATCATCATATTTTGATCACAAATACATATTCATCATCATACATGCATAAGTTTAGTGGAACGAATTGGTTCACAAATTAAAAATTTTAAAGGAAATACGCAAAAACTTTCAAAGATAAGGAATAACTAAATAGTGCAAATTATGGGTAACCGCTGGGAATGAATCGAATGTATTTACTATCTGAGGTCGAGCAAAGAGAGTCAGGAGTAGGAAGAATTTGAGTTTTGTCAAGACAAAATTATTTCCTCTAAGTATGCGATTTAATGAGCTTAAAGTAAATTATTAATGGTTACTATTAGCTCTATCTAGTAGAGAACGTCAAAACTAAAATTTCGGAGAGTTATATTTTGAAGGGAGTGAAAAAATAAATCATTATATTTTTATTATTTACATCTTAAATACTTTATTCTTATACTTACTGTCTTAATATTATTAAGTATTTTATATGATATACACCTTTCTTATTTTAACGTTATTGTCCTCCTTTTTTACTGTGGTAATCTTACAATATTGTCTCTAAATCAAAATTATTAATCTTAATTTTACTATAATTTGCACCTGATCACTGACCACATTGACATTTAAATAAATAATTTTGGATAACTTATGAAATAACTATTGGGGCGTATGGGGAATAAAACGGCTTTCTAAACAGATTCCATTTAAAAATAAAAAAATGTATTTCAAATCAACATTTCTTTAATACCATGTATCGAGACTTTTAAAAATAAAGTATATACATTTTCTGATGTATATAAGTAATTAGATAGGCTATAAGTAATCAGATTAACTTGCAATTTTCCTAACGTATGTATTTATTATATTTGTTTGCCCAACATAATTGACTAATTTAATAGTTATTAAAAAAATATGGTAGTAATTAAATAGTTTAAAAAATATTTTATTTATACATTTTTACAATATGGGTAGATAAAAAAAATATAAAACATTACAAGAGTCCTGATAATTAATTTTTTATTGATATTTATCAGGTTATACTATACATTTTCATGAATATCTTCTTCGCGAGTAAGTACTCGCGGAAAATAGTCGTAAAGAAAAAGTACATAGAATGACACGAGTAATTGAACCCTCAGGAAAAGCCTAATGAATACATTAAATACTATCAAATTAATTTATAATAATTTATCATTAATAAATCTATATCCAGTCAATAAATTCCTCGAACATAGGGATTTTCGAATAATTCAATCCATTTTATTAGTAAACACATTCTTTGTGACTTATATCATTACTGTTATTATATATGCAATTAATAGATTTAATAACTCAACACTTGATTTTAAAGTTATTTTCATTTTTATCCTATATATTGTTTCTACCTCAGTTTTATCATCTTTTAATACTTTTAAATCAAAAAATACTTTAAAACTGATACAAGATCTTAAGTGTAACATAATCACTAACAATTCAAACAAATCAAAATATATTTTCAAGTTATTAATATCATTTTACTTATTTAATTTCATTACTTATGCTTACCTTATAAAAAGTATTTTCAATTTCAACAAAATCAATTTCCTATCATTGTTATTTTTCCATTGTTATTTTCATATACTTTTATATTTGAATACATTCCTATCGTTAGAAGTATTAGACATGACAAGTAATTTGATTTTTTCCATACCTGCTAAATTAAGTAAAACTATAAAAAGACACCAAATAAAGAAGTCTATTCAAAGTTATTCCTATTTAAATTATGTAGTGGAAAAAATAAATATATACTTTAGTGTTTCATTGCTTATGATGTTTATATCACTGTATTCATTTGTTTTATTTGTATGTTATCAAGTATATGTTTATGTATTTCTCCGATATCCGGTTCTTCATTTTTTACGTTTTTATATACAGTTAGTAAATATATTGTTTCTTGTTATTTGGATTTACAGAATTGTATATGTGTCGGATATTATTTTTATACAAAAGGTAAGATTTGGTACTTTAATCAAAATTCGTATGGATTTGAGGTCTTAACACCATTAGGCCTGATTGAGTATAATCACTCAGTATATTATCCACGGTGTTTCATATACGACACTTTTTTTAAAACGAAGCTGCTTTGAGTGCTTTCGCTCAATCTTGATACCGCTAAAATAATCTCACCTGCCTGTTTGTAAAACATTGGTTATAGTTACATGTTTGGTTATTTTTTCATAAATATCTAAAAAAGTGATTAAAAGGGGCTAAAATAGTGTTAAGAGTATGTAAATAATCAAATACAATAAAAATTAATACAACATAACATCATTACAAATTGAAATAGATAAAAGGGAATAAGTATTGTATGCTGCGGTATAAAGCATATCGACCATATGCTCAATTTCACTGTGGTCGCCGTAATTCGATTTTCACTCGACCGTTAGGGTTCCCACTTTAATTCTGGCGGTCATCTTGCTGCGCAGCAGCATCAATTTGGAAAGCGTTGATAAAGTACACTTCTCAAGAAGAACAGAAAAACACATAATGTGGGGTTTGATTCTCTCTGTTATCACACAAGGTCAAGATTTACATTTTTACTTTGCCTCTTTTATACCGTAGGTATATAGGAGTATTGTGTAAGCAAAAAAATCCAAAACCGGGATGACACTGAATTTATCTGTTTTAGATGTTTTATGGCCTGAGTGGTTTTCACAAAGTTGTCTGTAAGTGTGAGAGTGTGTGTGTATGTGTGTGTTCTCTTATCATCGTCGCTCCGAGTATATTTATGCTAGAGAGTTGAAACTTTATACAAAAATCAGTCTACCGTTGTAGTTGTGCTATTCGGAAAATATTTTTTATAATGTCATTAACCAGCAATAATGACTCAGCTAAAAGTTCGGAAAATCAAAAAACGTGGAAAAATGATGCGATTTGATTGAGATTTGGCACGCATGTAGCCGTGTATAAGACTAACATATGTGCCAAGTTTCATCTCATTATCAGCATTAGTTCAATTTTAAAATAATGACTTATAAACCTTTACGTAATAAATAAGTACACTAAGTTTTGTTTTGATTCGACAAGTCACTGTATTGTACTGTCAACTATATTTATTATATCTATGGTTTTTGTGGGACATAAAAGGTAAGCAGCATTAAACGTAGTCAGTACTGTATGGTGACCGCTAAGTATAAAACAGGTGTTTTACACTTTAAGGACGAGCGAAGCGAGTCAGAAGACGTGTTGTAGTATAAATTTGCGAATTTATATTCTGAAGACGAGCGAAGCAAGTCTGAAGGGGGAGGATAAGCGTAGCGGATTCAATGTGATGAGGGAAAGTTTCGCGGTACCCCGTACCCGATTTCTTTCAAAAATCTATTGTGCTCAGTTAGCAATAATTCATCCTATCTAAAAAAATTGCATAAAAAGAAACTAAATTATTTAAAGTACTTTGCAAAAAAAACATGTGACCTTGAAAAACGTATTCCAGAAAAAGATAAAGACCTTTATAATTAAGTATCCCCATTAAATAATTATTAAAACTAAAACCGCACGATTTTAGGCAATTATTTTCTATCTTTAATTGTTCGATTTAAATAAATATACCATTCCGATTCCTTTATGTGTAGATACCATTAATTTTACAATTTGTTACAAAATTTAAAAAAATAGAATAAATATAAAATAAATTTAGTCAATAATTTATTAATTTACTACTATTACTTTTTTTAGTCTTAAAAAATAAAAATGAATACTTCATTATTTACTTATTATTTATTATAACTAATGTCTGTAGTATTTATTATGTTTAGCGTTGTTATTATTAATATATATTCTTAATGAAAAATCATATAAATACTTAAAATTGTAAAAAAGGGCAATTATCAAAATTTCATTCTTATGATTCAAATCGACTGACTTAATAAGTAAATCCAAATCTTAACTAGAAACAATACGTGTCCTGCAGAAAACTAAAAGTTCTACTGTTGTAACTTAATATGTTGTAATCAATGTGACCACTTGAAAGTCATAAATTATGCCTCAACCCACAACATTTGTCTAAACCTGACATTCTAAAGCCTCAGGGACTATTACAAATATAAGCTGGCATGTTTTTTAAAGAACCATCAGCTAAACGTCCCTTTCCAAGGACGGCTCTAGAATAGTTTCTATCCCCAAATTAAAATCATAGATGTTCCGACCGGGATCAACCCGGCTATTCTAGAGGTAAGCTAATGCGCTTTTAAAACGATACCACTTTATAAATAAATAAAACATTCTAAATACCTATATTCTAAAAATGAAGCAAAATGAAATTTTTCAAAACTTTAAACCAATATTTCAAACGCTAACTATATGTTCTTATTTCCCTATAAATAAAAATCTGTACTACGATCAATCTCGCCTAATATTTTCAATTGCTTATACAAATTCGTTTTTTACTATTTATCTATTAAGTGAAGTTTTTTATTTATTAACCGTTCCTAAAGTTAGTTTTGAGTTAAAAGTGAGTGCCATATTCTATTTAAGTCTGCTCTCAACGTGCGTTTTATCAACAACTATCATAATTAATTCCAATAATATATTAACTATGTTAGAAAACATTAATTTAATTCACCTTAGAATTAAGTACATAACTTGTTATAACCTTTTTGGACTTAATTTTTATTACTTTTACTCCCGATTACTTATGGCAATTATTTATTTTTTAAGTTATGCAGTAATTCTTAGATTTATGTTTAATCACTCAGTAGTTCAGTTCATTTTATATCTTTCATTTCAAACGTATTATTATTTTTTAGTTTTAATTAATTTAGACCTTATAATTGAAATGTTAAATACTATCGACGTGTTGTTAATATCCGTAAATAATTATTTATTAAAAGCATTAAAAATTAACACAAATAAATTAATTATTCAGAACTACATTTATATTGCCGATAATATAAATAAAATAAATCAATATTTTGGTGTTCCGCTTCTTATGATGTTTGTTTCACTCTTCTCTTATTTTATTTATTTCTTATTTAATTTATCATTCTAATTATTATTATAAGAACGGTTTAAACTTTAATATAATAAATATTCTTTGAATGCTACAATATTAGTTTTTGCTATTTGGATAGTTAAAATTATTATACGTTCGTATAAATTGAATTTGAAGGTAAGAACATAAATGGGGCGCGTAAAATTGTATGGAAATCATACACAGAGCCCTCTGGAGTTACTATAGAAACTAAAGAGATAATAATTAGAAGGAGTAAATGAGTCGGGTGTAAATGAAATATTAAGGCATTGCAACAGCTAACCTGTACAGGTCATCGTTATGCCTTAGCCAAAACAGAATACTAGACTATAGAGAGAGCATTTGCTAGCTCAGAGTTGAGACCTGAGCCTTATTGCTTTTAAGGATAAGAAATCTTTAAAAGGGGATCGTCTAGTTCCGTTCACGAGAAGGATTGGGGCAAAATGTTATGTCGAGTTCTGTCACAACCATGGTCGAGTTCCGTCACGAGGTTTTTATTTTTCCTTAGACAGTTCCGCTCATGAGATTTAGATAATACCTGATAAAATACCTGTTACAAACTGTTACATATGTAACGAACTACTGAAGTAATGTGTTTTTTGCGTCTTATGGGAGACGTAACCAAACGAGTACAACTATATATTGTGTTGCTAATAAAATATACAAAATCTTATTTAATAAATTATTGTAATCCGTTTCAAGCAGGTAAGAAAAAAGTTTTACTCCCTTTATACTCCTTTCTTTTTACAATCAATGAAAAATAAACTTGGTAAAAATTAAGTATTTTAAATTGCACCAAAATAAACTTAATTCTATATGTGACACAGCCTGAGGTTAACTACTTAGTCTTATGTGTGGAGGTATAATAATTTGGCTCAGAACTTAACATACAAAACTTATGTTGCTTCCTAGTTTAATTTAAAATATGCAGAGTGGCAAAACCTTCTGAATGATTTTTACCAAGTTGTAAGCAACGTAGCTCCTAGTATGTTTATACTACAGAGTTAAAATTGGTAGCAAAACTCAATTTTAGGTCTAGTTTGTGCTATCTGTTTTTATTCAAGTTGACGATATGAAAGTTAATTTCTGTGATAAACCTAACTTTACAAAATGAAAGATAAAAATTTAATAAAAAATGTCACAAACTAATTTTAGTTTAAGGAATTCCCAAATAAAAAAGGTCAATTTGTCGTGACGAACTGGAACATACTAAATAAAAGGAAATATGCAGACTGTACCCGGCCATAATGGTCACAAGGGTTAGGGATTAAAAAGCAGTACTGACGGAACTCGGCTTATCCCCCTTTAAAAGACCTTAATCTCCATTCTACACCAAAATCTTACCCGCAAAATACCTATGTCCAATCCTAGGATCAGCTCTCTCATTGTCTGCTGTTTTGTTTTACCTTACACTACAATATAACCTGTTGACTGTTTCCAAGCCTTAATATTTCATTTGAAGACGATCTTTTCATTCTTTTATTTATGGAAACTATAAATGAGTAAATGCTGCAGTACTGTAATAATTGTATTATACAATTAAAAAGTGATAGATCAGTATTGCAGACTGGTATTATGGTATTGTTATTTGTTAAGGTTTTTGTCTAATGTACTTTTTTGTTAGAGTTAACAATTCAAATCAACTTATTCAATATCTTATTATGGTCTATTTACAACACGAATGCAATAAATAACAGCTTAGAGAGGTTCCATAGTACCTAAGTCGAAGGAACTTAGTTATTCCTTTAATGCCAATTTCGAATCAATTTCAACATATTTCTAATTTCGTAACTTAAACAAAAGACAATTAACAGAGGTAGAAACATTAATTGAAGACTGTTGGTAAAACTGGGGAGTGGAGGGGGCAAATAACCCCCAGACATTTTTTTACATTACGCGACGTAACTGAAAATACTTCAGTTACGTCATGAACTGTTTATACCAAGACCCAACCCTATATATATCAAAAACTAAGATACTTGTTAATGAGCAAAACTATTTGTATCTTACAATAATTATCAATGCAATTCTAAAATGCAAGAATGAATTTTCGAATCCAAATTATTATACGTCTTCAAATATTAGAAAAGTATTTCAATTTATTTTTTACTTATTATCAATATTTTTTTATTACCCAGTTGATAAGAATTTTAATTATAATAAAAATAAAATAATACCATCTATTGTACTGACAAATTTTATCGTTGGATGGTTTGTATTTTTCAGTGCTCTTCATTCTTACGTAGAATATTATCGTTATTTTATTCAATTTGATATTAAAGTTGTAGTATTTTTGTACGCATCTAACACTTTATTCATCATTTTTAATGACAATAGTATCGTACAATCTAACAATATAGTAAAAGTTACAAATGACGTAATAAAATTAAATTCTAAATTTATCACTTTAACAAATACCAGAGCAAAATTCAGTTTCTTACCACATTCATTTCGTATTGTGTATTATATTTTTAGCATCATACCTAATATAACGTATTACTTAGTAATGTCTCATAGCATTTCAATTGTAAATTACTTAGTAACGATATTTCATACGTATACATTATTAATATATCATTTAAATTTTGAAATGATGTTTACTATTAACGAAATAATGTATAATTTATTAGTCTTTAGTCAATTATATTTTAGTAAAATTACACTTCGGCATCAAAGTGCTAAATATTTAGGTGATGTTTACAATGATTTTTGTGATGTAACAAAAAATAATAACAGTTGTTATGATATATCATTACTTATGATGGTTATAGCTTATTTTATTCTTGTTTTGACTCAAATTTACTATATTTTAACCAATTTTATTAGGTATTCATACTGTGCAGTTCTTTCTCCATATTTCACACTTGGAATTATGTCTATTATTTATTCTAAATGCAGGACTGTTATTAAAAGTAATATTATTTAGTTCTAATTACAATAAGAAGGTAATTGATATTACTATGCATGTTTACCAACAGAAATTTAATTATTAGAAATGTGTTATTACAAGAACTGACATTTTCATTCTTGTAAACTTAATTTGTTACGATAAAAATAGCCTGTCTCTGAGGTTGTTACATTAAGCGCTCGACATAGTCACCGGACTAACTGCGAATACCGATTCGCAGTTCGCACTTTGCTCTCAGTTTGTATAAATTGTATTTGAAATAAAATAGATTCCGCTAACTTTTATTAATAACTAGAACATACTGGATAAGACTCTTCTGAGGTGGTTCCCGCAAGATAATATCCTTATTGACCGAAATGCTCTAAAAGGAGCATTTTGACTTTCCCTCATTTATACCGTAGGTATCTAGGAAAAGTATTGTGTTTGCAAACAAAATCCGATACCGAAATGACACCGGAATTATCCGTTTCATGTGTTTTTAAGACCTCCTGAGTAGTTTCCACAAAGTCACAAAGTTGTCTTACTGTGTGTGTGTTGTTGTCGTAGCTACCAGTGTATTTATGTTAAAGAGTTGAAACAAAAATCAGTATATTAGTGTAATTGTGCTATACGGAAATTTTTTTCTTTTGACGTCATTAACCCGCAAAAATTACTTAGCGAAAAATTCAAAAATATATAAATGCGGAAAAATGATGCGATGGATATTGGCACGCATGTAGCCATGTATAAGACTACAAATGTGCTAAGTTTCATCTCATTATTAGGATTAGTTCAATTTTTATCAAATGACTTGTGTACGTTTTTTAAAAAATTGTAAAAATCGGAAAATAGCCCAATTAAGTTAAAATTTGATACAATTGTATACCTTTACGTAATAAATAAGTACACTGAGTTTTGATTCAATAAGTCAAGTACATTTATGGCTTTTGTTGGATCATTGAAGTTAAGCAGCATCGTGCGTGGTCATTCCCTGGATGAGTGACTGCTGTAAATGAAATAAATTTCCCTACCTCGAAAAAAAGATTTTTATGTAATCATTGAAGAACCTAGACGTCATCTTCTTTAAAATTTAAGTTAAAATATTTTTAATTGAATAAAAATTAAAACTTATAAATAGTTAGTCCTAATAAAACTCATGCATAGTTCGTGAAGATTATATCACAGTGAATTAACGCTAATCGATCCTTAAAGTAAAACGTTTTAACACAGTCTACTCCCATTACTTTTGCTCAAAAGACACACCTGTTTCGTCTGATAACACCCACAATCATAGAGATATATACTAGAGGGGGCATAGCCTATCTTATTACATTGAGAGGCCTGAAACATCTATTTGAGGCCCTCAGGAGCTCTGTGTAACCTTATTAAAACCTCCTGTAAGAGTGAGTTAAGGTTATAATTAATACATTTATTTCGGTTTTCCGCACATAGATTGTGTTTTGATTTGCATTTTACGTTTTACTATATAATTATTGTAATTTTGTACCGATTATTTGAAATGAAATGAAATAATGAAATGAAATATATTTGACAAGAAGTATCATTAAAATTACATTGAAAACAATTCAGTAGGATGAGTTAAAGTGTACTTATTTACTTGCTCTTATTCTTTTCTGTATGGTTCTTATTTATGTATTTAACTATTTTTCCCCCGCAGTTTACTTTTTAACTCTTTTTATTTTTAAACTGATATTTTTGGAGGCTAGATATATACTTATTAGAATATTGATTAGTATTATGTATTTAGGATAAGTTTGACAAGTGTCTACTTGTCAAACTTATCCTAAATACATAATTCTAAACAATATTCTAATAAGTGTATATCTAGCCACTAAAAATATCAGTTTAAAAATAAAAAGAGTTTAAAAGTAAACTGCGGGGGAAAAAATAGTTAAATACATAAATAAGAACCATTCAAAAAAGAATAAGAGCAAGTAAATAAGTAAATTAATTTAAAAAAAATATAATAATAATAAATAAATAAATATTGGGAGGTGTTTGAGCCTAACAATAAATAAGTAAAATATCACAAGTGATAAAGTGCACACAAAACACGGGATGAGACAACACGTCTGGAAAACAAGACAACACAACTTACAACAATAGAACACAATTTCATTATTATAATTATAATTAACTACGGGAAGATTGCAACAAGAAAGAAAAAGAGTGAATCATCATCTGCTTTCAATAAGCCACTTTTTAAGCAAAATGGAACTATTTTTGTTGTCAGGTTTAGATAACAAATCAACATTAAACTTGTTAGCATTAAAAGGTATAACTATTTTGCACAATTTTTACCTGCTTCAGTCTTTAACTCTAGGAACAATGAAGTTGGTTCTCACACTCCCTCAACTGAGATACATTGTTTGGTATTAAGTTTTCTTCTAAAGTTCTAAAACAAAATTTGAAAAAAGAACATAAATAAACTTCTTGTTTATATTTAATTATAAATAAAATTGTTTATATTTGATTATATTTAAGCGAAGGTGGTCAGGTTCTTTTTCGATGTTTCAAAATTTATCCTTTAGGGCCCCTCTAGTAATAATATCTATATGCCTACAATGATTTTAGTGTTTTATATTATTAACTTGAATAATACTATATATAGAAGGAGCACTAATGATAACACGAAAGGCGGTTCACTGGTGCACCTTAGTAATGCTGCCACCCTAAAAATACATTTTTCTAAAAAAAAAGTTGGCAATACTTCCGGTTGCTGAATTATTATGTTCTATTATTCATTAATGATTGATTATTCATAAAATACTAATATAAATATCGGTGCATTACAATATTTAATATTAATATCGGTGCATTACAATATTTAAAGCATTTTAAATTGTAGTTTAACGTATTTATTAAAATTATATATAAAAAGTAGTGTTCGTCAACTAAATGTAGATTCTTGTATTCCGCCACCCTTTTGCAATCTAAGACCGGTTTTATTAAATATTTAGCAGGTGTTTTAAGTTATAATATTTGATCTTTACAATCTTTCTTCATTAATAGATATTTATGACACATATTTAAAATAATGTTTTGCTGTCAGGTTGGCAGCATTACTTAAGTGCACCAGTCAACCGGCTTTCGTGTTATCAGTAGAATTACATTGTGTTTACGTCCTGTGCTCCTTCTATATATAGTATTATTCTAAGATTATTAAACATAACATAATGACACGTACGAGTTTCATTGATATTGATATTTATTATCAGTAAATTGCTTCTTTAAAGCAATTTTAAAATGATACCGTTGTTCAATTTATTTATACTGTCAAACCCTTTACAACTGTTAAGGTTCATTCTGAACTATTTGTCTACATATTTATTGTACCCAATCAACAAAGATTTCACACATACAACTTCTCAATGGCCATCGATTTTTTTAGCTGTAACAATAATAATAGGCCACTGTACATTAAATTTCACATATTTTGTTAAAGAGCATCCTAATTCAACATTATTTGATTCATCTTTAGTCTTGTTATTTTATTTATTTATTTCAACAACAAGTTATTTTCCATTAAATTTTATTATAAATTCAAAAAACATATTAAAATTATTTAGTATTATAAATAATATAAATAAACAAATTAATTCTTATCAACTTAATACGAATGAACAATTTTTAGTAGTATCGAATTTTATCAGATTTTTAATATATTTTGGATACTTTCTATTTAACGAAGTTTATTTCATATGCCTATCATCTTTTTCTAGTTCAATCCGTATTCTTTTTCTCTCATTTGCTAATATTTGTCTAAATATTCTGATTTATTTATATTTTGAACTCATGTTTTCGTCAACCGAAATTATTGACTATTTTTTGAAATGCATCTGCTCAAAAAATAAAATTAATTTCAGAAATAAAACATTTATAGAAATGTCAAATTATATGATCGATGCAGTCGCTGAGTTAAATCGTTGCTTTGAATCGTCATTTTGCATAACTACATGTGTATTCTGGTGGAGTGCTTTATTAAATTTTTATTTTGACGCTACGTACATTTTGATTGATCAAGACAGCAGTCGGTATAGAGCGTTATTTTCAATCGTAAATTACATAGGGAATGGAGCATTTTTCATTAATGTATTTAAGCACATAGCAGGATTTCTGAAAAAGGTAGTTACTTCAAGAAAAATAATACGAATTGAAGTTTAACAATAGTTAAGATGTGAGTGAGAATATAAATTTTTCCTCTTTAAGACCTTTAAAATTTGTCTATTTTAATAATACGCTTCAATAAACATGGACATAAGGCAAAAGTGTGTCAGCAGAATAATAATCTTGCATCATAATAATTATAAACCTTTGTTTTTAGTAAGCCTGAATGGACCATTTATATTTATGTAACTGTAAGGTTGCTTTTGGTGAGGAATATATCCTCAAAATAAGAATAGGGAAGAGAAAAATTGTTCAGTAAGTGCTGAACAGAAAGTGTGTACTTATGAATGTACTTGTGGCAGACAAGTTTTCAATTGTGTAAAAACTTTGCCACATTTTATTGTTGTAATTACTTTAATAGAATATGTTTTTTTTTTTTTTATTTCAAGTGTGAATGGATCCTGACACATTGTCACACTTATCACTTCGTCGTGTCCACAAGGTAGTGAACGAATACTCACCTATTTTTCCTCCTCCTAACAATCAATACTTCATAATCAAACCATTATAAATTTTTTATAATCTAGTGATAACAATGATAAAATATTCAGCTATTTGAAACAATTAAAGAAAATTAATGATTTATACAATTTTAGCTCAAATCTATTTTCTATTTAACAAGTAAATTTAAATATTACTATCAAACATCTCAAATTAGTTTTGGCACATATTAGAGAAATGTCAGATTTTAGATTAAACTATAAAAATTGAACTGAAATTAAATTTACAGGGGGTAGTAAACGGGAATAATTTATATTTTTTTGCAATTTATTATAAATTTAAATTATTGCAAATATAATATTATTAATTGTGTTGACATTTTGGGATCTTTTGAAACTGAAATGTAGAAGGGAAAAACTTCTGTTATTTGCCTTCGTGGAGAAAACATTTAATTAAGACTAAGAATCTTTCAGATACGCCGCTTCCAACACCATTGCTTAAAAGAAAGTTTTTCACGCCTGATAATTAGTATTAACAACAATTTAATCACTTTTAAAAGGAGTGGCTTACAATAAGAAACCATAAAATTATATTTAACATTACTAGTTTCATTGATGCCTATATTTCTACATAATTTTTAGCTATATTCTTAAAATGAAACCTTTGTTCAATTTATTTACACTATCAGATCCTTTGCAATTGTTAAGGTTCATTTTTTACTCTCTGTCTACATATTTATTGTACCCAATCAACAAAGATTTTACGCACACAAATTCACGATGGTCATCGATTTTTTTAACTATAGCTATAATCATGGGCTATTGTGTATTGAATGTCACATTTAGTGTTATAGAACATCCTAATGTGGCATCCTTTGATTCTTTATTAGTCTTGTTATTTTATGTATTCGTTATAGCAACAAGTTATTTTCCATTAAAATACATAATAAATTCAAAAAAAATATCAACATTATTACTCATCGTAAATAATTTAAATAACAAAATTAATTTTTAAAAATTAAATCAAAATAAACACTTTCGAGTGGTATCCAATTTTTTAAGATTTTTAATTTATTTTGGATACTTAGTATTTAACGAAGTAAATTTTATATTTTTATCTTCTTTTTCTAGTTCTGTTGTCATTTTGCTTTCATTGTCTAATATTGGTTTTAATTTTCTATTTTATTTTTACTTTGAGCTTATGTTCGCATCATTAGAAATTATTTATTATCATTTGAAATGTATAAGTTCATATAATAAAATGAATTGTACAATTAAAAACTATATGGTAATCTCAAATTATATGTTTGATGAAGTCGCAGAGTTAAATAGTTGTTTTGAAACCACATTTTGTTTAACTACTTGTCTATTCTGGTGGTGCGCTTTGTTGAATTTTTATTTTATTGCCACGTACATTTTAATTAATGAAGACAGTAGTCGATATAGGGCGTTACTTTCAATTGCAACGTCTATTGGGAATGTAACATTTATCTTAAATGTATTTAAACATATAGTAGGATTTTCGAAAAAGGTAAATATCCACAAAAAAATTATAACTAAAAGAACCGATATGTTAGACTTCATATTCCTGACAAAGGTGAGTATCGTATAGTTAGACTTCATATTCCTGACAAAGGGTATCGGCAAAAAAGGAACGATACGTTAGACTCATATTCCTGACAAAGGTGAGTATCCGCAAAAACAAATATACCCAAAAGGAACGATACGTTAGACTCATATTCCTGACAAAAGTAAGTATCTGCAAAAACAAATATACCCAAAAGTAACGATACGTTAGACTTCATATTCCTGACAAAAGTAAGTATCTGCAAAAACAAATATACCTAAAAGGAACGATACGTTAGACTTCATATTCCTGGCAAAGGTAAGTATCCGCAAAAACAAATACACCTAGAAGGACCAATACATTGTTAGAGCAATGTTACTTAAGATAAAACAGAAATTACAGGGGAGATAAATATAAGCTTATTTTTTCCTTTGAAAATTTGCTAAAAGATATCACCGAGTAAAATATTGGGGCTGGTTACATGTGGCTTATTTTCTTGTATCAATATGGTATCCACTAAATCTGACACTATAGACAAACACGTGACGACTCATTTAACTATCACGCATGCGTATTAGGCTAAAATTATTACTGAGCAGTGCCAAAATAAAAAGTTGAATCTTCTCTCTTTACAGGGTAGTATGTAAATATATACTGGGTGAAATATTACAGATGCACCAACATAAAAGCAAACATGTGTGGAAAAAATTAATCTAGATTTTTTAAATTGATCTCTACCGCCCCATTGAATTGACTATGCGAGTTCTAATTTACCATACGTTTTGTTAAAAATTACCCAATTTGTGAAACTTAATTGAATTGGAATTGGATTTGTAACTTAATATAATTAAATAGTTGAATTCTTGTTACAAATTTTAGTAACAAAATAATTGAATTGGACCATACCATAATGTTAATGATTGAAACCAACATTACTAAATCCGGTATTTTTACCAAGCTATTACTCATACAATAGATTTTTGTTAGAAATATTTGTAGTTACTCCAATTCTCATGGTCTTGAACTAAATTCTATTGCATGTATATGTCTAATAATTGCTTGGTGAGAAATAATCTTAATTTGGTGATACTGTTATATATATTGTGTCAAGGTCAGTAAAATACTGACGATTCAATGATTTCAACCATGGAGGTGGCTACTTGAGTAATAGTGACCAAATAAATAATGTTTTTATTTTACTTTGCAAGAGTCCATTTACTGGGGGCAGAGACAATTATCGATTGTATAAGGCCATGTTTTTATCATTTTGTAAAGTTTTTATACTCATCGGCCTGAAATGTTCCACCCGGTGTTATATAATATAGTATTAATTTGAAATAGTGTTTGTAAATATTAAGGTGGAAAAGGAGGACAAATATGGAGAAAGAGGGGATACAAAATTGGACATCTTTAAACACTTATTACGATGTACATTTAACTTAACTACATTCGTCTGTAAACTTAACAGTTTCTTAGTGAGAAAAAATCATATATCTAATTATAAATACTAAAATGTATTTATCTAATCCAAATTCTTATACATCGTCCAATATAACAAAAATATTTAAATGTATTTTTTACTTATTATCAGCATTTTTATATTACCCAGTAGATGAAAATATGAAGTATAATAAAAATAAAATAATACCGTCCATTATTTTGACGAATCTTATTATTATATCGTTTGTATTTTGCAGTATCGGTCATTCTTTTGTAGATATGCTCATTTCTTCATTCAATTTGATTTAAAAGTCATAATATTTTTGTATGCATGTACTATTTTATTTTTCATATCTAATGATAATATTATCCTACAATCTAATAACATTGTTAAAGTTACAAATGACGTAATAAATTTAAATTCTACGTTTAATACTTCAATAAATATCAGAACAAATTTTAGTTTAATATCTTATTTATTTCATATTATGTATTATATATTTAGTTTGATACCTAATATAATCTATTATTTCGTTTCAGCTAAAAAGTCATTATTTCTACACTATATGGTAGCAATTTTACATACGCATACATTATTAATATTTCATTTAAATTTTGAAATAATTTTTACTATTAACGAAATAATGTACACATTATTAGTCTTTACTCAATCATATTTTAGTGAGATTACAATCCATCATAAAAGTGTTAATTTTTTAAGTAATGCTTACAACGATTTTTGTAGTGTAACAAAGAAAATTAATGACTGTTTTGATGTATCATTACTGATGATTGTCATAGCTTATTATTTTATTGTTTTGATACAAATTTTCCACGTTAGGGCAAATATTATCTTATATTCAAGCAATATTCTTCTTTCTCCATATTTTTTACTTGGATTAATTCCTCTTTTTCTGAATGCAGGATTGATTTTTAAAATTATATTATTTAGTGCTAATTATAATATGAAGGTAACTGATATTATACATATGTGAGTATCTTATAACAGGGGCCTTCTTCCCTTGATCGCTTGGCACTTAAGCTGCTTCGCGTCCTTTTTTTTTGTAGGATTTGTTGTTCTATTATTGCTATTTATTGCATGAAATTTTGCCATGTATTTGGAAAATTGTCATCATGTGGGTCACTTTGCGGCAACATTCCCTCGCAAGGCCGCTCCGCGGGCCGGCTTGAATTTCAGTGCCTATCGGAGCCAAATAATGTACTAACTACCAGTAGTACATTGGCCAACGAAAGTGGAGGGGGAAGAGCTCCTTCCCAACTACCTCCTCACCCTTTAGCACCATTAAGGTATACATAAATATACATATACTAAAATATGTCTGCTATTACGAGCTTATCAGAGCTTAGAATAGTCCGATAGAGCTGAAACCGGTATCAATCGATTTAGTTTTGATATTTCCAGAAAAATTATGACGTCATAATTTGGGTTAATGACGTCTTGCATTTTTTAACAAAAGGCTTCGTAATATCTCTGTACACTAAAGCTTCGAAACACCGCCCCAACATCTCCCCATATACTGAGTTTCGTTTTGATTTGAGCGTACGTTCTTGTAAACAATCAGTCATAATACGCTTCTTTATGGATAAAAAAAAAACCCAGTATCATGACGTCAAAAAAAATAATAATGGAACGCTCACAAGGGCGTCAATTCCACCGATCTTATAATTGTGCTTTATACGCCTGAATCAATCAATAGTAATGATTTAATACGATGCGAATTTTCAATAGAATAATTATTTTATGGCAAGGTTAGGCATAGCCCGATCCCTATGGAATTTGGCAAATAGTCATTGGTATGCAATTATACATAATTTACAAATTGAATTTATTTACAAATCAATTTGTATTTAATTTCAACATTATTATAAAAGGTTATTAATTATTCAAAGGCTAAAGTGAATATTTTATCTTTTGTATCAAAAAAGTAAGTAAGTTTTTGAATGTTTTGTTTAAAATACTTTCAATTATCTCATAGGTTGATAAAAGAATATAAAACCCTTTTTAAAATTAAAATACACATTTTCAACTTTATTTTATATTGATATGTTTAATGATTACTTTCGTGTTTCTTTATCATATTTCTTGTTATGGTATCTTTCATCCAAATTATTTATACTAGCAAAATCTTACATTAAGGTACTTCCAAAACTTTATATAATGAACAAGCTTTTCTACCCGATAATGTAGTGGGGATTTTTTTAAAAATTCGATTTAGTGATGTCTATAGAGGTCTATTGTATATAGAGATGTATATATGTACAAGTCTGTAAATATAGAAATGTCTATTAACAGATTTAGTGATGTCTATATGATATTAAAAAGTCGTTTATACAGTAATTAATAAGTGTCAAATAAAAATGATTCAATAATTAAACATGTTTTAATCTTTAAGAAAAATTATAAAAAAGCAGAAAAAATAAGATAAGAAAGACCTAAATTAGAGTCTCGATGTAAGAAGCGATGTTAAAACGAATATTGCATATTGGTTCAATTTAATAACAGTTAATTTTGTATAATAACAGGATGTTTAGCTATAGCTTTAGGAGTTCCTCCACAATTTTTCTTCATACCAACTTTATTTTGGAAATATCGCTCTATTAATAAAGATTTTAAGCACTGTGATGTTATAGTAATGGTTTCTGTCAGTGTAGGTTTACGAACACGTTAGTTATTTCGGCAAAAACCGTACAATGAAAACTGAAAAAAAAAAAAATTTACAGAGATCAATAAGAAAGTCTAATGAGTGAAAAAAACTGATGAGATATTTAGGAATCCAGCATGAAGTTACATAGATAATATTAATAAAAAATATATATTTAGTGTATGATTAAGTGTGAGAATAATTCCTAATCAAATGTGTCATGTCGCGTTGTTGGACTTTCCAATCCAATCGATCCAGGTTTAACTTAATCCATAATATGAATTATCAAGTTCAAATTAAAAGTTTGAGTTCACAAACAAATTATTAAACCTAAATGATTTTATCAAATTCTAATAACTGTACATTTTCAAATATTGAAAAACTATTTAAATGCATTTTCTATTTATTATCAAAATGTTCATACTACCCCGTAGATAAAAACATGAACTATAATAAACATAAGATAATTCCATGTATTATACTGACTACTTTCACTATCATATCATTCATATTTTTAAGTTTCTTTCATTTTTATATAGAATATTATAAGGATTTTACACAATTTGATAACAATGTCGTATTATTTTTGTACTTGTCTACTTTCATATCAATTATTTCCGTTAGCAATATAATACTAAAAGCTAAAAATGTCGTTGAAATAGCGATTGATATAATACAATTAAACTCTAAATTTAACAAGCATGTATTTATCAGAACGAATTTTAGTCTCATGCCGTATTTATTTCGCATTATTTATTATATAATTAGTATCATACCTAATATAATATACTATTTAGTCATATCTAATTACGTGTCTTTAGTACATTATACAGTAATGATACTACATTTGTACACGTTATTAATATGTCAGTTTAATTATGAAACACTGTTTTCTACCTACGAAATAATGTATAAATTATTATGCCTTACTCAGCTCTATTTTTGCCAAATTAATACACTTCAAGATCAAAGTGCAAAATTTGTTACTGCCATTTACAATGATTTCTGTAATGTAACAAATAAAATGAATAATTGCTTTGATATAACATTACTTATGATAGTTATAGCTTATTTTATTATTGTTTTGACACAAAGTTACCATATTATTAATTATTTTATCGAGTATTCTTACTATTTACTTCTTTCCCCATATTTTGCAATTGGTATTACGTCAGTTATTCTGGGAGCAACATTAGTATTTAAAATTATCTCATTCAGTTCAAAATATAATAAGAAGGTAACTGATATTTTTTATTTGTTTNATTTTTTACATTTTGTAAGTTTTTATGCTCATCGACCTGAAATGTTCCACCCGGTATTATATAATATAGTATTAATTTGAAATAGTGTTTGTAAATATTAAGGTGGGAAAGGAGGACAAATATGGAGAAAGAGGGGTTAAAAAATTGGACATCTTTAAACACTTATTACCATGTACATTTAACTTAACTACATTCGTCTGTTAACTTAACAGTTTCTTAGTGAGAAAAAATCAATATCTAATTTTAAATACTAAAATGTATTTTCTAATCCAAATTTTTATACATCGTCCAATATACAAAAATTTTTAAATGTATTTTTTACTTATTATCAGCATTTTTATATTACCCAGTAGATGAAAACATGAAGTATAATAAAAATAAAATAATACCGTCCATTATTTTGACGAATCTTATTATTATATCGTTTGTATTTTGCAGTATCGGTCATTCTTTTGTAGATATCCTCATTCTTCATTCAATTTGATTTAAAAGTCATAATATTTTTGTATGCATGTACTATTTTATTTTTCATATCTAATGATAATTTTATCTTACAATCTAATAACATTGTTAAAGTTACAAATGACGTAATAAATTTAAATTCTACGTTTAATACTTCAATAAATATCAGAACAAATTTTAGTTTAATATCTTATTTATTTCATATTATGTATTATATATTTAGTTTGATACCTAATATAATCTATTATTTCATTTCAGCTAAAAAGTCATTATTTCTACACTATATGGTAGCAATTTTACATACGCATACATTATTAATATTTCATTTAAATTTTTGAAATTTTTTACTATTAACGAAATAATGTACACATTATTAGTCTTTACTCAATCATATTTTAGTGAGATTACAATCCATCATAAAAGTGTTAATTTTTTAAGTAATGCTTACAACGTTTTTGTAGTGTAACAAAGAAAATTAATGACTGTTTTGATGTATCATTACTGATGATTGTCATAGCTTATATTTTATTGTTTTGATACAAATTTTCCACGTTAGGGCAAATATTATCTTATATTCAAGCAATATTCTTCTTTCTCCATATTTTTTACTTGGATTAATTCCTCTTTTTCTGAATGCAGGATTGATTTTTAAAATATATTATTTAGTGCTAATTATAATATGAAGGTAACTGATATTATACATATGTGGTATCTTATAACAGGGCCTTCATCCCTTGATCGCTTGGACTTAAGCTGCTTCGCGTCCTTTTTTTTTGTAGGATTTGTTGTTCTATTATTGCTATTTATTGCATGGAATTTTGCCATGTATTTTGAAAATTGTCATCATGTGGGTCACTTTGCGGCAACATTCCCTCGCAAGGCCGCTCCGCGGGCCGGCTTGAATTTCAGTGCCCATCGGAGCCAAATAATGTACTAACTACCAGTAGTACATTGGCCAACGAAAGTGGAGGGGAAGAGCTCCTTCCCACTACCTCCTCACCCTTAGCACCATTAAGGTATACATAAATATACATATACTAAAATATGTCTGCTATTACGAGCTTATCAGAGCTTAGAATAGTCCGATTGAGCTGAAACCGGTATAATCGATTTAGTTTTGATTTCCAGAAAATTATGACGTCATAATTTGGGTTAATGACGTCTTGCATTTTTTAACAAAAGGCTTCGTAATATCTCTGTACACTAAAGTTCGAAACACCGCCCAACATCTCCCCATATACTGAGTTTCGTTTTGATTTGAGCGTACGTTCTTGTAAACAATCAGTCATAATACGCTTCTTTATGATAAAAAAAACAACCCAGTTCATGACGTCAAAAAATAATAATGGACGCTCACAAGGGCGTCAATTCCACCGATCTTATAATTGTGCTTTATACGCCTGAATCAATCAATAGTAATGATTTAATACGATGCGAATTTTCAATAGAATAATTATTTTATGGCAAGGTTAGGCATAGCCCGATTCCTATGGAATTTGGCAAATAGTTATTGGTATGCAATTATACATAATTTACAAATTGAATTTATTTACAAATCAATTTGTATTTAATTTCAACATTATTATAAAAGGTTATTAATTATTCAAAGCTAAAGTGAATATTTTATCTTTTGTATCCAAAAAGTAAGTAAGTTTTTGAATGTTTTGTTTAAAATATTCAATTATCTCATAGGTTGATAAAAGAATAAAAACCCTTTTTAAAATTAAAATACACATTTTTAACTTTATTTTATATTGATATGTTTAATGATTACTTTCGTGTTTCTTTATCATATTTTTGTCATTATACCTTTCATCCAAATTATTTATACTAGCAAAATCTTACATTAAGGTACTTCCAAAACTTTATATAATGAACAAGCTTTTTACTACCCGATAATGTAGTGGGGATTTTTTTAAAAATTCGATTTAGTGATGTCTATAGAGGTCTATTGTATATAGAGATGTATATATGTACAAGTCTGTAAATATAGAAATGTCTATTAACAGATTTAGTGATGTCTATATGATATCAAAAAGTCGTTTATACAGTAATTAATAAGTGTCAAATAAAAATGATTCAATAATTAAACATGTTTTAATCTTTAAGAAAAATTATAAAAAAGCAGAAAAAATAAGATATGAAAGACCTAAAATTAGAGTCTCGATGTAAGAAGCGATGTTAAAACGAATATTGCATATTGGTTCAATTTAATAACAGTTAATTTTGTATATAACAGGATGTTTAGCTATAGCTTTAGGAGTTCCTCCACAATTTTCTTCATACCAACTTTATTTGGAAATATCGCTCTATTAATAAAGATTTTAAGCACTGTGATGTTATAGTAATGGTTTCTGTCAGTGTAGGTTTACGAACACGTTAGTTATTTCGGCAAAAACCGTACAATAAAAATTAAAAAAAAATTAAATTTACAGAGATCAATAAGAAAGTCTAATGAGTGAAAAAACTGATGAGATATTTAGGAAATCCAGCATGAAATTACATAGATAATATAATAAAAAATATATATTTAGTGTATGATTTAAGTGTGAGAATAATTCCTAATCAAATGTGTCATGTCGCGTTGTTGGACTTTCCAATCCAATCGATCCAGGTTTAACTTAATCCATAATATGAATTATCAAGTTCAAATTAAAAGTTTGAGTTCACAAACAAATTATTAAACCTAAATGATTTTATCAAATTCTAATAACTGTACATTTTCAAATATTGAAAAACTATTTAAATGCATTTTCTATTTATTATCAAAATGTTCATACTACCCCGTAGATAAAACATGAACTATAATAAACATAAGATAATTCCATGTATTATACTGACTACTTTCACTATCATATCATTCATATTTTTAAGTTTCTTTCATTTTTATATAGAATATTATAAGGATTTTATACAATTTGATAACAATGTCGTATTATTTTTGTACTTGTCTACTTTCATATCAATTATTTCCGTTAGCAATATAATACTAAAAGCTAAAAATGTCGTTGAAATAGCGATTGATATAATACAATTAAACTCTAAATTTAACAAGCATGTATTTATCAGAACGAATTTTAGTCTCATGCCGTATTTATTTCGCATTATTTATTATATAATTAGTATCATACCTAATATAATATACTATTTAGTCATATCTAATTACGTGTCTTTAGTACATTATACAGTAATGATACTACATTTGTACACGTTATTATATGTCAGTTTAATTATGAAAACACTGTTTTCTACCTACGAAATAATGTATAAATTATTATGCCTTACTCAGCTCTATTTTTGCCAAATTAATACACTTCAAGATCAAAGTGCAAAATTTGTTACTGCCATTTACAATGATTTCTGTAATGTAACAAATAAAATGAATAATTGCTTTGATATAACATTACTTATGATAGTATAGCTTATTTTATTATTGTTTTGACACAAAGTTACCATATTATTAATTATTTTATCGAGTATTCTTACTATTTACTTCTTTCCCCATATTTTGCAATTGGTATTACGTCAGTTATTCTGGGAGCAAACATTAGTATTTAAAATTATCTCATTCAGTTCAAAATATAATAAGAAGGTAACTGATATTTTTTATTTGTTTAACAGATTAAACCAAGCTTTTGTAATAGTATAAAATTAGATTAAGTCATAGTATAACCAAAAAAATAGTTATCATAAGTACTTTCAAATATTTCGTATTAGCATATGTGACTAATAAGAAATTGCAAGCATATTAGTAAATGTAGCAAATAAGAAATTACAAGTTGAGTAATAAAAGAGTTTTTGGTCCTTCGAGCCGGTTCATCACTAAGTGTATAATGTAGAAATATTAGGACAATATTATCGTCATATATAATACATATCTGTTCAATATGTTCCTTTAGGTAAAGCGTTACGGTATAAACGAGGAAAGTAAATGAATAAGCGTAATAATAAGTGTTTTATTTTCCATGACCAATCCAAAATTTGTTCTTAAAGCAATGTGAAAACTATTAGATATTATTTATCATTAGAAACTATTTGTGTATATATTATATATATATATATATATATATATTATATATATATTTATATATATATATATATAAATGTGTTGTGTATAAAACATAAAGTTGTAAGATAATAACTACTATAGACTGACTTAGGCTTGAGATTTTTTCTTGAATCAGTCAATATATTGTCACTATGCTTTTTCTGCTAATGTTATAGCTTTCATAAAAATTGATTGAGTTAGCAAATGAACTAATAATTAAACAACTTTTATTACAGGGGAATGAAGTAGTTAAAATTTTGAGAAAATTAACTCGTGAAGGAGGTAATGATGATTCTGTGTCTAGTGAAAGGGTATTTTTTATCAATTAAATTATTAAATACTTAAATTTTCATAGCATCTAAAGTGTCAAAGAAATTTATTACAATAATAAATAGAAGTAAAATATTTAATTTAATATTGTGTTTCAACCTAAATTTTACATCTGAGAATGCAAGGTCCAAGTTCTGAATTTCTAGTAGCATGTGATAAGTAACATGAGTTATGGTCCCTATAAGGCTCCCGAGCTTTCATTTTTCTAAGCGTCAGTTATTTTAAATTAAAGAAAATTGTCTCTTCACAAATAAAATAAACAAATATAGCAACAGTCGTGCTATGCAGGAGCTGACTTTGATCCCAGGTTGACACCTGGGTCCTACCAATATTAGTTCTTGAAAGCAGACTTTTATTAAGATAAAAGTCATTAAGGAGTACTCGATTCTCTTTTCTCTACCAGAGGACACCGCTTTGCTAGACTGGCTAGCGTTAGAATAACCTTTTAAAGGGGGCCCTCAGATTTAAAAATAAGTCATTCTACTGATAGAGCAAGTACTCTACTGAGAGTAAGCAAAGCATAAAAATTAAGTTGTCATTAATAAAACGCACATTTTTACAGTTTACCATAGAGATGACATTACATTCAAGAGATCCGCTTGGTCTGTCAGCCTGTGGATTTTTTGACCTTAATCTAGAGCTTACATGTACGGTAAGATTATTTTTAGATAATTTCTATAATGCCATAATTATATACGGGCCTTCGGCCCGTAGCCGCTACGCGGCCTCGGCGCTTCGCGCTCGTCCGCTCGCGGCGTCGGCCCACCGGGCCGCTTCGCGGCCCGGGGGCTCCCTGTGGCGCTTCGCGGCCACATGTTGTTGTTTTGTATGATGTGTTGTTTCATTATTGTTTGTTACATGGCATTTTGCCATGTACCTAGCGAATTTTCACAGCCTCTCCACACAGGCCCGCTTCGGGGCCTGAGAGGGCTTTCTCACAAATTTGATTTTACTAATTAAGATTTTATTAATACTTTATTATTAATGGTGCTATAATATTAAAAACTAAAAAGCAATGGTCGATCATGGTGGGAAAATTTGGTTCCGGTCACCAGAGCGCGGCGAGGGACCTACCTTTCAATTGAGTGGGCGTGTCTTAATTTCCACTTTTTGCCCACAAGTCAGTTTGAAATTTATTTCTTACTTTGTATAGTTATACTTCTAACTAACCCTACCACTTTAATCTTGCACAGAACGCGTCTGATTACTTTTTTAAGTTTTTCATTCAAGTAATTTATTATTTAATTGATTCAATCAGGTATAATGAAATAGTGGCTAAAGTTTACACGTGGTAGGAAGATAGATTTTGGCATTTAATGCAGCCTGTATTTTAATTACATCGGCAAGATGCGAACATGTAATTTAATGTGTAATTACCTGATAAAATCGACTAAATTAATAAATTAATTAATGAAATTTACTATCTGCCTCAGTAGGTTCTCTGGAAGTTTTAAAAAAGGTTTTCTATTTACTTTTAGTTTCTGAATTTTTAAATACAGAAACATGCAACGGCGAACTGTTTTTGTGAAAATACATTACAGAAAACAATCATTTTATAATAATAATAATGTAGCTGTCATTACCAGAATTGCCATGGTATTTATAATTTAATATAAAAATATAATAGTCATTTTGGAAAGCTATTGGGGTTAGTTCTTGAGTTGTCCGCACCGGTCCGCCGCAGCGCTATTTTAGTAGCTTGCGATATGAATCCAAACTTTTCCTCATTTAAGTTAACCCCCCTGGATGAGTGATCCCAAGAAGCTCTTATAAGAATTTCGTATAAATTGGTAAAAAGTGAAAAAATTAATTTCTCACTTTACTTCACCATTCTGTCGTCCCCTAATGTCAGATTTGAACCCCTAATGTCAGAGTTTCAATTTTTCTTTGTTTCCTTTCTTATCCGTTTGCCCAACCGAGATGTTATACTCAGATAGCAATTTAAATGTTAAGTCTAAAAACTAAAACGAATTATTGTTATTTTTTAGAAACGATGGTGCTGCTTCGCGTGATGAGGCCCAAAGTTTTATAAACAAAAATACATCGCGAATACTACAGCATACCATAGTTCTGTGTTTACTTTTATTTATATTTTACTAACGATTGGCAACTGTTAGTTTTTAAAAAATACTACAGACAATTTAGTAGAGATAGAGCAAATATTTTTACTACTAGCGCTATATCAAGACTCTAGTGATGAGGCCCCCACTTAAATCATTAAACACAAACTTGGTCAATTGAGTGTTCCTACTACACTCGGAGTGAACATCTTATCTTAGGATTGTCTGATTGAGCTGAAACCGGTCGCATCGTTTAGAATGACTTCGACCATATAAAGACTACTTCGAGTTCTTCCGCTTTACGGGCCTGCTTTGCTCGGCGTGGTTTTAGTGGAAGCCATTTTTGTCTGTCTCTCTGGGACAGGGCTTACCAGGATGGAGCAAGAGGTAGAGGTCTATTTTTTACTATATCCCCACCCTTACCACTACTAAACCTAACAGATATCGTACAGTCTTTGATCTGACGTATACATATATACAAATTTATATTATTGTATACTGTTTGCGCCATTTGTGATGGTTCGATTGAGCTGAAATTGGTCTTAAATCGATTCAGCTAGCCGTCTACCTAAACACGAAATACCTGTTTTAAAGCAATTTCAAGTTTCAAAAAAAAAAATTTTTCATGACGTCATACTTTGGTTGATACGTTCATAATGTTTTATAAACAATAAGGCCTCGTAACCTCCACAACATTCGCGATTTGCTAAGTTTCGTTCATTTGACCAACGCTTGCGGAGTTTATCGTTCGCCATACGAAAGTGTTAGAACCGTACATATACATCTATATATTATATATATATATATAATATATATATATATTATTATATATATATATAAACATATTATATAACTTTTTTCGGCATATATTTTTGTTATCAGGAAGCCAATAGGAACCGATTCCACTCACTCCCACCCTCAACTTCCGTCATCCGAACAACCTCATAAGCGTCATTTTCATAATGAAAATTCGCTAATAAATGACTAAGGTTTTGCTTGCAAATAATCCAGTTTAAGCGAAGTAATATAAGCATAGAATCAAGACAGGTCCAAGTGGTTGGTACACCGATATAAAGTTAGTGTAACATAGTGTATCAAAAGTGTAACTTTATCAGTATATAGACTCTAAACACCATATTTACTTCTAACGAAAAAATATACGTCTGCTAGAAGGTGGAAAGCTTATATTAATAATATAATTATGCAAAGCATAGAATCATTTATTCCACATGCTTAGGTTCTATACATAGTGGTACTAAAAATAGAAATGCAATGTAAGCTTAAAATAAATCCGTCAAATTCTTATTTTATTAATAATTAATTTATTCTTTCAATAATATAATCTGTTAATAATATAATCCAATTATTTCTTGTTTAAATTTGATTTCTTTTTTACATCATTTGTTTCTTGTTTTTACTCTTCTTGTCATAATAATTTTGTTTCTAACATTCCACAAAACTTTTTTTCAGATATTTACCTCTGTAATAACATATCTAATCATACTTATTGGATTTAGAGAATCCTAAATAAATAATTGGACGATATTACAAAAAGTTACTCTTGTTGAATAATTTTGATTGATTAATTAAATAAATATATTTTGTTTATAATTATTCCTTGTATGAAGTATCCACGATTTATTAATTGGGCTATTTCATGCAAGCGAAAAGTTTAATTTTTTCTCACCTATACTCATTGTAAGAAAAATATTCTTACTCGAAACTAGTCCAATTATTAAGGACTAATAAATTGAAATATCCTGCATTTTTTCTAGTAAGTAAGAATGTTCAATATCATCTTTTTACTTTTCCTCGTCTACCAGCGTAGGTATATTGGAAAAGTATTGTGTGTGCCATAAAAATCCGAAACCGAGGTTTCATCATGATTATTCGTTTCAGGCTGTGGCTTTCATCATGCTGTCAGGATGTGTGTGTCTGTATGTGTCACGCACAACTCCCGCAGTGTTTATATTAGAGAGTTAAAACTTGGCACAATACACAAACTTAATCCTTGTTTTGTTACCCGGAAGATGATATTTTTCAGACTACGTTAACTTAATACAATTATTCAAAAGCTTTCAAAGATACAGGAATTTTTTACACTAAATAATTTGAATGTGATCCGCCATATTGGGGGGCGAATTCTCGATTTTTATAAAAAAAAACTGTACAGCTCTGACATTTAATTAATACACGACACCAAATTCTGTTTAGCTTTACTTTTACAGTAAAAATGACAGCATACTTATTTAGCATTAGGAATCAACGATTAAATTATTAAACATAATTCGAGAGGGTTTAATTACTAAAAAAAAAATATGTGCGCATATTTACCATTTCAGCTATGAGACGGCGATTTCCTAATGAAATTCGTTAAGTTGACTCCTTTCATCGTTGGAGTAGTATCTTAAATCAGTGAGTAACAGACAAAGCATGATCATCCGAGCGAAGCAAGTATAATTTATTGTGGAATTTCAGCAGTAAAGTTAATTAGAATTTACAGTATGGAACAATAAACAGAACAGATTAGTAAAATGACACCATTATCAGACTAATCTGAGAATGGTGTCAGACAAATAACTCAACATTGATTGAGCTAAATGTCAAATTTACTTAATTTATTAGTTAAGACGTCTTTGTAGGAGCTCACCTGGTAGCCCTCCGTGTTTTTGGGCTCCGCTTGACCTTTTTAACACATGACTGGTTCGAGCTGCCTAAAAGATAAATAAAAAAATGTGTAACATTAAGTGAAAATTTTCAATACAAATATTAACAATAGAAAAATGTTTCCTAGCTTGGACCTTTCTCAGGGCTTTGCCTTATAAAGGATAATACCAGGGACTAAAGTACTCCGTGATTAATACTAATCTGACTAACGTCTAATCAAAACTTGTACAGAACTTATTATTATATTAGGTCTTTTATTACTACCTACATCACTTGCTTATGGTTTGTACCATTCCTCTATATAGGCCCATAACTTCCTTACAAATCATTCGAGTTGGATATGGTAGGCGCGGCTAAATTTTGGTCGCCAATAGCTGGTTTCAATTATTTCTGTGTCAATTCAAATTGTTTTATCAGTAAGGTACAATACGAAATCAACGAACAAGGAACTTCATTATGTGGAATGTTTCACTCTATTCCTTAAAGATGCAAGTAAGATCCAAAAGAAAAAATTGGGAACAGGGTACTTCGCTCGACCTGAGATCTGGTTATTTAAAGTTTGGGTGTAGTTATGCGTGACAGAGAGAGCATAACTAAAACTGAGCAAATTCAAACTGAGTTTTTACCATAATTTTCCGTTTCAGGCATTTTCATGACTTTCTGATTGGTTTTCATCAGAAAAGCACTCAGAACGTCATGAAAATGCCTGAAATAAAAATTAAATTTTATTACCAGCATGGCTTTTATAAGTGGGATGAAAAGAAAGATAGGTCTCACTAACATAATAGATTTGTCCAGAATCTGGTTTCCAACACCAGCCTCTCAAAAAATCGATTTAAGCCTGTCATCTTAGCTTCTTTAGTTCTCTTTTACCAGCACTGATGATAAACTGTTCAGTTCTAAAGTCAGCTCTGTCAATAAATAAATATTGAATTGAGAGACATCTTTCCTTTCTCCTTATTTAGGAACCCCACAGCTCATTTAACTATAGGGATACCGGTTAGCTAACAACCTAATATTCGAAAGTCTTAAAGATCTAATTATTTCAAACAAGAAAATTTAATACGTTTATATTATATTTTTGAGTAAACAAAAAGCACAACCAAACTGCAATTTTTCATAAAACGATCTTTCTTTATTTTAACAGAAAGCAATCAATTTGTCTCTTTTAAAACACCACTTCCTTACATTTCTTTATTCTTTGATTTTATTTATTTCTTCGGATTTGCTACAAAATTTGTGATCAAAAACTCACTGATACTTTTAGCCCTGGATTTGATATTTACACAAATAGCAAATCTTGTATTTAAGCAACAAGTAACCTCACCAGTGTGTTTAGAAGGTCCGGTTTCCTCCTTGTTGCTTCAATCTTCAATTTTTAGGAAGAAAACATTCATCTCATCGCTCAAGTAGCGTCACTAATTTACTTTCCAAGTAGTAACTCCTATTATGTTTTCTCGTTTCTCTTCTGTTTTGTTATCACACGGACATTTTCTACCGAAGGACAATATATCACTCATAGCAATAAATGGAATAAATAAGTAATTAATTAAAAGTGTTATTTCATTTAAAATCCATTGGTCTCTAGTCAACATCACATAGATGACCATATTTGGTAGTGAGAAGGCAAAATTATTAAATTCCATTATCACGGAAGAGATAGCCCTATGTACTTTAATCAATCGCACAATTTAAAAACACAACGAACAACTTCATTACTGGATTGAAAACTGCACCTGTAACAAACGAAATTACCGAAGGAAAAATAAGTTATTTTTATATTAAGTCTTGAATTACAATAAATAGCTACATTAAGGTGCCAAGTTGTGTACGTTAGTGTGTCTGTTATCATCAAAGCTCCCTGCGTTTTAGCATAAACACACAAGGAGCTACGATAGTATGAAGCACCCAACACACACTTCTAACCAGGCTTAAAACGTATTATGAAAATTAATCTTTTGGTTTAGTTGTACATTGCGAAAATTAGTTTTTTTATAACATCATTTTATTTTATTATTATCATTAGTTGAATTTTTATCAAATTCATACGTTTTCTAACAATCTTTCAAATCGAAAAATCATCTAATAAATTTTGAGATTTGGTAAGAGCGTATCCCTTAATACATTAAACAGAATACAAATATTTATTTCAATATTTAATTGAGTGCTCCATGTATTTTCAAGATATTGTGTTCAATATCTAGTGCTAAATCTCTAGGGTAGCATTTTTTTAGGTAGTAACAATGTTACTACACATTGTTACCAACATACAAGGTTTTAGGTAGTAATAATGTATATATTTTTTTTCACATGCTCCATATAAATATTACATGTATTATCTACTAAATTTTAACAGGAACAAATATGTAAAATTTTGAATCTTTAAGAATTAACAGGATATGCAAAGCAACAATATATATTTATGGTTTCATGAATAAATAAATAATTGAATTACATACTTAAAAATATTTATATATACAGAAAATACGTAAATTGATTTAGAAATAATTTAAAATAATAATAAAAAATGTGTAAAAATAATAATTATAACGATAAGAAATTATATTAATATAATAGTTATAAAGATAAAAAATTTAATAACTATAATAGTTAAAAACTTAATTTGTTAAAATCAAAAAAGTTAATGAATTTAGAGAAAATATTAAAATATTTTGGAAACATGTGAAGATTAGTGGGAGTTCAAGATTCTCCTCTTTTGACAAGGCTAGAAATTAATGAGCTTCAATCAGCATCAAATAAATAAATAAATAAATCGTTTATTTATATATAAACCTCTTTATAAAGATTAAATTACAAATTATAATTAATAAAATAATATATATTGACCATTTGTGTCGCATATGCTCAAGGCTTAAGCGACACGAGACAATAACGGACAATCAAAAATAATGTGGTGTCATGTGTTGGGGAGTTACCTTGTCCAGCTACATGATGGATGTGGAATAATGTTAAAACAGTTAAGATATGCTTTGTTAGAACTATCTACAGATGATACCTATCTCAAAAGTTGTAGTAATAAACACCTGCAAGATTCTGCTAGAGGATAATGACAGGCTTGATTTTTCATACAACTAATTGAGACCTGACAAATAATATATCTGTGTAAATAATATAGGGTAGCATTTAACGAGGTCAGTCCATGGAAAGGTGACCGCAGGGAATAAAACAGGCCATTTTACTGTCTAAAAACGGATCCCAGATAAAATGTACCCCGATAAAATGACCTCGGATAAAATGTACCCTGGATAAAATTTAACCTTTCACATATGTCTTGCGTAGTAGGAAATAAGTGTTTTTGTGACGTAACAAGGTATGCTGGAACCACACTAAGTGAAATTTATTTGTTCTTACACAACATATTCTTATTAAGCATGCAGTAAACAAAACCTAACGTTTGACAAATAGGATAAAAAACCGGCCCTTTGGTTTCGTACTCCCAACCAGGTATCCGGGAAACATCTGAAGTAGAATTTATTTTAACAGAATAAATTGTCTTCTGTACAATAATAGTATCCGTTTAAAAACTGTCATGTTTTTTATTCGGATACTATTATTGTACAGATTATTATACTATTATTATAGGGCCTGTTAAGATTTGCGCTCCAAATTGATATGCGGGAACCACCTGAAGTGGGTATTATTCATAATTACGAAACAGTTTAACATACAGTTAATGAATATCAACATTTTTAAAGTAGCCATAATGAGTATGCCATCATGCTATACATTTTAATGACTGCAGTATAGTATGCAGACTTAAATCGAGTTCATTAATATAATTTTATTTTCATACCAGTATGAATAAGATTAACTATCTTACAAATGTGCAACGTATTGCCTGTATTTAACCCTTGTTAGCTCTATATATTTTCACTATTTCAAAATTGAATATTAAATTTTATTAATAATTGTTTTAGAGGTTTTAACGGTTTTATTGATTATAATTACTTAGGCTGTCAGATAGGACAGCTTCTACTGGTATTCCCAGCTTTTAGCGGAGTTGTCTAGGCAAACTGCATGCATTTAGTTATAGATTTTTAGATATCCGTGCCTAGATTGTTCCTAATGAATAAAATTTTGACTTTGTTTTACCAACAAACAACCTAAATTTACCTTAATCACCTATTGTAATTTTTGTTCAAAGTTAAAAAATAAGGGTTAATGGATTTAGATCATACAATTATTTGAACTCAACAAAAGGAAATCTTCATCATTTCATAATTATCAATTACACATATAAAGAATATAATTTTTATTACACATTCATGGCAAAAAAACGTCCTTCCATATCTTTTTTTATAGAAGAAGGAAACGTTGTAATAAGATCCTTTTCAGACAGTTTCCGCATCCTGATTGGGTAGCAAAAAAAATGTATGTATATCTTATAAATAAAAATAACATACTTAGAGAGTACATTTTATCCGGAGTACATTTAATAAATGTTTGTTTGTGTTCTAGGATTACGTATTTTTCGTTACCTGTTTTTATTCTAACTATTAATATTATGAAAAGATATTCCTAATATTTAATAACAAATTACTTTAAAATTAGTTTCTTTAAATGAACTTAGTGGAATAAATAATTTAGCGTTCAATAATGAGCTGAATTAAAACTCTAATAAGGTAATATCTGATTATTAAGTCTATATGAAATTTATAGAAGTGAATTAAACTAATTCCATATTATCTCCAAGGAAAGTTAAACTTGGAGAGTCAACTATCGGAAACCGCGGATTTTCTTAAGTTTTGGCTGCTCCACAATATAGGATCGAGTTTTAAATCAGAAATATATTGGTGAAGGCGTGAGATAAAGAGAAGGAGCTTAGAGCTTCACTGGGGCGTAGTAAAGGATCCTATTAGAGGAGAGGGGGGTTCATGGTAGGGGGAACGTTACCCGTGTTCAAAGGGGTGTGAACCGATAAGAACCTCGGTAAAGACAATGCAACTCCTTTTATAGCTTCACTAATACAAAGAAAATCTAAACCACATTATGTTAGTACGAGTATATTTTGGGTTTAGCTTTATAATACTGAGCTACCCCCACTTATACCTACTATAACCTAAAATATAGACTAAAATAATAAAAAATTGACGTATAAACAATGTTGAACTTTATTACCAGATACAATAATCTATGAAAACAAATTTTCACTCTAAAAACAAGATAAAGTAGTAAATTAACATTATCTGCCCTTCGCTAAAATATAGCATCCAATAGGTTTGGCTTTAAAATGCAAAATTAAAACAATGAGGGACGGAAAAGTATATAAAAATATCTGTATGGTGGTGGTGAGGTGTATGAGAGTAGCGCCAATGGAGCCAGAGGCCCTCTATTTTGCTATTATAATGATTTCCTCCTATTGCATAATAGGATGCAGGCAAGTAAAGTATTAATAATTCTAAAAACAGCATTACATTATAATAAACATGGGACATATTATGGATCAATAAAATACTATTTCTACACACTGGAGCAAAATTAATCATACTCGAATTTTTAGGCAGGAAAATGCTATTTTGTTGATCTATCACTAGAAAATTAAAAAATTCTGGCAGTGGTCCGCATTTCGGGTAAATTTCCTTTATTTGAATGCGTGTTTCCGTGCATAACCATGTATTTCTTTCTTAAAGTTCAATTTTATACTTTATAACCTAAACAGTTACTCAATTATCATGCACGATTCGCAAACAACACCATTTTTTCAAAGAAAATGCGCATAATTATTCTGATGTTGTTTAAACAAAACTCTTCCCCTAAAATTTGCAGTACACACCATTATTTTCACTAGTTTAAGACTCAGTTGGTATTTTTCTTTGAAGACATTAGGACATTACCTCTATAGGGAAAATACAGAAATTATTTTTCTAGTTCTACAAAAATATGTTTCGCTAATTAACTTGTTGAAAAATACATACAAAATTATTTAAGAGTATCGCTTGATAATTGAGTAACAGCTCAAATTATGAAGCATAAACCGGAACCTTATGCATACTAACCGAACCCAGGTACATACTTTAGCATTAAGTGCTCGTATCGACTTTGAACCATTTGAATGAAAATGGTCCTAACTCAGACTCAAAAGATATCAAAAACGACTCCCCACTACAAATATGTTGTTTACCAGCCATATTTAAGATTTCTGGTAATTGACCACTGTTTATTTTAATTTTAGGTTACTTTAAGTAGTCCTATCGGCTTCGGACTGGCCTCATTCGATTCAGCGGCATTCATTTTTTTTAGTACTAACTATATTCCAAATTTAACATTAATAGTTTACAGTAATTTTGCACTGTTTGATTATATTAATGATCGAAGGTGTTTAAGTTACTTTTAGAGAATTTTCATGAGAAAATTATGCTTATTTCGACGTTCCAAAATCAACCATAGCCCTTTCTAGAAATAATATGTCAAGGAGTTGATCAATTTGTGTTCGAATTAAAGTATTTCGAATGTAGCATAGAGATATATTATTACAAGAGGGACTCAATTAATTGAATTTTGACAAATACTTTAAAACATCTTCGACTATCAATACAATCAAATAAACAAAACAATACTGTAGTAACTTTTATAATAAAACGTTTATAACACAAAACAAAACATAATCAATGTGCGAAAAAGACAACGATTGATTTATTATAACCTAAAATACTCTTAGAGGGGGTTTTAATAGGGTTACACAGAGCTCCTGCGAGCATAGAGATATATACTAGAGCGGGCATAGCCTATCTCAATACATCGAGAGGCCTGAAATATCTTTTTGAGACTCTCAGGGCCTCTGTGTAACCTCAATAAACCTCCTTGAAGAGTGAGTTAAGGTCATAGAGATATATACTAGAGGGAGCAGAGCCTATCTCATTACATTCATTGAGAGACCTGAAACATCTTTTTGGGGCTCTGTGTAACCTCAGTGAAACCTTCTTGAAGAGTAAGGTTATAATAAATCAATTGATTTCGGAACCGTACATTGTTTTTGTTTTGATTTGTAATGTTATCGTTCTACTATATAAGTTATAGTGAATTAGTACTGATAATTTGATCATATTTACCTGAAGGTGTTCAGGTTACTTTTTCGACGTTTCAAAATTTACCCAATAAGGTCCCTCTATTAATAGTATATCTATGCCTGCGAGCCCAAAAAAGACATTTCAAGTCTCTCAATGTAATGCAAAGAGCTACATGCTGCTTACTTCTTAATATAGGGTATGCCCCGACAAGATATAAATATCTTTTAAGGAATGAAGCAAATATCATTAAATGTACAAATTTAGAGAATATTTTTTGTAAACGAATCAATTTTAATGATGAAAAACATATGAGTATCTTTTATTAAGTAAACCAAAACTCAATAAAATTCTGCATTAAACCAATAACCTATAAAACCTTCAAAAATAGGCGAGTACAGCTATAAAATTACTAGAAATTTAATCCTCATGCACCTATTCTAACTTGACAGCTTAACAACTACAACTAACACTAGTTTAGTCTGTTTAAATGGGTTAATGCAATCAAAAGGGTTAAAATTAACCCTTGTATTAATAATAAATGGCGTCGATTAAAAATTCATCATCACATTAAAGGTATAAGATTAAAATAATCACACATAAAAATGCTCACTTCATAATATTCGCCACTTCAATCTCAGATGTCCAAAAATGCTTTTCATTCAATTAATTTATTTATAACTAATAAGGAAAATTTAAAGAACATAATCAAATTAAAGAGATCGTCTAAAATATACTCTGTCGGACACACAAGAATTAGAATTCATTCACTGATGAATTCATGCAACATGACCAAGATTAAAATAAAAAATTATCAATGTGACCAACTTATTTTAAAAATTTGTCTTAATCTTTAATTTTTACTTTAAAAAATCATTAATTTATATTAATTTTGTAATTAATTATTATTTTAATAATAAATTTTAAGATAATCCTTTAATATTATACTAAACATTTTAAGGAGTTTACTTAATTCTAAAAGCAGATTTATGATTCTATATAAATTTTATAAGAATTCGATAACGTCATAAAATTTATATCATAACATTTTTATTACTCATTAACAGCAAATGATTCGAACCCAGGTACGTACCCTGGCTTCATCTCCCTACTATAACTATGTTGTTGACTTCCACATTTTATGTTTTCCGGTTCGTGACCACCGTCTTTTTGACTATTTGGTCACTATAAGTGGTCTTATTGGCTTCAGACTGGTCTCAATCGATTCAGCAGCCCAGAAAACATTGTCAAGAACCTTTTTCGCGGAGAAAAATAATTTAATTTAATAAAAATAACAAATCGGGTTAATGACGTCACAACAACTTGGTTTTTATTATGGTCTGTGTATTTAATATTAGTGTAGCGTGTATTTATGTATATATATAATAATTATATACATCCAATCCAGATATAAAGTTTCGCAAGACGTATGTTTGTAGTTAGGGACCTTAGAAACGGATTTTGGTCATAGTGTGACTCCCTCCATGACGCCTATCCTATTAGTGTTTTTTCAAAAGGAAGTCGCTAAAAGTGAAGGAGCGTATCACACATTCCTAGTGTAAAACTGTCACTAACCCCTTGTGCTGCTTCCTTGGACACTCATTACACTATCAGATTCATATTCTTTATTATAGTGTAGTGATAATTTGAAACCATTCCAAAATAGGGCGATGTTTCATACACCTTAAGGGACTTCTGCAGAAAAGTACTTAGCAAGATGGGATGACATTTTTTCTATAGGGTAACGTCCCCTCCCCAACCTCTGCCGTGGCTAAGGGCTTGCATCTTATTCATAGCAAAAGATGCAGTCCGTACAGACAGGACTGTCTATTAGATTAAAAATGTATTTAAAGTCTGGTATGACCAGTTAGAAGTTCTATAATATGACTAGTTTCCTCGTTTAGAAGCAAGGAACATCTTTTAAGTACCATGAGACCAATGCCACTCATCACGAGTTTAGACTTCGTTAGGAGACTGTTTAAACTATGCCCTTAAATGATATTTGGAATAATAAGTTCTGGGCTTATAAGGGATTGATTTATTTTATCATTTTAAACCTCATCAAAGTTTGGAATAATAAGTTCTGGGCTTATTTGGGTTATTTTATCATTTTAAATATCATTAATCAAAAATAGTAAGTTATACATATGTATAAAGTAGCATGCATTCAGGGACTGACTTTCCCTAAACCATTGGCTTATTTAAGACCAAAACACTGGGAGGCAAATTATTCCATTGACCCTTGAATCAATAGAACTATTCAAAAGGGGTTTGGTGCTTCTGATACTGCAGTAGCACTAACTAATTTATGGTAAATGATGTAAACTAATTTTTCACATTTTATCTTTAACAATTGGTGATGAAGCATTGTGGTATCAAAATCAGTGTCACTTATTTGTTTTATGAAATGTTTACATTTCATCACTCATACATGCAAAAAATTTAAAAGAAATTAGTGTTATACTCATGTTGCACTAACCAACTTAAACTTCATACACTTTTCTAGTAAAATTGAACACAGTAAAGACTCCAGTCGATCCAATCAGGATGAAATTTGAAAGTTAATTCTGGACAAATTACAAGGCTTTTCATGGTAATGTACAGTTTCAATTTTAAACGGGTATAAAATTGTGCATATATGTTTATATATATATGTGTGTGTGTGTGTGTGTGTGTGCGTGCGCGCGCGTGTGTGTGTGTGTGTGTGTGTGTGTGTGTGTGTAAGTATATATATAAAATATAACAAATAAACCTAAAATCTTTCTTTATTAAAATGTAACAAAATAAAAACACAATAATTAAGCATTTAAACAGAACACTAAAATAAATTTTTGTCTTAAATCATGCCATAAGGCTATCATTGAAGATTATGTAGTATACATTATGGTATACTTAGCAACCATTAAAATAAGAAAAATATTTATACATTTTAGGGACTTAAAGTGTAAACATATTCACTACACAAAATACAATACACACACAAAACAAAGTAAATAAAAAAATGAATATTTTTATTAATGCTTAAGTACGTTTTAGAACATTATTTAATTTACTTTTAATTTTGCTAAATTAAAAGCAAAACTACTCAATATTGGTTAACAACAGTTTAAATATTCCACCTTAATCTCAAAGTTATTGTAAATTTTTTAATAAAATTTTACTATTTAATATATAAAACCTACAATTTTAAAACCAATAATACTAATTAAAAAAAATTTATAACCCACAAAGTAAACAACAAATAAAATAGGTTCATAAAAGATATAGAAAAACTAAACCTAGGATTTTTAATTTTTCGGACACAGGATACTAATACATACTAATACTAATACTAATACTAATAATAAAACAATGGAGACTAATACTAAAAATAATAAACCTAGGATATAATAAGAAAAAAAGTATAGTATGTCAGCCATTTTTATTTGGTTATATTGACATGGGAGTTTATAGTATGCAAAGAGACTAATACTTAGAGGGAGTACTTAGGCAGAATAACACCGAGATAAGGGCTCTAAAAGTGGAACCGTTTCCAGAGGGTATTGTCACAGTACTTACTCCTTTCCTTCTAGGTCTTCCTAGAGGGAGACTAGAGACTCCCCACCCCTCTACAACCCATATCGGAGACAAACGGTGATCATTTTTAAGTGACGTCACATAAATCACTTTATATAACACAGATATTTAAGGAATATATGCGATAGATAATAATTAAAACCTATTTTATATCCATTTTACTAATTTTAAGACAAACTGATCGAAAAATAATGTAATATTTAGGAGATATTGCAATTATTATGAAAAATCAATCAATTACATCACCAATGCACAGTTATGGTACTACGCTACCAAGGGAGAGTTAAGAGCTGTTATATCCTCCCTCTAAGTATTAGTCTCTTTGGACTTAAACTACTGGAGGAATGATACATTATCTCTTATCATGGCCTGGTACCACAACAGTACTACAGACATCATTTTGTGGCTATTTTAAAATAAGTTATATTTTTATTTTATCATGTATATTCTTCAATTATCTGCGTTGTACATAGTGAGTTAATAGACCAAGAGCCCAGGGATGTTTTGTTAATAAAAAGTGTAATGGCTGGAACCGGTCTCAATATTTTGTAAATACCTTCCTGAACAAGGATCTGCAATTCTGCCGACTCGTATCGGATGGGCGTCCCAGGCAGAATGCCTGGACGCAGATCAATTTTGACTGTACAGATCAAATTTTTTTATTTACCACCTTTGACCCCTAAAGTGCGTTCTGCCTGGGACACCCATCCGATACGAGTCGGCAAAATTGCAGATCCTTGTTCAGGAAGGTATTTACGAAAAATTAAGACCGGTTCCAGCCATTACACTTTTTATTAACAAAACACCCCTGGGCTCTTGGTCTATAATGCCACGTTACTGAAAATACCCACTGGTAGCAGAATTCATTTTAAATTGTGTGCCCATAGGGATTTTATAGGGTGGGGAGTCTCTAGTCTATGTAGAGTTGTAGGGAGTACTGCTATGGTACCTAATAGAATTAGCCACACTACCAGACCCCTTATCACTGTGCTATACAAACCAAGTCCTCCCTCTAGTAGTATAAGTCTCAGTGTTAGTATTTTTTATTAAGTAGTTTCTTATAAGTATTTACTTAAAAATGTAAGTAATTAGTTAAATAAGTACATACTTAATAAATATTTAAGTAGTAAAAATATTTAAGAACTTAGATTCTTACAATTGAGTTAATTTGTTTATAATGTTTAATTAGATTATCATTATTTATGTTTTTTTTATTTAATATCTAGTTTTGACAAGAGCCAAAACAAGGAAAATAAAATTCAACTATAATGTAAATATTTTACAATAATGTACTATATAAAAATATATTTACTCTTTTTTTATAAAGATGTAAATTGTTAAATGAGTAAAAACCCCAAAACAAAATGTATTTTGCCATGTAGCACTATCAGTAATTAGATGCAGCAATCAATGTTTTTCCTTAAAATATAAACACTGTAAGTTACTCATATTATCTTACTATGATATGCTATAAATACTTTATCAACTAAATTAGGAAAAAGTTAAGAACATTACAAAATAATAGACAAATCATTAAAAAAAGGGAATAAAATACAAAAATTATACCTAAGAGTATTTTTGCAATAAGTAACAAAGAAGTGAACAATAACAATTTAAAAATAAAAGTAAACATTTTTCCTATTTTAATATTTATTAAATTAATTATAATTAATAATATCAGCAGCTCATAAGTGTCCCACACCATTTAAAAATGGTGTGGGAAGCCAGAAGTAAGGCACCCTTAAGCTTTCTTTCTAGAATCCTATCACATTTCCCTCCGTTAAGACAAAAAAAATACAATAGAATCAAAAAATATAAATAAACTACTGCAGTAAAAAATTAAAAAAATACAAATAGAGCAAAAATATTGCATACAGCAAACCAATAGATTTCCATCCCCCACCTATTTTTGATGGAATATTAACTTATTAAAACTAGTACACAGAACATACTTTGAAGAAGAAAATTGAGCATGGAGTTCATCAATTATAAATAAAAGAATAAAAAGTCTCTCTATAAATTAATTTATTTGTATAGAAACTTTGACTCTTTAATTATAATTATAATACAGGCCAACCAAGAAGTAAAAATTATGAACTAGTCTTTTACAGATAAATTTAATAAAAAAAGAAAAATGAGTAGTTTGTACATTCTTTTTGATTATGAATGACACATTTTTAAAACTATACATAAATTCTACAACAGACTAAAAAAATAAATACACTGCAATTAACAAAAAGTAAGTGTTTATATTTTCATCCAACTTATTAACTCTAAAAGTACATTTTTAATTCTAACAGTATTTATCAATCAATTCCTTACAAGATATATATATATATATATATATATATATATATATATATATATATATATATATATATATATATAATATATTAATATATATATATGTATATAATATATATATAAAATGTCTTACCTAATTATTGAAAACAATTAGAGCCCAGAGATCTCCTGCAATCCAGATGCCTAAAACTACTAGACAGAGTATAATTTACAACAGTACATCACTAAAGATTATGTCGTTTAGGATGTTTTTTATTTCTTGACATATTACACCAAAACAAAGAACTGGTTTCAAATTTATGAAGAAGGCATTACTTAGGTCCAGCTTTCAAATTTAAAGAAAAGATTGATTGAAATAATTATTTATTTGATTAAATAGTAAAGCATGAGTTTGAATAATTAGATATATAAAAAAAACTGAATAAAATAGTAATATCCAAAAAAAGATCCTAATGTTTTAATTATTTTCACATTCTAATAATAAATATAGTACTCTATCTATTCTTTTTTATTAATTAGATTATTTACATAAGCTTTAATAACAGGAGGAGATCTGTTTTTAAATATTAAATTATTATAAATCAACCTTTTACACTCTTCAAAACTAGGTAAAGTGTCGTTCTCAATGTGCTTTTTCATATACTTATTAATAATGTCTTTTTCTTGTGTGGACCATCTACGTCTGGTTGTAACACGAGACTTGTTCTCTTTATACACTGATTGATCCCGTTGAACTTGTCTAAGATACCAATATTCAATATAATAACATCTAATATTATTTAACGAATCTAAAAAATCATCCACGTAATATCTATTTTTATCTTTCATGTCTAATTTATAATCTAAATAATCTTGAGCAATAAATGAAAGACAATATTTTAAGTCCATAACAACATTAGGTTTATCTAATTCTTTTTCTTCTTCGTTATACTCAGCACATATTTTAGCAACTTTAATTACAATGTCGAAGTTAGCATTAAATATATTTTGAAGGTTAATTATATTACTATCAATTTTCTGTGCTTCGATTAAAAATTTTCCAATTAATCTTAATTTTGATATAATTAAATCTTTTTGAAAATTTTCCCCACAATTTTGGCATAAATGGTTGCCATAATTTATAATCAGAGGTTCTTTCTTAATGATTTCAGTGATATCATCTTGGCTCATTTGGCAATACAAATCTATAAGTTGTTGGCAAGGTTTGTAAATAAATCCAGCTTTAAATTTATTATATTTTACTATACATTTTTCATAATGAGCCATTATATCATATTTAGTAAATAAATTCTCACAATTGGAACAGAGTTCATTTTTTGTACATTTTATTAAATTATCATTATAAGAGCGGTCAGTTGATTTCTTATCAAACCATTCATCACTCAACTTATTTAACTCTCGATACCTACCTATGCTACCTAAAGGATATTTAGCGATTTTTTTAACTCTTTGCAAAGTAGAATGTTTTTTCATTAAATGACGGTAAAATTTAGGCACATAAACATTACAGATTAGACAATAAGATGACTTTTCCATGAACCTTTTTGTAGTTTTAGCCATTCCATCAGAGAATTCTGAATCACTTGATGTTAAAGAATCAGGCGAATCATCTCTAGCTCGTTTATTTTTATTTTCCAATTCATTTACAACCCCAAAATCAAATTTGGAAACCTTAGGCTTATTATAATCTGAAATCAATTTCAACCAAAAGTTAGAGAGAATCAGAAAGCAGTTATACTCCTCACATTATAACTTTTGTCATGGTCACATGACTAAAAATCAGCTTTCACATTGAAAGGGAAGAAAAAAGTCCTGACAGCTGCAACAGGGGGGGGGGGGAATGTGTAGGTGGGGTTGAGTCAGGTTATTTTACCCACCCCCCTGTTTGGCTGTACATTGGCAGCGGGCAGAACAGCACTGATTTGTTAATTTCTTACGCAATAAGCATAAACTTTGAAATCAAGTAATAGGTGTGTTATGTGGAGAGAGAAGCCAATGTTACATTGTTAAGCACAACACAATACAAGGAATAATAGTAATAACAATGGAAAACATAAAATCATAAGAAATTCTTTTCTTCATTTCAAATTAAACAAAGTTCAGAGCGCAAATGAATTTGGGTAATATGTTAAGTGCCATTTGGGAGATGGAAAATCATACATAATAATACCTTTAGGAGAAGCATCTGACAAGAATTCAAAATTATGAGCAAAATATAATGAAAAGGTTATTTTGGTCACTAGAAGCATTAGAGGAGTATGTTACATATACCCAATAAGTACGTACTTGTTAAATGCAAATGAGAAGAAAAGAAATATACATAAAATAATAATTCATGCTAATTAAGAAACTTATCTTCTCTCTTGTAATAACCCCTCCTCTACTCTTAAATCTAGTAGTCCAAGAGCCAGGCCTAAAAAATTTGACTCATTTTGTACTATTTCAAACCAAATTTTCCTGAAAATACCAAGAAAGAAAAGCATCGTCTGCCTATCCAGACTGGAGCCATCATATGAATACGCTCTCTTAAAATATTAGAAAATCGCACAAATTCCAGTTTTCTTGTAATAAGTGGTTCCCTGTAGATCGTGTGCACAACATGAAGAAAACTTTTTTTAAAGCTGATAACATTTTCTATAGAACAAGTGTTTTTTGCCAAAATAACTACAACTAAAGTTATGACATTTCTTAAATGACCCTAAAAATTCACAAAAAGTCAATATTTTTTAAAGAATATTTTAAATATTTTTTTGCTGACTTTACATAATTAACCATTTGTTTAGCCTTTTTGAAAGAGCCATAACTTTGGTTGTAGTTATCTGATTTTGTTGATTAAACACTCGTTTTACAGAACATTTTATTACCTTTAAAAAATGTTGTCTTTGTGTTTTGCACATGACCCACAGGGAACCACTTGTTTCAAGAAAACTGAAATTTGTGAAATTTTTTAAAATTTTGAGCATGCGCAATCATATGATGGGCTCCACTCTGGATAGGCAGACTATATTTTCTTATCATAATTTAAGGTATATTTTCAGAAATATTTTGTTTACCATAATAAAAAATGAGTCACTTTTTTCAGGTCTGGTCTTGGACTATAGGTGGTTACCACTTCACAAGAGGTATACTGCATAAAAAGAGCTGCACATAATAAACACTAAAATAAGTTTAAGGGATATAAAGTTTACATAAAACCACTTCCATTTATTTAAATATAAGAAATTAAAAGTTTGAACAATACCTTCACAAGTACTTCCATTATTACCACCGATTTGAGAAAAATCAAAGTGAAAGCAGTTCTGTGTAGGATGGATGGAACAGAGTCGAAAACACTTCAAAACTTGCTTCGCACTGAAGTTTTTTAATTCATTTATTCCAGTGGTTGATATTGCATTATTTAATATTCTACTGAAGTCATCTCTATCATCCCTGTAATAATAATACAAATTAAGATGGTTCATAATATCAGGCAGGAAGCTTTCTTTTCCGCAAGAAACCTTAGCTGAGCTCATTTTTTATCTCAAGAAAAATATAAATATTTTACAAAAATCAAGTTAAGAAACCTAATCTCTCAAACTACTCTCCGACATTAGTGTTACTGATCAGAATAGAATACATAAACAAATATCAAGCAAGAAATGTATTGTTGGGAAAGAAATCAAGCACTCTAAAGGAGCTTCCTGGCACTAGAGTTTTACTGCATCTTGTTTATTTTTTATAAATTAACTTTTTGATTAAGGAATATTATTAAAAAAATTATATTATTTTGTTAAATACTTGTCAGATAAGAAATATCAAATTCAATAAATATTAATTCATAAAACATCTATTTTGAGAAAAGAATTTAAATATAATAATTTTTTGTCTAATAAATTTTTGACGAAAGTCGCATTTCATGCAAGCAATCACTACTTCAAAAACTATGTGCACTAGCAATGTAGCAGTATCATGCATTAAAAATTGTGTACATTAAATTTGGTACTCTATTTTGATTAAGAAATGTAATTTTGTGGTTATTTCTCTGGTTATGCGGGTAACTTAACTAAAAAACTAGACTAAAAAAATGCACCAATTCCCACACATCCCATATATTTGTCAGTGATATAATAAATAAATAAATTATTTTATTTACACATCATAAATTAATACAAAAAATTTGTAGATAATCAATAAATTGTATACATTCATTTTGTTTTCATTATGTTACAGGATGCTACAAAAAGGTTTAACAATAATTAATTAACAAGATCAACTAGTAATCATGACTTAATGGTTCTGCAAGATTGGTCTACTATAAATGCATGCTTTTATTATATTCCTGTGATTCATAAAAATTTAAACTAATGATAAATATAGCTATAACTTCAAATTAATTGACATTAAAATCATTGAGTAATAAACAATAAACCAACCTTTTTTGAATTGAATTTTGTTTACAAGCGGTATTATTGTTTGTTCCATCATAAGATCTAGTTATTAAATCAACCAAATTGTTAAAAATGATTTGACTGTTAACACACAGTTCATTATTTTTCTCAGCCATAAGAAATCTAGAAAACAATAATTTAAACATCTAGTTATCAACCTTTTCAAACCACAACAATTTTTTTGAAAACCTTTAACAAACATAATATGATTTAACTGGACTTAAATAAAGCTTCACTGTCAGTTGACATTCTCACAAAAATCAGTGAGGGAAGGTAATCTAGTAGATATACTTTGAGTATAGTGCCGTCTGAAACAAAAAAGCAGTATGCCTTACTCATGATTTTTAATTTTCCTTATTTATACTGTATGTGTATAGTAAAAATTTTGTGTTTTCAAAAAGATCCGAAACCGGGGTTTCACCAGAATTATCTGTTTCAGGTGTTTTTAAGACCTCCTGAGTAGTAATACCACCTTAAGCTTCCATTAATTATTCCATTCTGAGGACGAGCGGTCCCAAAGGCATAAGTCCACTGAAGTATCCAACCATAGGCCTCATAGTGGATTAGAATTATAAGTGAAAAGACTCCCCAAAAAACTTGCATCAGTTTCCACTAGATTTTTCAAAATGACATTTGCAATATCTCAAGCACTAAAGTAGCTAAAAATTACTTCTTTTCAAATTGGCACTCATTTTGATACCCCTAAATACAAAGAGACTAATACTTAGAGGGAGGGTACAACAACTCTTATCATTCCCTGGGTAACGTAATACCATAACTGTACATTGGTGAGGTCATGCTTTGATTTTTCGTAATAATTACAATTTTACATAAAAATTAAATTATTTTTCGACCAATTTGTCATACTAGGAAATGAAGGAGTCTCATAAAAAAAATAATAGTTTCTTGGCAAACCCCTTTCAACTCAACAAGAGGTCATCATCAGTTCCTGCACAAATAAGTTATTAAAACAAAATAAAAAACAAATTACATCAGGAATGCCAAATAAAGAAAAATAACAAATAAGCACAAATAGGCAAAAATACTTATACAGAAATGTGGAAAAAAATAATCAAAATAAATAAATAAATAATAGAAAAGCAAACGATAATAAATGAAAATGAAATGCATAAAAATAAAACTTGTGCAAAAATAGAAAGAAAGAATATGTGCAAAAATATGAAACAAAAGCAGCAAATATTTTTTTTTATTATTTGCTGCTTTTGTTTTAAGTCTCCCTCAAGAAATACTCTAGTAGGTGTAAGTACTGCTATGGTACCCTTGAATCAATTTTACTTCTAGACCCTTTATCACTTACTACGTACACAACGTATTTATCTTAATTAATAAATGACTTTAAAGCAGCATTTGATATGGTGGTAAGAGGTTCAGTATTTTTTAAAATCTGACATTTCACCTTAAGTGTTTCATCCAAATTCATATCTATATTGAGGTTATTACTAACAGACACTGAAGCATGTGTATGGTGTAATGTTGGTATCAACAACCATTTGTTTCGGTGTTTGGGCTTAGACAAGGCTGTTTGCTGTCACCACTCATGTTTTCTATATTCATTAATGGTCTTGAGAAGGCGCTATCAGGGGGCATTTGAATAGGAAATATAAATATTAAAATACTGCTGTACGCAGATGTCCTTATATTGATGGCCCCTGATATCCCCACCCTCAAGAGAATGATAATAGAAATAGAGAGATACAGTAATACATGGAACCTGGTCAACCTGGCAAAGTCAAAAAATTATAATTTTTGGAAATAAAGGAAAAATCTCTAAGAAGGATTTGTTTTGGTTTAAACAAGAAAAATTTGAAATTGTAAATCACTAGAAATACTTAGGGATTACCATGTCACACAGTGTTCCCCTAAAACACTTTGTAGAAAAAATCTCAAGGGCTATGTTGGCTACCAATAATATCTGGAGTTCCTTTTTTAGCCAGAAACTATCTTTTAAAGAAAAATTCAGGTTTGGGGGTTTGAAAGAATTGAAAAAATAGAAAAACTATACAAATATTTTCTAAAAAAAATGTTTTGGCTACCTTCAAGTACTCTTAACTATGTGATAACTCTAGAAGCTGGACAGCCTTCCATATTTACAAAACATTTAAAACTCCATTTTAATTATATTGTAAAAACTCTTAGTCTTGGAGATAATAGACTCACCAAATTCTTAGCATTAGAGATTATAAAAAGAAAAATATATTGGTTTGATGAGTAGAGGAAGTTAGGGCATGCTTATGGTGTGGATATTAATAAAGATTTAAATAAACTCAGAGTGGAGAAACTCAGAGATGTTTTATCTCAACTAATAGAGTATTTGCACCATTTTTTTATTGCATTATCTTAAAGTACATTAAGTAAAAGAACACCCTGTAAAATATTAGAATGAAAAAACTTATACTTTTGATGATACAGCAAAAAACCTTGTTGTTGTTGTGTTTCTTGTTTATGCCCCAAACTTAATTATGACGGGCATTAATAACTTTTTGATTACTAGGAGTTTACTTTTTTTATTTTTTTTTGTGTGAATGTAAAATGAATGATATCTTATTGTCCTTGATAACCGACACCACTAATCTATTATTATCTATTATTTTCAGGTCTTTCGTACTGATCATTCCATTTTTTTGGCTAATTATTGAGCTCTAGCTTGCTGGGTGTCTTATCAGAGGGTTTGTTTCTCATTTCCTTTTTATTTTTTTATGTTGTTTGTTGATGTTTTCTTTACTAGCAATTCTTTTTTTTTTGTGTTTAGTGTTTTTCTTCTTCACCTTCTGCCACTTACTTTGTATACTTAAAATTTAAAATTTGTAATTATATTTTATTATTTCACTTAGTTTAATGATTATTTTTATTATAATTATGTTTTAAGTTTTAGGATATTCAACTGTTAAATTCTAGTTTTATTTATAATTCTTTTAAATATATTTATTAAAAAGAAAATTATTATCAAAATTGTCCCTTACACTAATAATATCCTCAAAAAAGTATTAGTCATAAATGATTATATATATTTTTTTAATTACTATAAGTGAAAATTTTAAATTTAAAGTTGTTTTTTAAAAAATAAGAGGGTAGTTTTTTGTCAGCCAGCCAGCTTATACTTTAGGAGAAAATATAAATTTGTTATTTTAACTTACAGAATATTTACATTTAGCATGCTGATAGTTGGCATTTGTCTTTGCCTAAAATAACCTAAAGGAAAAATATTTTGGGAATAAATATTATTTGAATTTTTTAGTTTAAAAATCTTGACAGGTCAGTTTAGACACCACTGATTCTTAAGAAAAAAAATCCCTGCAAGAAGCGAGCAGGAAAAAACTATGTAAACAAATCAGGTTATTTTACCCGTATTTTCTTGGCGATGTTTTTTTTTACATTTCTTTTGTATAGTTTTATTTTAAATTATCATTTTTAAGATTAATTTGAAAGAAGTTTTCAAAACGATGTAATCAAAAGAAGAACCACAAACAAAGTGAACGATTGCCAGGAAGAAGGTTATTTCCCTACAGCGTTTATTGTGGTAGGGATTTTTTTTCTCTTTTTAAGTGAGAGGTTGGCAGCGGCTTCTCTGATTCAATCCCCAAAATACTTATGACCTTGGGGATTTTTAAACTAAACGATAGACTGTAGAATGTCTATAGAAAAGAGAGAGAAAAAAACCAAAAATATATTTATACATTTTCAGTCAGACGTAAGAATACTGCCGTGTAGTACAATATTCACTAGAGCAACACTCATAAGAGTTTATTTAATACTGTCAACAAGATAATACTGACAGCTGTAGTCATCGTATTCCTTAGGCATTATATTACCTGGATCGCGGATTGTTTCAGTTCAGTCTTCCTTACATTCTATAGAACTGTAAGCAACTGTTGACCTAACGATAGTTCTAACTAAAACTCCCATCTGTACGTTAAACGACCCGACCTTTAGAATGTTCCGTTTTCACCCCACTCTCTCACCCATTCCCCTCTTCTCTTCTTTAAATGCTTATTTCGACTATTTAAAATTAAATTAAATATTTTTTTACAACTTAATATATTTTTAAGCACATTTAATAATCTGCAAAAAAAATTGAAAAAGGCAAATACTCTATTGCAAGTAATCAATAAAGTGAATGTACAGTCTATTGTTTAGTTTAAAATCCCCAAGGTCATCAGTGAAGCCGCTGCCAACTCCTACCGCCATAACTGCTGTAGGGAAATAACCTTCATGCAGGGATTATTTTCTTAAGAATTGGCGGTGCCTAAATAAATAAAAAATCATTTATTATTTTCAAGAAGTTGATACATACAAACATAAAAACGTAATAAACATGACCATGAACATTATATAAACTGGCCTATCAAGATTTTTAAAGTAGTCGATAGACTGTAAGAACAAGTGGCGCTGACTTAGGGCATAGTGGTTAAACTCTTGGTGGAACTGGACTCCCCTTGATGGAAAGCTGGTCCGTCTCAACCATAGAAAAGGGAAGGAGTCGGAAGACTGTCTCTATCGCCGACCCCCTCATTTTTACATCACTTTAATTTATATATTTATAGGCCCAAGGAGGGCTGCTCCCTTGCACTCATTATTATTACAGATAATTAGATAATATGCTTACCAACTCGAAAGTAATTGCAATAATAACTTATCACAAACAGGTTTTAATCTCTTCTCGATGAATCACGCTATCCACTAAAAATATTGCGTCAATACAAAACATAAACAGGGTCCAAGGTTCAAAGTTCAAGAGGTGTTACGCGCGTGGAAAATGGTTGTTGTTGTTGTCAGGAACCTGTTGTTGTTCTAAATATTTATTTATTTATAAGCATAGAAATATATATACTAAAGGGGGCATAGCCTATCTCAAAACATTGAGAGTCCTGAAACATCATTTTGGGGCACTCAGGGGCTCTGTATAGCCTCAATCAAACCTTTTCTAAGAAAGTAGAGTGCTTACAACAAAGAGACTAATACTATTAGTATTAGTCTCTTTGGCTTAAAATAATACTATTAGTATTACTAATACTTCTAGTAACTACTAATACTACTAGTATTACTATTAATAATGCTATTAGTATTATTCTAAGGTAGAGTGCCTGTATATCATAGTAATGCGTTGCATCAAGAACTCACGTTTGAAGAATATATCTAACTAAAGTATTTATAATAGACTCCCTTCGCGTGCTAGATACAGTAAATAGGGAAACATTTGTACGCTTCTATTCTAAAGTATAAATTCAAAAAAGGACTCGCTTCGCTTATTAGTTTAAATATTTTTTAGAATTTTGCAATGTATAAAAGGTTCGCTTTGCTCGCTATACTGTACATGTTTATAATAATAGAAATTGAATTACGGCTCACTGCCCTCGCAAGGTTGCGTATGTTTTAAATTGTACATAGTAAAAAAGGCTCGCTTTGCTCGCAAAAGTGTGCATGTTTATAATAATAGACAATAAATTAGTAGGGCCTAAGTGTATACACAAGCACTCTAGTATACAGTCTTCGTAGTTGGGTTGTTTAGTTTGGTCTGCGGGTAGTTGTAGACATCCTTTTTTACGTATCCTTGAAATTAAGCTCCCCACTCTTCAAGCCCTTTTCATGGAGTTTATGTTTATCCCCAACCAAGGAAAAATGAAAAAAAGACAATTCTCTTCTTAAAAAGTTAACTATTTTAAAAGGATTAAAATTATAGTGAAATATTGTTTCAATAGTTTCCTAATATTATTAGAGATTTGAAATCCTTACGTTATTTTACTCTGTAGGATGTATTTATTATCAATTTGGCTCATCTAATCTATGCAATAAACTCCATGATTTTATCACAAGTTTAAGTTTTTTAAGTACTTACGGTTTATTATTTAGTTCATTTGTTAAACATAAAATAAAGAATACTCTAATATTCGTTAAATTTGGTAGTGTTTTTGATTTCTACTGCTTGTAAGTAAATTTAGCAGAACATTAAATTTCAATAAGGGAATATGATGAGTGGGTTCGTCAGTCTGAAAGCCTCTGTCAAAGACAGCCTGGAAGAGGACGAAGGAAGCGAAGACGTTGAAGATGAAGTTTTTATCCGAGACGGTCGCAACAACTGTAGGATTGATGATGAAATTAAGAGACCGTTGATGGCTCCTAGAAGAAAATGTAAACAAAATAATGCTATTAATAGTAGAAGGAAGTGCTCAATATGTAGCCCTTATTGTAAACTTTCATTAGCTTTGTTTTTGCTTACTTGTAAGTATTCCTCTATTTTTATTTAATTTTAGATTTAAGGCTTGTAAAAATTATGCTAAAAGAGGTTATTTACCACATTGTGAGTGGCCCATGTCGTTTGCTCTGCTTTACTACATACACACAGCATTCTAAATCCGGGGATCGTATTAAGTACAATAGTTAAAAACGCTGTATGAACCATGTGGAGGAAATCCAGTTGAATATGCTAGAAACAGTGAGATGGAATCTAGTCTACTCCCCCGATATGCTGTATGAAACCAAAACCACTTATGTGGTAAGAAACTCCCCGCCAAGTCTTTGGTTCAAAAAAAGTAGGGAAATCAACTTTTCTGTCCTGCCAAGTCATATTTGTATTGGGTGGAGACAGTCATAAGCAGTTCATAGTGAAGTTGCTAGGTTGGCAATAGTTAAGGGCCCTATTTACATTGAGAGGCAATCATCAGCTTCTTCTCCTTGGCGGCGTGCCAGAAAAGTGAATCACCCTTAGAGGTAGTGTTTGCAAGGGTATATAGGATATAGTGCCTGATTATATTGTGCCCTTATCGTTTCATTTATTTATTCATTTCTTTTATATACTCCTAGATCTATTCAGGTAAGTAAAACTGCTGCAATTATGACAACTGCTAAAATCTGCTATGATTTATCTCCTTGAACATCTGAATTGTTTTATATCTCAACATATAGCAAAAGAAAATATAAAACTCGTTCACACCACTGGCTTGCTGCCAAGGAGAAGAAGCTGATAACTGCCTCTCAATGTAAATAGGGCCCTTAACTATTGCCAACCTTGCAACTTCACTTTGAAACGCCTATGACCATCTCCACCCAATACAGACATGACTTGGTGGGACAGAAAATTTGATTTCCCTACCTTTTTTGACCAAAGACTTGGCGGGGAGTTTTTTTTACCACATAATATAATATAAGATATAATATAAACAATATCAATTCAATTTCAAGGGATTGTGAGGCTATTTACATTTTAAAGAGGTTATGTCCTTACCTGTCTCAGTTTTAATACCATGTCTAATATTTACATCATGTTATGCACTGTTTTTTCATAACCATAATCTTAAGCATAACCTTAGTTATTTATGTTATATATATATATTATAGTTAATATATAACTAACATTAAAAACAGCAGAGCTGCTGCTAAATACCAGTACCAAGTCTACTGTACCTACCTGTCTAATGCTCTTGCTCTTATATACCTTCAGACATTCTATACCTATTATATTCTTTGGGCTAAATGTTTATCCAGTAATTTTATATAAACTTCATTAATTAGTTTTTACTTATTTCCTAATTTTGCACCTCTTATTTCTTTGTACCGCAACATCATTAAAACATTTGAACAATCATTATATAATAAAATTAAACTTACTTTAAGAATTCTTTCATCTTTAAGATACAACAATAAATTATTTATAAAGTTATAAAAAATATATACATTATATTATTTTCAAAAATTAAAGTAAATCTTAAAATCCTCATGCAGAATCAATCCAATTTTTTGGGCCATATATATCAACTGACCAAGTTTTTACAAGGGTTAAAATCTCTATGTTTACCTTCTTAGCTAGCTTACTTACTTAGCTATCACTTACCTATTGTTTTATTTCAGGTCTTGCGTTAATATTGATATCATTGTTCAATGACTTCTCGGGTAGTATTGAAAGATTGAAATTTTGGACCTTGTCTGTATCTAAAAAAGAGAAAGTTATTATACCAAATACAGCATTTTATAAAGAAAGAGTCTGGGTCAGGACTTTTCCTAATTTAACTTGTGAAGACTCCATGACTCTAAACAATGTTAATGATGATGATATACAGGATATAATCATTGGGTATTCAACAGGTTGGTTCATTAGTTGTTATGTTTTCCATTATTTTGTACATTAAATTCCATTGAGTTCTTATAAATAAATTAAAACGTGTTTACTTTTACTAGTACACTGTACTCTAAACCCTCCTTGAGTTATAATAATGTTTTATCTTATTTTGTTTAATAAGATAAAACAATCGGGTTGTGGTACCTTGGAACATTTTCTCATTACATCAGATTTGCTACGCTCATCTATTCATCAGACTTGTTTCGCTTGTCCTTAAAATATACCATTTACAAAATTTATTCTGCACCATGTCTTCGGACTCGCTTTGCTCGTCACATAAATTTAAATTATAATAGACTAGTTTGTTTAACATAAAAAATTGAATATAGGGCACCTCAGAACTTTTTCTAATTACATTTGATTTACTACGCTCATCCTCACTACTTCAGACCAGCTCATACTCAAAGTATACAATTCGGTAAATTTATACTGCAGCATATCTTCTTGTCCTTAATACATCCATTTCATTCTCTGCCGTCACCCATACAGCACTGACCACTCTTAATGCTGCTTAACCTTTATGATCCAACAAAAATCATAGATATACTTGTTGCATTCAAACAAAACTTAGTCTAATTATTTATTACGTATTGATATATATTTGTACCAAATTCCAACTCAATTAGATTGTTTTCCGATTTTTCACAGTTTTTTAAAAAATGTACACAATTCATTTGATAAAAATTAAACTAATGCTGATAATGAGATGAAACTTGACACATATGTTAGTCTTATGCATGCCTAATCTCAATCCCATTGCATCATTTTTCCCTGTTTTATGATTTTTCAAAACTTTTGCTAGGTCATTATTGTGGGTTAATGACGTCATAAAAAAAATTTCCCAATAGCACAATTGCAGCAGTAGACTGATTTTTGTTCAAAGTTTCAACTCTCCAGCATAAATATACTGGGAGCTACGATGCTAACAGACAGACACACACAGACATATACAACTTTGTGAAAATCACTTTGGAGGCCTTAATACTCATGAAACGGATAATTACAGTGACATCCCGGAGTTTAATTAACATCCTACAATAAATGAGGAAAATTAAATAAGTTTAGTGAATTTATGTTTATACTTAATTCATTAGAGTAAATGTATACACAATGTAAGAGGGTTTAAGATAAGAGTTCTTATTCCTAATAAATAGAGTCCTTATTCCTACATCATAGGTGTAGGAAATTGTAAGTAGAGTTTTAGAGAAAGTTTTTAAGATACTATAACGATTTTGTAAACTTGTTTATTTCTTTATAACTATACTACACAACTATACCTTGTTTATTTCTTTATATTTATTTGTTCATAGTCATAATTTTTTATACTTATTTTTCGCATGTTTGATCATCTTTTATTTATTTTGATTTTATTATTGTTTTCATCAATTTATCAATTTTTTTGTTACAGAATTTGTTTTTGTTTAACTTTAAAACTTCTTTATTTCATTTAATGTGTGAGTATTTTTGGTTTATTTAAGTTTTTATTTATAATCTTCCTTATTTTTATTTAACTTTAATTTAATTTATTCTTTAGTTTTCTTATATATTTATTGAGTATTTAGTTATTCAAGTTGTATTTATAAAAATTTACTGTGTCTTGCTGTCTGGACTGTTTTTGTTGTCCTAATTTAATTTAAGTCACACACATTTCTGTTTAGCATTAATTTGTTATTTTACTTTTTGATCATTGTATTTCTGTTTTATCAAGAGTTTTGTAGATACTCCATATCCATGTTTAAACTAGCTTAACTTGCTTAAACTTTGTCAAAAGGAAATATTAATTTGGTATGCTTATTATAAGTTTCTGAGACCAATCTCCCTCTCCTGTTTTTTGGACCCTTCTAGTGAACTTCAAATATTAAAACAATAGTTGGATAAGAAGTAATTACACATATTCCATAGCTGTTGCATCCAAAAAATTTTGTTTGTTCTAAAGGCTTTGTTTAGGAGTTTTATAAGTTGGTTGTTGAAGTGTAACCATGTAGTAAAATTCTGTGGCCAAGCTGAGGGTATTAAATAAAGCTAGAGTATGCTGACTGTTTGCTTCTATGATGCATATATAATTTTTCCCCTAGACAGAATTGACAAAATTGTCAATCCATTTCGATTGGGCCCCTATATTGTATAAGAGGAACTTGTAAAATCAGTTTCAGGTTTTTTTGGCCTTTCTTGGGTCGGGTTTTAGAAATGAACCATAGGATCTTAAAATTTTAATAAAAGAAAATTTTCTTCCTATATTTTATTTCCTACTTGAATTACAAGACCAGATTTAATCTTTTGGACAGTTAATGTATTTTCTAGAGGAAAATATTTTTTTGTTTTTCTTTACTATGCCAGTTTAAGTAATATGAAAGCTTTAGTAACTTTTATTTTTCTCTGATAAAATTTCTTTATCAGTATCTTATATATCTTTTATTACTATAAAGGATCGAATTTAAGTATCTATTTGTTTATTTAGGAGAAGGAGTGCCTTGTTTCAAGAGGAATGAGATCTGTTTGGGTGGTGTAATGGCTCTAGATGGTAAAACAGGAGAAACTCTGTGGAACACTGCTGTGAGACATCAGGTTCTGTTTGTTGACTGCAGCACTAGTGTAATGAGTCATACCACTCATGACTGCCTTGTATCTGGCAAGTCTGGTGTAAGTCAGTCTATATTTTTATTAAATAAATTATTAGTGGTTAAAGGCTGTTTTAAACTATTTAATGATAAACAACATTAATGAAAACATTTTATGTTTTTAACCTTTAATGGTCTTTTTTGAAAGAAATACTAGGGATCAAATATTTAGGAAAAATTAATTGTGCTTATCATATGGCTAAGTGATTACAAGCAAGCTACATGTGTGCATTTCTTAAACCTATGTTGCCTATTGTTAATATGTTTAGACTGGATATATTGTAACCTTTTGTAGTTCATTTCATGGTGAAATTAGCCTGCTCAATCTTTATTGAATAAAAGCTAATCTTCAATTAATAAACTGCGTAGGCTTCCGCGGTTATTGTCATGAAGATTTAGGTCTTCCGGTGGTGACCACGTTAATGTAGATAAAGAATCCGACGTTTCACATCCACTGTGGGAGGCATCTTCAGGGATATAGGACATTATGGATAGAAACACAATGCTCTACAACTGAAACTAGTTCAGTTTGTAGAGCATTGTGTTTCTATCCATAATGTCCTATATCCTTGAAGATGCCTCCCACAGTGAAAGCGAAACGTTGGATTCTTCATCTACATTAATGCGGTCACCACCAGAAGACCTAAATCTTCATAATCTTCAATTGCAAAGTAATCTATATTCAATAAAAAATTCAGTTTTTTTTATATTTATTGCATATTTGCTACCTCTACTTATCAAGTTTCATCCTTTTCAATACATTATTTTCAGTCATTTTTTCATGGCTTTATTTTATAGTATGCTATGTTGGGTAATTCAATTTAAACTATTATAAAGTAAAAATAAATATTGCAAAAAATAAAATGTAAATTCAAAAATAAAAACTTTTTGTATATGGTGGATCAAATCAAGTTTACGTATCCAAGCCTTGTATAAGTCATACACCTTTCTTTCTACAATTCCTTTTATCCTAAATTGATAATTTAGTGCTGTTTTCTCTATAATTTCCTCTTCCCTTTTTTAATCTTTTGTTTTTACAATTTAAAAATCACTAAAACAATTTTTATCCAGCCTAATATCATATACATACGTACATATTTTATCATTTTTACTAAAAAAATTTAAAATGTGCATATACTCTATTTTGTGAGATTTTTTTGTTCATTGAGAACAAATGTTTTTAACGATAATTATTGTTACTTGTAGTTGCTATGTACAGTTAATGGAAAGACGGGTGAGATAATCTGGGATTTATACTCTCCAAATAATGCTAGATCATCTTCATACAGCCAGTCTGAGGAGCATCAAGTTTATTCTGCTCAATATATACCTGATATCGATGGGGATGGCTGGCCTGATGTCTTGGCTGCTTTAACCACTCATAGTACTAGTAAGTTATAAAAATAATTACTTTTATAATCATTAAAATGATACAATAATGATTGCAAACCTTTTTCTCATCTAAATTTTTACATCCCATTAATATCTCTTTATCATTAAAAAAAATCACAAGTTAAATTTAATTATAAATGTATAATTATAAATAAATTTAAATTATATAAATAATAAAGATAAATTTATTAACGAGGGAATTCTATTGATTCCTTTCAATCCTTTTCATTGGAAAGATAAAAATGAAATTTTCTATTTGAGTGATTAATTTATAATTAAATCAACCAGTAGGAAATATTTGTTTCTATTTTTTGAAATATTGTTCTATTTGTTTCTCTATTTATTTCAATTCTTCTTATGCACGACCATACAATTTGTTTTCTTAGTTTCCATCTTTAGGTTTTCTCATACAATAATTCTGTTGCTAATAAAAAATATTATTTCTTGAAATTAATTCTTATGAGACGACCTATGTGATTTTATGATTTGTCAAACAATTCTTTTTACAGGTAATCTTACTGTAATAAGCGGTCATAGTGGTCATGTAGTTGGGACTATCCAAACACCTGATAGGCTACTAACCCTACCAAGGCTGATCACTACGCAAGATGAAGCCCAACACATATTGTTTGGCACTGGCACATTGGATACTCAAGGATATTTATTCTCTGTTCCTTTATACAGTATTATAAATTCACACCATTCAAAGGTATGCTTTTTATTAAATAGACTGCTGTTCTCACACATAACAATAGAATATGATAGTAATGAAGGAGTGATGAGAACCCTCATGTCCAATCATTTAGCTACTAGTAGCCAGTGGCGAGATTATCTAAGTTAGAATCATAGACCATTGCTGGTTGATCATCAAGATTCCTTACACCTACCTTGGCGACCCTTGAATGCTCGTATTGTAACATACAGTCTCACTTCTGACTTTATCTGCAGATGTTATCTTTCTTACTCTACCTAATGATAGTAAGCATATGCATTGCTTTTCTAAATGAAGCTGCTGTGTAGCAAAATGACCATTAGGATTCTAGATTTATAGTAGGAATCTTAACACTCGAGCAAATCATGCAGTGAAATCGAGCATATGGTCAATATGCTTCATACCACTGCATACTTATCAGTGACCTTTTATCTATTTTATATAATTTATTGTTGTATTTATATTTTATTGTATTGATGTTCTAAATTTTATTAAACACTGTTAACTCTATTTTAGTTACTTTTAATAACTTTTATGTGAGTTGAGCTGGCTCTTAAAAGAATAAGAGGTCTTCAACATGAAGACCTCACTTAATTTCTGGCTTGCTAAATGTGAGTTTATAGATCCAGCTCTACGGAAACATTGTGTGATATGGACACTTCGAATGCCTGTGAGAGAGAAGTTAATGCTATATATCATAGTATAGGTCAGAAGAACTGCATATGCTCACTATAGAAGTAGATTAAGACAAATAAAGTGTTGAAAGTACATAGGTTTCTTAAAACTGTTTTCACAGAAGTAGTTTATAAAGTGAACATTTAAGTTAACTTAATGAGTCAACTAGTCATAGTAAAATATTCAGTTGAGTCTGTAGTTCAGTAAGTCAGAAGTGATACTCTAAGTTAATATTTGAACTATCAAGTGAACCTTGGGGGGTGTATGATGGTTTTGATGATCATTCAGCAATAGTCGATAATTCTATCTTGGGTCATCTTGCCACTGGCATCGATGCGCCACTGTGTAATGTGTCCTTGCATCCACAGGGAGTGTTTAAAAAACATGTAGTTCTCATCTCTCCTTCGTTACCATTACATTTTCCCAAGTGTTGGTTTGTTTCTCAAGCAAGCATCTACAAAATTATGAATTCGCCAAGAACTAAAATTAAGATGTTGAAGTTTCGATGTCTTTGTATCGAAGATCTCTCAACATTCATTCAACCTTAGATGAGTTTTACTTTTTATCGTGTATTCATACTTTAATATGTACGTGTGAATATAGTGATTTTTGTTAAATTCTGTGAAATAATAGTTAAAATAATTTAGTTAAAGAGAAAGAGAAACTATAATAAAGGTAAACTACATGTTTTTATTAAGATTTTGAAGAAAATGCAGACGACAGTATATTGCCTTAAATATGACTTAAAATTACGATTGCTTTTATTATATTAAAAAAAAATTGGTTAAATTTGTTAAATTACTAATTACAATTAATATTTGAAGGGGAAAAACAAATATCACTCGCAAAAATGTACTAAGTTAAGTAGTGCACTCATTTAAGGTATTTTAAACAAACCTAGTATTTAAAAAGTTGCACTTAAACCTCTGTCAGATGAGATAAAACGTATTCCTTACCTAAGTTATTACTATTTCATACTAAAATGTACAAAGAAATGCGATAAAAACAAGAAATTTAGTACCGTAAATAGTTTGTTTACATTCACAAGTAAACAAAATTTAAGCCAACTCCCTGGTGGACAAAGTGTGAACTGCATTCCAGGTCTGACAGAAATCACATTTGTTTCTCTACTTGGTTTATATATTACTTTAAAAGAAAACAATGTAACTTTCCTTATATAGTTAGTTTATAATAAAACTCTGTTAGTTTATAATAATGGTTTATTTATTTGTAATTGATTAATAAATAGTTAGTCTCTATCATATTTTGTATGTATTGCAGATAAGAAAGATTTGGAGTGGAGATGGAGGAGTTAGCAGTGATATGTTGCTTATTGACATCAATATGGATAAAATAGAAGATATAGTAGTAACATCTGGTGGAGGATTTCTTACCATACTTGATGGAAATAATTATAATATTATATGGAATATTTCTCTAGGTCAACAGTCTCAGATTTTAGTGTAAGTTAAATAGTCCTAAAGTCAGATCCAAACATGTGACTTATTTTATGCTGCAAAGTATATAGGAAAAGTATTGTGTTTTCAAAAAAATCCTAATATCGTATTTCATCTGAATCATCAGTTTTGGGCATTTTTAAAACCTCATGAGTAGTTTTAACAAAGTTGTGTGCGTGTGTGTTGCTATCATCATTGTTCCAAGTATATTAATGCTTGCGAGTTGAAACTTGGTACAAAAATCGATCTTTAGGTACTGTTGTGCTGTCCAACCATATTGTTCTTAACCAACCACACTGACACAAAAAATAATTTGAAACATCAGTAGACTCTGAGATTTAGCATGCATTAAGGAATATATAAAAGTAACAAATTTGACAAATTGAGCATTTGTTCAATTTTTATTGAATAACATGTACACGTTTTTTTAAACATTGAAAAAATCAAAAATTGAGTTAAAATTTGTTTTAATTATATCCCTTTGCATAATAAATAAGTATATGTTTAAATATAATATAGTAAGTATATCTATAGCTTTTGTTGAATCATAAAAGGAAGGCAGCACCAAGCTAGGTCATTGCCTGGATGAGTTACTGCTAAAAATAAAAGAATGTATTTACTCTATCTGAAGACAAGTGATGCGAGTCCAAGAATGTGTTTCAGTATATATTTATAGGAACCAAGTTCGTAGTAGTGAAGATGAGCGTAGTAAATCCAAAGTGGTGAATTAAAAAAAAATTGGTTTAATTTACTGTTTCAGAGGTCCCATTCCAGGGTATTTTGATGATGACACTATAGCAGATTTATTTATAACTAAACTGGTTGGACAGGATTTCCCTACTTTTTACTATTCTCAGGTAGCCATAAATTATTGTATTGTAAAATTATTTAAAGTCCAAAACACATGATTGTCATGCATAAGCTTTCTTGCCTCTTTAAAAGAAATAAAGTTAATTATAGATTAATGTTACTAAAAAATGTTAATAATAATAAAAGTTAACTAATGATAATATTAATGTTAGTACGTTTTTAATAAAGTGCATTTGTCTTTGTTTCAGAGTCAAGTGTACAGTGGTAAGAATGGTAGTCTACTTATGGAAGATAGTATAATTGGTTCTGGTGATATTACAGGTGAAGGAATATCGCTTAGTTTTACCGGGAATGGTAATGATATGTATTTATATTGGTTAACGTCATGTAATCAGACAAGAGATAATCAAACTAAGCCATTTTCCCTACCTTCTGGTAAGTATTATTTAGTTTATTCAGTTGTTACTTGATTATTTTTTCTTGACTGAAGTACCTAAGCTGTGCGAGTAATTTCAACTGGATACTCTAAAATGATTGATGAAGTTGAGAGTTTTTCTACTAAAGAAGAGGATATTTTCAGCTATACAGCCTAAAGTTTATTAAGTTTAATTGTTGTATGTTTAATCCAAATAAATCAATTATGTTAAATTGTGATACAAAAAGTAATAATTAACTTAAAACTTACTAAAGAATAAACCAAGACCTTTGTATCAGATTTTTTTTTTCATGCTAATATTTCTTTTCAGACAAAAAAACATCCCCTTGCATTTCCTCTGATTATTTAGACACTTAAGTGTTACCTGGTAAGATATAAGTTAAGTTATAAAAATCTTTCTTCTTATCAATTATCATTGATTAAGAAATTTATAATAATTATTATTTTAATAATAATCATGAATATATTGTTTTAACTAATTTTATTTTATTTTTCTTAATTTCCTGATTCTTTGGATTTTGCTTGTTTCTAATATTTGTTTTTCTTGTAATATTTGTGTTTCTTAGCCATTTATTCCTAGTCGATTTGATAACAAAGTGAATCAAACCAACTAGAAATAATCAAGGAAATGAAGGAAGAAATAATATGTTAATGGTGTTGAATTGGTTTGGTATTACAGAGATAAGTATGGACATAGCAGCCACTATGGATATGTGTAAAGTTAGATATAATACAACACTAGAAACCAAACTGTATCTACTTAGTGATCATATTCAGCCTCCTGGCTTCCTTATCTACTCATCTGGTAACTATAATTTTTTTAAATTTATTTTCATTTATTGAAACACGATTTATTTTCTTCCTTAAAACCATTCATCATGTCCCATAGAAGTGTCTTGGAAGAAATCTGTACTTAGATATAATATAATATATATATATATAATATTATAATATATATAATATATTAAATATATATATATATATATATATATATAATATATATAATATATATGTATGTATATATTATATATATAATATATATATATATATATATAATATATATATATATATATATATATATATACGTATGTTTCAAAAATAAAGACAGCAGTCCAAAAAGTTGAGATTCAACTACTGAGCTTTCTCGTCCCTTTATTTACAATCTAATATACTTTTGACATGGATAGAATTAGAAAAATATGTTTTAAAGTTAAAACATAACTTTGTTTTCTGTTTCTTAACTATGAGGTAAATTTAACTTTAAAAATTATTATTTTTAATGTTAATTTACTTGGTTAACAGAAACCCTGTATGAAGAATAAAGATCCCAGGAATAAAATCTTATGAACAACGTCTAGCTGCTCTTAATTTCATAATAGATACAAATCTACCCTAAAAATGACACATTATTCTTAATCAAACTAAGAATACAATGCTGTACATTAACTGTTACTAATTTAAAGTTTTTATATTATAAATAATTTTATATAAAATATCAAACAATACAGATTCTATCAATTAATTTACTTAATTTAATTTTATTTTATTTTATTATTAGTTTTATTATAATATTTTTGTTAGATTCTAGTTGGTCAGAGGAGCACAGTAGTGAGAAAGCAACATATACTACTGCCCCGCCTGTGACTCTTAGTAGTCACCAGGACCAAGAAATCCAGATAGATGTACCTCAACAGAAACAGGCTGCTCCAGGTTTGTATTTCAACTTGATACAAAATCTCCTAGAAACTAGAAACAATCATGTCATTAGATTCATTACGCTCAACCTTCCTACATCATACTAGCTCGTCCTCAGAATATACAATTCGCCACAGATGTACACAATGTACACTCAGATAGTAAATACATCTATTTACTAGAGATTTAGTAAAAAATGATCTGTTTCATTCTCTGCCGTCAACCATACAACACTGACCACTCTTAATGCTGCTTAACGTTTATGATCCTACAAAAATCATAGATATACTTGTTGTTTTTAACGAAACTTAAAACTTTATTTATATGTGTATTCTTGCACCAAATTTCAACTTAATTAGATTTTTTTCCAATTATCACAATTTTTTAAAAAATGTACACATGTCATTTGATAAAAATTTAACTAATGCTGATAATAAGATGAAACTTGGCACATTTGTTAGTCTTGTACATGGCTTCATGCGTGCATAATCTCAATCTGATCATATCATTTTTCCACATTTATGATTTTTCAAAAAATTTGCTGAGTCATTATTGTGGCTTAATGAAGTCATAAAAAATAAATAACTCAACTACAGTGGTTGACTGATTTTTGTATAAAGTTTCAACATTGTTTCAGCATAAATATATTAGGAGCTACAATGATAACAGACACACACACACACATACAGACAGACAACTCTGTGAAAACCACTCAGGAGGCCTTATAAACACCTGAAACGGATAATTCCTGTTTTGGATTTTTTTTTATATAAATGAGGAAAAGTATAAATGAAGTAATTTTTTTTGAGAATCTAGAAAATGAGTTAGAAGAGAAATGAGAATATGAGTATAATTATAGCTTATATACTGTGTAAGCTTCTGAAAATTTACCTCTTGTGGTGGTGACATCAATGTTGATGATGAAACCAACTTTTTACTTCTCCTTTGGGTGTTGGTATATTTAATTATATGGTCATATAACTATTTTTACTCAGGCTTTGGCTTAAAATGTCCCCTAAATATATCTAAGGATACCAAAAATTCTCTCAAACATATCTAAATAGTAAGAAGGACCTCTGAAACATTTTTTAGGTTTTTAAAAACCTAGGGTCTTTTACTGTTCCCTTTGCTCTCTTATGCTATTTTTCATTCCATAATGAATTTTCCAGTTCAATACTTACAATTACCATTAAATAATCCTGCTCATAAGAGATTCTTACTTTTCCTTTAATTCACCTATCCTCAAGTTTATGAGTAATTTTTGTTTCATCTTGGTAGTTTTGTTGAGTAGGCTTTATGAAACTTGAATGGCTTTCTCCCATTCCTAGTTTGCTTTATCTACTATTTAATTTATTTTGGTATGAATAGATGGAGAAGAAGGAGTGTATGAAGGCCAGGATACTGTAGACACCTGGGACTTTGCTGATCCAATTACTAGGTAACTCAGTTAAATACAAATGTTTTTTAAACTTTAATAAAAGAAGTCCTAAAAAGGGGCTGTAATAAGAAAGCACAAGTCCCTTGTGTATTGATTGTTTATGTCTGTATTAAATGTTTTATTCTATATTGATTATCATTTATTTTTTCAGGATAGCAAATATGAAGGCTGCAGAAGCTGGAGCCTTCCTTCCTGAGAGCCTTCCTGTCGATTATGCCAATAAACTATCGGAAACTCTAGACAATCTAGCTTCCAATATTAAACCACCGCAAAATTTTAACACTGATAAGAATGTTGATAACTATCCTATGGTAGATGGGAGCAAGATGTCTGACAATATAGCTGCTGGAGGAGAATACAGTGACAACATGGCTGATGTGGATAGAAAAAACAAAATTCCTTTGGAAACTGATATTTTCAATGATGAGGATTATCCAAGTAGAAGAAAGAAAAGAAGTTTAGAAAATGAAATGGTCGATGAAACTAATATTGTAAATGGTAATGAACTTTTTGCTTATGGGGAAGTTAATTATGGTGAAATTGAGGGGGAAAATAGAATTCCTATAAATCCTGATTTATTAGACGATGATGATTATTATTCCAAAAGGAGAAAGAAAAGAAGTGTATTTAACAGGATGGCTCCTTCTGATATTGTTAAGGTGGCCCCTCATGATAGAAACAAAATGGCTGCTGCTGACAGGATCAAAATGGCTGCTGATGATAGAGAGAGAATGGCTTCTGTTGACAGATCTATGATTGCTCCTCATGATAGGAACAAAATGGCTGCAGCTGACAATGTTAAGATGACTGATGCTATGCCTACAGCTGAAAGGATTATTATGTCGACTCATGATAGAAACAAAATGGCTGTTGCTGACTGGATCAAAAAGACCAGTGGTGATAATAACAAGATGGCAGCTGCTGAAGCAGACTTACCTGACAGACCTCATGACAGAAACAAAATGGCTACAGCCGATAGGATTAAGATGTCATCTGGTAGTGAGGACAATGTTAAAAGAAAGAAGAGAAAAACACAGCATCATCACAATACACACACATTGCCTAGATCTTCCACAACTCGTAAGTTCTTACATTTAAATAAGGCCATATTTTTTTTAAAATAATTATTATTATTTGTCTCTATTATTTAAATTTGATTTCTTTAAACTTTTTTAAATTTCTTTTATAGCTATCTTATCTGGAGGGACAGATGGAAGTCTGGATATAATATTTGCCAGCCATTGGATTTTATCAACAGAGCTTTATCTGAAACATAAATGCTACCCAAATAATAGAAGTATGTTCTTAATTACAAGTTTATATTTATAAGTTATTATAAGTTTATGTTTTATCTCTTTGTCTTAATAAAGATTACCATTTTTTAAGTAAGTTTTTAGTATTTTAATCAATTTTACGTGAGGAATCTATTTAAAAAGAGTAAAATCTGATTTAAGTGTAAGAGTATTTTTAAGTGTGTTAATAATTTAAAGCCAAATAAACCTAACTTAAGCCCTTAGTATTTCTAAATTTGATTTTAAATTATTTCAGATAGTCTGCTCCAGCCTTATAATAATACTATATATAGAAGGAGCACAGGGCCGTAAACACAATGTAATTCCACTGATAACACGAAAGCCGGTTGACTGGTGCAACTAAGTAATGCTGCCAACATGACAACAAAACATTATTTTAAATATTTGTCATAAATATCTATTAATGAAGAAAGATCGTAAAGAACAAATATAATAACTTAAAACACCTGCTGAGTATTTAATAAAACTGGTCTTAGATGGCAAAGGGTGGCGGAATACAAGAATCTACATTTAGTTGACGAGGACTACTTATTATATATAATTTTAATAAATACGTTAAACTACAATTTAAAATGCTTTAAATATTGTAATGCACCGATATTTATATTAGTATTTTATGAATAATCAATCATTAATTAATAATAGAACATAATAATTCAGCAACCGGAAGTATTGCCAACTTTTTTTTAGAAAATTGTATATTGTTAGCGTGGCAGCATTACTTAGTTGCACCAGTGAACCTACTTTCGTGTTATCAGTAGTGCACCTTCTATATAAAGTATTATTCTAAGGCTCCAGCTTTTCTCCTAAAGAAGTAATATAAAACTGTAATACATTTCCTGGTGTATATATTATATACATATATTTGTATATGTATATAATATATTTGTTTTGGATATTATTTTTTAAACTTTCTCTTTGTTTAGGTTCAAGGAGAAGAAGCTGGAATAGTGAGTGCAGAGATGAATTAAGGCTCGGTTCTGATGACCTAAACACACCTAGTGGAACAAACAGCCAACTAACTGTCTACAGAGTTAAATTAAAATATAACTGTGACATTCTAGACAATAGCAGGGAGATCTGCTCCACACTCTACCCTGCTTACAGTCAGAGCTTCTCGCACAGGGATGTACATCAGTACTTTAAACAAAGATACCATTAAATTCTCTTTCATTCTTCCATTTTGATCTTCAATCAGTACTCCTCATCCTGCCTCCATTTTTCTGTTCTCTGTAAATTTGTACTCTAAAGTTTTATTATTATTTCTATCATCTATTTTGTGGCTAAAAACTGCTAGGGTATAATCAACCTGACTGTAAATTGTGGAACAGTTTTTAGTAGAATTTTGATTGCCAACAATGTTAACCAAGATAGATTTTGGGTACCCAGGATATAAAAAAACTGTCAGGAGTGTAGTTATCTCTTTATAGATTGCTACTTCCTATAAAAGGCTCTCAATACAATGTCTCTTGTTTACTGGAACTGAAAATGTTATTTTGTATTTTAACTGGATTAAAATATTGGGAGTTTTTTACTCAATACAACTTTATTGTGAGAGTTTAAGGCCTTAACCCTAAATTGATCTATAAACTGATCAAAATCGATCAAGCAGCTCTATATGCTATTATTATATTTCTAAATTATTTCATTTTGCTTGGGTCATCATTTTTATTCATCTCTTTTATTTACAAATAAAAATCTCTTCCATCTAAAAACACAACTTGTTTTATGCAGATCCTTTCCCAATTTTCACAATAATATAATCTAAAATTAATATATCTATGCTTAACTTACATTCCCTTAAACTATTTATTGTAATAATTCGAGTTTATAAATATATGATAAGTCGTAAGAAGTAATCAAGTCTAGAGGTCAACCAAGATAAGATTTAAATATATCAGTGTGGCTTTTTAAACTTCAGAAACTTGTTTCTAATGCCTAAGCCAGTATAATCATACTTAGTATGTTTAACAAATTTGTAAATTGGTTAGGATATATGGTGCAAGTTATATAAAAATTAAATTTAATAAACCAATGATAGTAAAACTGAATTCACAATTCAATGTTGTGGCTCTAAAAAAAATAGTTTATTAATCTTTTTTTTAAGATTAATTTTATGTCAAATGATGGGAAAATGCATGATTTGTAGATTTTTTCTTTTTGTTGTGTTTTAATTTTTTTTTGTTTATTGTGGTCATTTGGGTATTGTTATCAAAACGATGTTGTCCCAAAGTAATTACATTATTCCATGTTCACTGTATTAGAATTATAAATATTTACTTTTACCCTATCTTTTGCTGAGTTTGGGTGCGTTAGCGAGTGTGACCGGTTAGATCTGAATTGGTCAGTGTCCTTGGTGTTTATTAATCCTACTTGAGCAATAAGTCTACGGCCCGTATTCAAAGACGTTTTCCTAACTTTTTCCTAACATTTTCCTAACATTCTCCTAGCATTTTCCTAACATTCTCCTAGCATTTTCCTAACTCCTAACATTCTCCTAACACTCACCTTAGGTTTAGGTAAGGGAAATGTTTGAGCCACGAAATCGTTCCCAGTCATTTAGAGGCTTCGCATGATTTTTTTTAGTAAGAACCTAAGGTGAAAAAAGTGATACCATTGTAAATAACGTAATATATCGCAAAATATCAATGTTATTAACTTATTACCTGGATTTATGACACACTTTGTCGTATTAATAACTATCTACATAAATTTATATAATATAAGTTACTATTAATCCATTTACCTTACTATTAGGGAGTTTACCCTGAAATTTTTTTAACACAATCAGATTTTTTATTTTCTATGGTCCGTTTGGTGGCGGGCTATCGATTCAAAGAGGAAATTCAGTTGGTCCGGTGTGAATAATCCAGCCATTATTATACCAAAAAAATTTTACACAAACAAAAATGAATTTTGATGACAAAATACGAAAACAAAATTGTGTAAATGATTTAGCAAAATGAAAACAGTGTTGCACTGATTAACAGGTCTTCATTTAGACACCTTTGGATTCGTACAACCTGGTCCACGTTCAAACCTGAAACGCTTGATACTGCTTTATTTATGAAAGCTGTTACAATAATTGAACATTGTATTTGTATTAACTTCTTTACTGAAAACATATGTAAATAAAGTTCTAATACAAATTCGCCAAAGGCCGCCATTGTTGTTTATGACAAAGGTGTCGTAAATCCAGGTAATAATTAATAACATTGATATTTTGCGATATATTACGTACTTCAAGGTATCACTTTTTGACTTTACTACCTTAGGATCTTACTAAATAAAATCATCAAGCCTCTAAAGACTTTAAAAAAGAAATGTTTTAAGAAAAGTTAGGAGAATTAGGAAAATGTTAAAGTTTAGGAGAATGTTAGGAAATGTTAGGAAAAAAACGTTTTTGAATACGGGCCTACAACTTTAGGCTTCATTATTACTAAATTTGATGAATCAAATGAAAGTAACTAACAACAATGTATTGTATCGTTAAAATAAATATGTTTCTTTCAAGTTGGTAAAAAAAAAGAGGCCAAAACAAACAAAAACTGGTAAAACTGACATATGTTGGTAGACCTTTCAATAACATCATGCTTGCCTTTGTTTACGCTCTGATATACTCATCATTACTTTTAAAATCTTGTGTTGGTTGTGTCTGAGTCGAGTTTTTTCAGTCACTTTGATCATCAAAGCCACCTTAATTTTTGAAACACACCCATCAAGTAACTTTGCCTACTAACCGGGAAAAACATGCTGAAAACAGCCCTTCGGTCTTAATTGGTTAGCACTCGCGAATGTAGCCTAAGTTAGGCTGCATCATTATTGTGGAGCAACACTACTTATATCTCTAGGTTAATACAAATTGAGTTTTATCACTATACTTAAGTGTTTTAAGAGCTCAAAACCCCTCGAAGTCACTTGTGTTAAGTGACTATTGAGCACTCTATTGTATAAATTAATGTCTGACCTCTAGACTAACTAAAATTATTATTTTAAGCTATTAATTATTAATCTGCTCTTTCCAAGCAAAGCACTATAAAATTAATATCTACTAATCTAGTCTTAAAGAAATTATATATTTTTATAACAATACGTATAAAGTTTTTTTTTAAATTACTTAGCCCTAAAATTATAAAAGATAGTTATGCTTTAGTTTTAATTTTTTTGACAGATGCTCTTAATCATTCAAATAAAATTGATACCGCCTACAACTAATTGGTTTTATTTATAACCAAAAAAAGAGGTTTGTATTTTTTATTATTTATTTCTGGTGCTCCTTCAAAATTTGGTCTCAAATTTGTGTAGGTTTATATTGTTTTTATAATTGTTACAAAATATTTTTATTATTCAAAGTTAATTTATTATAGTTTTAATGTACTTTATTAAATAATTTAATCATTAGATTTGCTAATAATATAAGATATGTAATGAAAGAAAACCCCAGAATTATATTGTGTATGTGATGTGTGTTTGTGTTACTATAGAGAATTATTTATTTATATATGTATGTGTTAGTAGGTAAAATTAATTGCATTGTATAGAACTTGGTTTTAAGACTTTTCCTGCTTTTAACCTTAAAAAGTGAATTATAAATGTATAAAATAATTAGTGTTAAATTTGTTGCTACTATGCTCCTTGCGCTATATCTTTCTACATGGTCACGTGACTAAAAATCAGCTGGAAGAGAGAAATGTAACCAGCTGAAGGGGGGGGATGTATAGGGCAGGTTATTATACCCACCCCGCAGCACTTGTGATTTCTCACTCACTTCTTATCTTATCTCTTCAATTCAAAACAAACTATTTTTCAACTAAATTTTTTATTATTTCTTTTTACTTTAAACTAATCCCCTTTTAATATTCTTGCATATTCAATCTGAATTGTATTATTATTTATTTAACTTGTACCCAGAAAAGAAAGTACCTGTAGGTATTTTTTTCTTTCTGAAGTTGGACACCTGCTGTTTCTATTAAAACAGCTGATTTATTCATGTCAATAGATATAGTGCGAATAGTATAATTAATTTTTTTCTGCTATGGGTTGATAGAGTTTCCTGTATCGAGGAATGACTTATTACTTATGTAAGTCATAGTATAACACACAGTTATAATCAGTTGACAGTGTCAGAAAATAATGCGAGGGAGTCAATGAGGTTATTCCTGGATGTTAAACCACACCCACTATTTCATATCAGGCCAATCTTATTGGTTTATCAACACTATTTCCCCACACTGTCAAATGATTTTAACTGTGTGTTATACTATAATATATTTTCAATACGAGCTTGTGCTGATAAATTTCTGTTTAGTAGGTAAACAAAAACGTGACTGTAATTTGTTGATTACTTACACAAGTTTTATAAACGTAAGGGCCAAACAGTCATAGTTTTTTTATTGTGTTTACTCTCCAAGCAAAAACTAATTGAGAAAGTTGAACAAGACTCACCTGCTTCTAAACTCATGAGTTTTTCATACAAACTGATTTTTAACCATGTAAAATTGTGTTTAATGTGTTCTAAATTAATAAATACTATACCTGGCTCTTGAGTTTCTTTGAGATTTTTAAAAGTACTTAAGAAATTTAGCAATACAAGTGATAAAAAGAGTCCAAAATGCAGGCGAGTTACCAATTATTTCTATGTAAGGTATAAGTTAAAAAAATTTGGTCCCAAATATTTAAATATTATTTATTTTTGAAATTTGTGTAGATATAATTTTTAAGAAATATATCCTATATTTTTGTGATTTTGAAAAGCTAAACAAATCAAATACATTTATCATATTTTAAGGAATTCCTATGTGCTAGTTTTTTTAATATGTTGTAGTCCCTTATGATTCCTAATAGTCAAATCCAAATGATGACTTGGTGTTCATAATTTAGGACACTTCTCCTGTGAACTTTCAACATGTTCAGATATATTTCTACTAAATACAGAAATAAGAAGAAATAGAACTCACACTGTGTTATTTCTATTAACATTAAAGTTATATTTTGGAAGATATGTAGGTAATATCACTGATTGTTTGTTGCTGTCCTACTTTTTTCTAATATTTTAACAGGTGTAGTAGCTGTACAATTTTTTTCAGTATTTGTCTGTAGAACTGTGTGCTCTTTTGGGTCAAAGCAGGTAGTCAAAGTATCTTGGTACTTACAGCTTAATTGCAGAACTTTGATTCTTTTTAACAAGTCTTGGAAATAACCCGTAGGTTCTAAATGTATCCTTTGATCTTAATAAACAAGTGAATTTCGCTATTAACTACCCTTGTTGCATCACCTCAGTTGGATACTTACATTGGTTAAGCTTGATATTAAGTTTGTTATTGAGTTTGAACACAACATATTTGCAGGATGAGATCATCTTGAGTTGAGACAAACAATCTCAGGGTCAAGATAACATCCACAGATGTTTTAATAAACATGTTCTTTTAGCCTTGAAAGCCTGTAAATGAATGCGTAGTTATGTCAGTGTGAGTGAAACCCGTGAATTTAACATGTCTAAATAGATTATGCTTCTATGAAATAACATCCACAAATGTTTTAATAAACATGTTCTTTTAGCCTTGAAAGCCCGTAAATGAATGAGTAGTTAGTTCAGTGTGAATGAGTGTGAGTGAAACCCGTGAATTTAACACGTCCAATTAGATTATGCTTCAATGAGCACACGTGCCGATAGGATTGGTCTTCTGGAAGGGGGTTACCACCCTTGGCTATTTAAGCAAGCTCTTGAGACCAATCGTGGAGTAGTAACAGATCAGTAATGAATCGTCAAGAAGTGATAGAAGAGTTATTAAAGTAGTAACAATACAGTAATGAAAGAGTCATTTAATAGTAAGTTTTCAGTAACCAATTAGTATCAGCTTGAGAATCGAGTAAGAGATAAGATGCTCCTCACTTTTATTGTCGCAGCGACCTGTAAGTAATTCTTTGTCCTATAGTAGAGTTTACCGTTTGTATGTGCATAGTAATTGATTAACTTATAAAATGACTGATCTTACCTAGACCTGTTAAGCATACCTGATACCATTAAATATATATGTCAGCTTACATTTATCAATAAACGTATTAACTCTGAATGCTACTTATGTTTTCTGATTAACACCCTGATATCTTTCAGACTTAATTAGGCCAGGATTCCTAGTCAAAGGAATCCCCTTTTTCTGTGGGGTTCCGGATTGGCCATCCGGTGTGAGTTCACCCAAAGCCCCACGGTTAAATCTACAATATATATAAACTATCTTGTTTGAATTGGATAGGAAACGGATTGAATGTCATAGTGTACTAGACGTAATGATTGGTTGTAGTTTTTATTTTATTAATTAATTTTACCTTTTGATAAATTAGCAAAACTGAATGCATTTATGTTTTTGAAATATAGATTAGTTAGTGTTTGGAACTGTCAAGCAGAGTTGTTGCTTTCTTGAATTAAAGACATCAATAAATTAGGAAGATGTCAGTTATTTTCAAATAACACAATAATATTTATCTGCTCCCTTTATTGTGTTTACTCTCGAAAAATCCTGAAGGATTTTACAATGTTTAGAAAGCCCGAAATATGTAAATATAGTCACTTGTTAATTCTATTCCACTATAATTTTAACCTAAAAAAATGGATTGCCGTTGTTATGTTCTGTATTGCAAAAATTCTGAAACTAATTGTAAAAAAGTTTTTAAACTTTTACAGAACACTACTGATGTCAGGTAAGTTTACAATTAATCTTATCAGGTAATCACATGCATTCACCATCTATGTAATAAAAATAGATTTTATGTATTGGTTTTAGGCTACATAAAATGCCAAAATCTATCCTCTAGCATGTAGATAATTTAGCTATTTGAGTTCAATATTGAATTAATAAAATTTTGATTATTTGAAGAAGTGTAAACTTACCTAAGCGCTTCAGCTAATTAGAAGTATGGCTATACGAAGTATATAAAGTTAATTTCAAACTGAATATGAGCAAAAAGTAGGAAATTAAGCCCCGCCCACTCAGATGAAAGTTAGGTCCGCCGCTGAGCTAGTGTTGGCTGGAATTTAAATTTTCCCCCACTGAGTCGACTATCTTAAAGTTAAAGCATCTGTTTAGTCTTAGGAATTAAGCTATGCTGTACAAATGAATAATATAAAACCGTATCTTACTTTTATTTGAACTTTAATATTATAATGAAATATATCTTTTAAAAATTTATATAAATGATGAATTCAACAACATGCATTTAGAAAAATTAATTTGCTCTCTAATTTAAAATAAAATTAAAACATTCCATTTTTATTATGCATTTGAAAATAATTACAAAACAAGAAAGTAAAATTTACTTGTCTGAAGTATTAGTTTCAGAGAAATGTTATTTTGACATTAGAAGATCAAGAAGAAAAAGTTTGAATCTGTTTGGCTATTTTGTAACTACTGTACTAATTTCTGTTTTTTACTCTTGTGAAAAAAAATCTGTTGAATAAAGTTCATTATGTCTGCACAGCAAGTACAGTGTCAGCTATGGATGGGAGGTGTAAGTGTTATTCGATTATATTTATTTTAAAAATCGCTTCCTTCAATGCTCCCTGTTGGAAGTAATACGTATTTAAGCTGTATTGTTCATGCTCTTAAAGTGCCGGTTTGCTAAAACTGCTTCAAAATATATTTAGGAGTTCGCCAAACTCATAAAACTTATCAAATTATATGCAGACACATATAGACACACAGACAATTCTTACCCCACCTACACCCCCCCCCCTCTTGCAGCTGCTTACTTTTCTCCCTTCCGGCTGATTTTTAGTCATGTGACCATGTAGAAAGATATAACGCTGCGAGTATACAAAAATTGGTACTTTTTTTAGATAGTTAATCGTCAATACTTGTGCTATAAACCTAATTTTATTCTCTTGACAATCTGAACCTACTAAAAAAGCTCTTCTAAGGTAAAGGAATTGTAGCCAGGGAGGCCTCAGAAAAAATGTTGGCTCCTCTAGTAAAGTAGTATCCAGTGAAAATCCCTTAAAGGTGTCGGAAACTTCACCCTCCCCTTCAAGTTTTGGCTGGCTGCAGGGGTGCAACAAATTGAATAAAGTCACAACAGAGTAACCCTATAAAGAAGTTAACCCCCTCTTAGTTGGGGATGTCACCTACTTTCACATTATTAGCCTTTGATTATAAACTTCTGTGGTTATTGTCATGTACATTTTGGCCTTCTGGTGGTGTAAACGAAGAGTAACCACTGTTTTAACAGTAAGAGTTTTCCACGGCTATTCACGTTTAAAGTGGTTATGCCTACACCCATCTTAAATTTGTTGACTTATGTTGAACTAATGTTATTAAACTTGTTTGATTTACAATTTTTAGAAGCTAACTTTACAGTGGGACAATAGTACTCTCATTGTTTTTTAAACAGCTTGTCTGTTTTCTTTAAGTGGTTAAAACAAACTCCTTTTTGATCTCTAGTAGAGCTCATTCAGTGCTCTATTTGATTTAGCTTTATTTCACTTCATAATGTTATACTCCAATTGATTTCTGCTTTTTTTCAGCTTGAGCCCTATATGACAGAATCCTTTATTTTATCCGCATTTGTTAAAATGGGTGAAAAACCTCTCAGCGTAAAAGTAATGAGAAATAAAGTGTTTGGAGAACCCGCTGGCTATTGCTTTGTACATTTTGAAAATGACAATGAAGCAATAGATGCGATGCACAAGCTTAATGGAAAGGTTATACCTAATACCAACCCTGTAAGTATAAAATGTGTTATTTCTACTATAACTTAATACTTTTTTTAAATCCAGTAACACTCTGACTACCTTTCAGAAAGACTCACAGGGAAAATAAATTTGATTTATTTAATTAACATTGCAGTGAGACAACAGTACTCTCATTGTTTTTTTAAACTGTTTGTCTGTTTTGTTTAAGTGTTTTGCAATTAAACCTCAAAAAATTGCACGATGCATTTGTCGAGGTTTATTTATTAACTTTGTCAAGTTATAAACATACCCGTGCTTCTGAGAGGATAAATATGAAATCATTTAGAACTGCATTAACTAAATAAAACAATAGAGTTTATAGACTCTATTATTAAATAAATAAGGAACCATATTTGATAAAACATTATTTATCTATGTTTCATGAGTGTGCTTCTTTTTTTATTTTTAATAATGCTCGTGTTTTTTTAAGAAAAATTTAAAAAAATGGTTTATCGTCAATGATATGAGAATCACGTTTGTGATAAGAACTATATTTACTTATAGTTTTATGGATCAAATTTTGCCACTTTCTTCTTCTGAATCTATAATGTAAGGGTTCTTCTATATTTTTTTTTTTTTGTAATTTTTAGCCTGTCAGATTTAAATTAAATACGGCTACAAACCAAAGTAAAATATCAGGAGAGAAGGAATTCTCCCTCTGGGTTGGTGACATGTCTCCTGAAGTAGATGATTATACACTCTTTAAAACGTTTGCTGCCATGTACCGATCTATAAAAGCAGCTAAAGGTATGTTTTTGAATAGTCCAAAATATTTTAACTTTGTAATCTCAACAGAATATGTATTTCTATTTTTCCAAATGTTTGTTTTTTTGCTCTTGAAAGTATTAAATATGCCTGCAAATATATATTGTCTACTGTGTGTAATACTTATCTATTTATAACACCTATATTCTGACTATGATTTATTAATTTATCGTAGAGATATTATTGCTAGGAGCAGCCCTATCATATCAGTTGATCTTTGAAACTTTTGTGTTCAAAAAGTCACCTTAAGACCTTTAATTAATAATATAATCAAATAAATAGTGCATAATTACAATAATTATATATTAGAACGATAATAGCATGTACAGTAAACACATACATTGTGTGATTAGCTAAAAACTATTTAATTTTTATAACCTTCACATATTCTTGGAGGAGGTAGCATTGAGGTTACACAGAGCCCCTAAATGATGTTTCAGGCCTCTCCATGTATTGAGATTGAGTATGCCCCCTTTAGTAATGTACCTCTATGTTAATTATGATATTTATCTATGCATGAACTATGGAAATAATTGTTTGTTAATTGTAAGTGACTGCTTATTTTACATAAACATAAATTAATTATAGGCCAATTGTTGTTATAAGCGATTAAAACTAATGAGTAAATCATTTTATTGGGTAGAGTAAAATAACACCCATAAGACATGGGCAATATGTGAGACTTTTCGTTAGAAAAGTCATAAGTCCACCAGTTGCTTTTCGTGAAATATTAGATGTCAATCAGACAAATAGTGTTCTTGGTTAAGGTATAATATTCTGTTTTATTTTTCTATAATTATATCATTTTTGGTCTTATTCATTTTTTGGAAATTCTATAAATCTATTATTTGCACAAAAGGTTTATGTCTTACGATTTTATTAATTTTATTTATTAAATTAGTAGTTTAGTACTACAAAAAATGGGTGGGAAATTTATTTTTACTCCACCTCTTGTAAGCATCTCTTTATATAAACAAAATTCTATTACCAGATTCATTATAAATTAAATAACTCTAAATTGATTTAAGTCAAATGCATAAAAATGTTATTTATTGATTCTGTTGCAGTTATTTTAGATGCATCTGGGTTTAGTAAAGGTTTTGGTTTTATCAGATTTGGCTCTGAAGATGAACAAAAACACTGTCTAGCAAATATGAATGGCTACAAAGGTCTAGGTTCTAAACCTATTAAAATCAGTAATGCAATTCCTAAGTACAACAAGCCAAATCAACCTTCAATGTAAGTTCTTGTTTATAATTAGTATTTTTATTGTTGTGTAATTTATTTAGTGTAAAATTTATATTGTGAATGATTTAGTTTGATTTTGGTCACTTAAAAGGTATTTTTATGATCAGTTGACACTAGTGGAGACATTAACCCTAACAATTTAGGGCAGTTCTGCATCAATGTTTGTGGAAAGCACTGAAGCAAAGATTTTACTTTTCTTTCCTCTCCCTAAAAAAAAAATACTTTAGAACTATTTTATTTATACTTTAAATATTTTACATAAAAATGAGTTGTTAAATATTAATTACTCATTAATTATGACATATAATAGAATGAGTAAGATAAATTTAAAGCTGATCAGTTCCCTTCAGTCTGATCTCCTCCGCTCCTTCCTTTGTACTTTATTCGAATTGACATACTCATTATATTCACAAAGGAAAGATTTATAAATGACTTCTAAAAACACTTCTTTGGCTCGTCTTTTGTTTTTATTCTTTTCTACTTTTTGCCAATCCTTTTTATCTGATGGTCAAATGAAATTGTAAGAAAATTATTTTATTTGTCTACCCCAGCTGCACAACATGATTTTCACCAACACTTGTTGGTGAAAACAAGTGTACCTCCTACCTTGGGTAGGAGGTACACTGTATTGTGTACCTCCTAGCCTTGGGATAGGAGGAATCCTATTGACTCATTCATGCTCCACTCTTGTGAAATCTTGCATTTTTATTGTGAATTAAGCCAAGCTCCTGTTACCTGCAAATAATTTGTGTATTTAAAAAAAATATTAATATTTTAGTAATTTGAATATTTAAAATAATTTTATAGGTAAGGCAATGACATTATTATTTATTACCTTAAATATTTTTGTATTAACTAAGTATATTTTTATGTCTTGAATTTTAAGGAGTAATTTTAGCCCCTCACTTTATAAATTATTAGCTCATATCACTAACCACCTGATATATAATATTTAATAATGTTTTAATTTTTGGAACAAACTATTAAAATGTGTATTTTAGGCCCCAAGGGCAAGGGTATCCACCTGGTCAAGACTACTCGCAGTATTATGATCCATCTACTTATTGGCAGAACTATGCTGGCTGGGGGAATTACTATGATCCTTCAGGAACTCAGAACTATAGCCAGTATAACTATATGATGCCTCCAAACCAAGCTAACAGCAGTAGTGAGAACTCTCAGACGCAGTCTACCCCATCTCAGCCTCCCATTGACCCTGAATTAGAACTTGTTGGTAAGTCATCAGATACAGCCTTATTATTTCATGTTATTGTTTACATTATTTTCATGTTTTGATGATTTTCTTTTTTTATGCTTATATTAAAATTGCTAGTTATTTAATAATAATATTTAATATTTAAATTGCTTATATTTAAATTAATATATTTTCATTTAGTGTCTAATTATTTTTGGATTTTTTAAAATCTTGTTCCAGAGCATTCTAAAGGACCAAACATAGAAGAAGAAAATAATGAAAAAGCTGAAAGTATCTGTAGCTTTTGGGATGCTTTGCAAAACTCAAAGTGGACTTCACCTGAATTATTTGAGGTATGGGTTTTACTTAGTTTTATTGTATTTTTTACTAGTTTCAACTTTCTGAAATAATTAAAAAAAATAGTAAAGCTAATGATTCAAATGTTTACTAGTTATTGTATTAACAAATGAATAAAGAGGGATCAATATGTATTTATAATAATTTATTGTAACAAAAATCATTTTTTTTTCAATCATACAAAGAACACTGTTTTCTGTTTTTCCCCCTCTTTTTGCAATTGTTATTGTTTTCCTTAAATTTTTATTGTGTAGTGAAATAAGGATTGTTTGTATGATTTAAATAAATAAATATTATGCAATTCATCTTGGTTGAGATAAATCTAAGCTTTGGTTAGGAGGTAATTTGGTGGTTGGCTTAAAATGTTTTAACTGTGTAAAAGTTTATTTAGAAGTTATAACACAGCAAAGTTAGAGTACAGTATAACTCATTATAATATAACTCATTAATTTTTATTTTACCCTAAAGAATGACCATTCAATGTTGCTGAGTTTAGAACTAGAAACCCTTTGATGAGAATCAGTTTAGGCACAGAAGAGACTAGTAATAGTGATGGTAATTAAGTAGAGGTGAGATCACCTAGCAAGTAGGCCATGTTGTTGGGCTAACTCCTTTAATAGAAGATAGTGTTCTATCTTATGGGTCCTAGTGCAGGCATTTTGGGTCTAATCCACAGAAGAGCTGTGGCTTTACTACAAGTTTCATTTAGCTTTAAGTAGAAACAACTCAAGCCCCACATAGGTACTAAGCTTTCCAGGTCTCAAAACCATAAGGCAGAAACATATATTTAATTTATATAAAATATTATTTAGGATCCTAAATTTGGCCTAATCCCAGGTTCATTTAGGGTTAGGGATCTTTTACATGTACCTGACATAGCACGGTTCAAAGGAACGGGAAGGATTTCCATACCTTGCATGAAAATCCTAGAGGCCCTGACTGGGATCGAACCCAGACTATCTAGGTGGCAGGCACACGTGCTAACTATAAGAGCTATAACTGCTAACTAGTGATATCAATCACTAATCATGCTTACTGAAATATACATATTAATAGTATAAAGGTTTAAAAACTATAATGAGAAGAAAACTAATTACAAGCTAATTCTAAAATAAAATTCTGTATGTGAAAGAATGTATGTATAGAATTTGTTGCATGAATTAGGTAGTAAGTAGTTCTTATTATAATTTGTATTCTTTATACCATTATTATTATTTATATTTTAGTGAGTATGATTAAAAAAACTAGTGATTTCTTTTTCCATGTTTTAGCATTAAACATGAATATGCTCCTACTAAGTCGTGAATTATAGTTTATTCAATCTACGCGCAGCAACAACAACGCAATCTAACTGCGCTTACGCAGTTTATTATTCAATCTAATTAAATCAAGTCTCTTATGTGCCCTAAACTGATTCTCATATAGTATTATATACACATACATGTATTTTTAGGAAACCTTTTTTCTGTAAAAATTGTTTGCCATCCTATTTTTTTTTTTTTTTTTTTTACTTAAATATGGCGCCAGGCATTGAAAACCACTAGATGTACCATAATGTTTTCCCTTTTTAAGTCCCTCTAACAGATGCTTCTTTAATTTCATTTTTCTCAATTTTTCAATAATTCCTTTATTTCTTTGTAATATTTACTATACAATATTTATAAATACAATGCTATGATACATTTACATGAAATAATATAATTGAAAACAATATCACAAGCCATCTGTGTGGGGAACACACAGACTTTTCACTCTTCAGAAATTTTTATTTATGGTATTTCTTGCTAAATTTCACAATTTAACATATTGTTTTGTTTAGTTTTATCTAATTAACTCATTATATCTAAAATCAACCATCAAATAAAACTAATATAATTTTTCTTTGTTACAGTCTGATTTTGTAAAAATCAAGTACACATCTGTTGAGGCATAAGTTTCTTAAATTCTGGTGCATTTTAAGTGTCTTATTCTATGATGAATATCAAAGTGAGTTTATCAATCAATATATAATTGTAAGTTAATGTAATTATCCATCAAGAAATCTTCTAATAAGTGATAACTCCTGATTTGTATTTTACATTTCATCACCTTCTGCCGTAGGTATAAGGAATAGTATTGTGTTCACCTTAAAAATCCAAACCTAGGTTTCAATATAATTATCCGTTTCAGGTATTTTCATGACCTTTTGAATGGTTTTTATCATGCTGTCTGTCTGTGTGTGTGTCACACATAACTCCCGCTGTGTTTATGCTAGAGAGTTGATGCTTGGAGCAAATATCAAACTATAGGTCTTGTTGTGCTCCCTAGAAGATTATATTTTTCAGACTACGGTGGCCTATTTTGCTGTCATCAAAAGTTAAAAATCCAAAGTGTGACAGTTTCAGTTGACATTAGACGCAAATTTTCATCTATAGATGGTCAATCGAGCCACAAAATTTCATTATATTTTGGTGGCCATTTTGAAAGTATTGACTATTACATTTTAAAATTTTAATGGCCAATAAATTTGTATTTCAAAATATCATCAGATTGCGAAATTTGTAGTGAAAATCCCATAGCTATGAAAGTTTTAGTTTGTAAGTTATTGGTAATCATATATGCTTTTGGTTCGAAATTTAATATTATATAGAAGTTGTTTACATATGTCAAAATCATGTCGTTTTACTGCATAATTTTTAAATCATGTGATACACTGATAAAATATAATATTAATATTTTTATAAAGAACTAAGCAGTCAAGTATGATCGTAGGTCTTTAATGCATTTGTGAACATGAAATAAAAGTAAAACCTGTTTTATTTGATTGAATGCCTATCTAATACTGTATTATTTTTCTAAGCTTTAATTAACATAAGGCTATAACACCCAGGTATAGCCTGGGTATTATAGCCTTAGATATTTGGTTACCTAATTATTCTGAGGTGGAGCTTAATGAGGCCGAAGTAATACCCTCTTAAGCTTTGGCTAATCATGACATTCTGAGGACGAGCAAAGTGAGTCCATAGTACTGAATATATAGGTATTTATATATAGTACTGAATATACTGATATTTAGGTTATAAACTTAATAAAACAACACAAAAATTTATAGGATGTATTTGAGAGGATTTTAACCTTTAGATTGAAGCATTATGCTTTAAATTTGGTTTTGACTCAGTATTGTTTTGTCAAGTATTACTACAGTTTAAATAAAATTATCAGGAAATGATGAGTGTGTCTAAACCTATTATTATTATGCTAATTATACTATGAAAGCTTGCTCATTAAAGGTTATAAAATTTGAATGAAAGTTTATTTTTAAAAATATAATTAAGAGTGGTTATTTTTTTCTTTGACCTTCAAATACTGATTAATTGAAGTGGCATTATATTGCTCCAGAACTTAATTTTAGAAGCACATTAGACAGTGCTAGACAGTTTAATTGCTGTGATATTTTTTTGCCAGGACAGATACTTAAGCTATATTTTTATGCAATATTAACCATTCTGGTCTAAAATAAATATATTTGATATATAATGCAAAATAAAAAGGTTTTCTACTTCTTTTGCCACTATAAACTTGGTATAGTTTATAGATTATGTAGTACACCACATAATCTTTGCTTGGTACTTCCTGCTGCTTTCAAAATATCCTTTTTATAATTTTATCTTATATACTTTATTAATTATTTTAGGATGAATAACTGGAAGATGATGAGTTTGGTAAAATAATCCATGTGAAGCATGGAATAATTAGTACATAAGTTACATTTTATACTTTTTGTAAAATATATTTTATGAGGTAATTTTTACCTGTTTCTATTAAAAGTTTTTAATGTATATATTTAGCTTAAAAAAAGCTTATCATTTTTTGTGTTATATATTGTAAATAATTATACTTCTAATTATTAAATTTGTGTCTAATTAAGTATTCTTAAAAATTTAACCTTATAACCTTACGTTTGTTTCCATGAGAATTTTGTGAAAATGAGGAAGTATGTGTAATAAACTACTAAGAGCATACAAATTAAATTATTTAATGAAAATTCTGATTTTACTAATAATTAATGTTCTGTGTGCATGACTTAATATGTTAAACGTGCCTGTTTCGACAGAGAATTATCCGTTTCATTTACTTGAGCTCACATGGTGTGCTATTAGAGTTCCATAACCATAAGAGAGAAGGCTCCAAATGATGCTACCTACTGGGGTTTGAACAAGTGTGTCTCCCATTTCCCTGGTAACATTAAATTCTTATATTAATAAAAAATGTCCAAATTCGTAAATTCCACTATCTAGGATGCTTAGGTTTCTATAACTATTAGAAATCTATGTTTATATTTTGTCAACTATTCATGTTTTGCAAAACTCGGTAGCATCATATGTACAATAAAATATAGACCAGAACCTTTTTTCTTTGGAACAATCAAAATCCAGTAGATTCCCAACATAGTTAGTTCAGTTCTTTATTAAATAAACTCAACATGAAAGTGAGATGCATCAAATTTGGAAAAACATAAGGAATAAGAAATATAAAAATACAATCAATACTATACCATTTTATATATTTCTAAAGATTAACATTTATAGTAATAATAATTTAACATTTCATCATTTTAATTTTTGTTTTATAAATAAAATAATGGAAAGGAATGCTAACAAAATTTAGGGTTGTATTCATCAAACTGAAGATATATCTTAGACTGCCAAACAGTTTAGTTTTTGATCTAAACTGTTTATTTAAGCAACAGAAAATACCAATTTGATAATATGAGAGATATTACACACCCTTAAGTAAAAATCAGTAAAATTGTACTTGTTAATAGTTTTTGCTATTTATAGCAGCATCAAATCTGTCTTTACTATATATTAAAAGGTTACTTGAAGAAAATTTTCTATTTATTAGAAGGTTCTTTTCATTAAAAACTTCAGTCAATAAATACAACTCTAGATAACAAATTTAATAAAGAAACAAAATTTACAACTTAAAGAGGGTGGGAGTGAGAAGGCTGAAGTAAGGGATCAAACAAAATTATAATACAATAATGATACAAATGTACACTGCTGGACTAGTGAAGGAATAAAGAGATAAGTTTTCATACAAACAACCAGGGTTTTTTTCCAAAGCAAATCGAGAATTTAAAATATTGGGATATAATTGTCTATTTTGGCTCTATGTTTCTGAGCTACGCACTCAGCAATCCAGACAATGTTTCTGCACTCCTGTTCTTTCAGTTTGAGGTAAGAATAGAACACACCATAGTGAAACTGTTGTAAAAATGCATTCACATTAAGTTTAACCTGAAAAGAAAAATAAATCATAATAACCCTGAAACTGTTATGCAACTTATAACAGAACTTATAACCTCAGAACTATTCACTACGCTCATTCTTACTACTTCAGAGCCTTAGGCAGTTTAAACTTCTGTTTTTTTTTTTTTCAAGCGCTCACCTATCCACATACCGACCTCGTTACATACTGCCTAACTTAACATAAGTGATTCGACGTAAACCATAGATGTAATAGCCGGGTAGAAATGAAACTTTGTATCCTTTGTTATTACATAGAGAGATACACTTGTACCAAATTTAAACTCCATTGGATTATTTTTTGATTTAACTTTAAGAAAAAATATACTTGTCATTGGATAAAAATTGATCTAATGCTGATAATGACAAACAAACTTGGCACAATTGTTGGTCTTATGCATGACTGAATTTATGCTAAATTTCAAATCCATAAAATATATTTCCATGTTTTTAAATTTTTGTCGTCATTACTGCTGATTAATGACAATTAATATTAGCTAATAAAAATGCAGATGCAGAACCAAGTGTATTTCATGATTTTTTTTAAGAACCAAAACCAACCAATAGAATTATTTTGCTATATAAATATACAATAACTTCTTGGTTGTATTCTGCAACATATATTTTAATTCTAATAACAGAATAAAAGAGTAAATTTTTTGGACTGGTATGATATATATTCAAAATTTAAATTTCTTGAAGACTACAGTCCTTTATAAATATTAATTTATTTAATAACCTTTACATATATCTTCACAACGATTCATTGAGCGAAGCTCAACAAAAAAAACTAATAACAGAATGGAGAAACATTAATTGTAATTTATTAAGATAAATAAGATTTAAATTTCAAATTTTCAAAAACATTTTTTTTATTAATTACAAACACCATAAATTTTTTAATCAAGTTTGCTCCAGCATTTATAACTCTTATTGAAATATTGTAAAAAAATTTAAGTATTACCTCATGTTCGAAAAATTTGTCTTCAAGAGTTTTTTCTCCGGGATTGTTGCCAGCTCCTTCAAATAGTACGGCATATTCCTGAAAAATATTACTTATTTATAAATGCCTATAGATACCTATCAGTGGAAGCAAAACATCAGATTCCTAATCAATAAATCAGTGACATGGTCACCACCAGAAAACCTAAATCCTCAAATGGATGTTCACCAAGTATTTTGTTTATAACTTTAAGTTTAAGATATAATATTGGCAAGTTTCTAAAAATTATTTTTTCTAGTCAATATATGGTTATACACATGTATCTTGTTAGAGGCACCCCTATTAAATACAATTATTTCATAAAAAAAATATCCAAAATTAATAAAAAGGACTCACAGCATAAAATTCAGCAATAGCCTTTACTTGCTCATAATCATCAGCTCTTGCCAGTGCAGCCAAACCATCAGGTTCAAGTTTACCACACCTGGGATAAAGTTTAGCTCTGTCATCTTTGCTTAGTTCAGTTCCAAATGAATTAATAGTGATGATAAATGCTCTGCGGTCAGCTTCAAACTGAAAGAAGAATTATATTCAATTTATAACTATTACTGTTAAAATGTAATAACTAAATTTAATTTACTATTATATTTAATATACTTCAACGTTGTGAAACCAATTATTACTAAGTAAAAACATAATTTATTCAAAGGAGTAAAATAAGTACGGATACTAATAAATTAAGCATCACATGACTAGTATAAGTCTAGTAAATAGGCAACATATTTTCTAGGAAATGAAAATACCTAGGTCACCCTGATGAGAGCACCTCTCATCTTTAGAATATTGAGTGAAGGGCAGAGTGAGTTCAGACTCTCAGTGCCCACATGAGTTAGACATAAATTGAAATGGAGATGATTTCATGTTGAGCTAACAATAATGACAAATTATGTAACAGTTTCTTGATGTAGCATAGCTTATAACATTGTCTTGTAATATCACTTTGTATAAACATTCAATCAATTTTTTTTATAAAATAGCATCATCATTTAGCCATAAAAGTAAATATACTTACTGCAAGCACTTCACACATAGTATCAGCAGTAGTACCACCCAATTTTTCACAGAATTTATAAAATGCTTCTAAGTAAGCTTTGTATAAAGTATTACGAATAATCTCAATGTTCATTTCATCTAGATCCTGTTCACTAATGCAGTCAACAAAGAATGGAGCTGTAAATAAAGATATAAAAGTATTTAAATAATACATATAATTTGGAATTCTAAGCAAAGCTGTTAGATTGGTAATAAATGGCCTTGAAACAAAAGGTACGGTAGCTCAGTGGTAGAGTGCATGCCTCACAACCTGCAGGTCAAGGGTTCAAATCCAGCGGAGGCCTTATATAAGGTTATCTCTTAGGTTTTACATGGTTTCCTTTGGTTGTTACCCAAATGAGGGGTTGGATATCATCTGAGACAAGTTGGAAAAAAAAGTTTGGTAGGCCATTTAAGGGTGAGAAAGATATAGAACCTACAGACCGAGCACTGCGAAAGTGGGAAACCTGTGACCTTCTGAAACCTGTTCAGTTCTGGAAGACACGCCAGAACTGATCTGGGATAGTGATCTGGGGATCTATGGCTTTCAGGTCAGACTATGAGATTAGATTTATGCATAGTACACTAACTTTAGAACAACTATTGTTGTCACTCCCCATCTTGACACAGGCAAAATTTTAGGAAAGTTTGCTTGTACTCAGTACTAGAGTTTTTGTAATCTGAATTTGGTATAATTGCTGTGGTTAAAATTTTTTTAAAAGGGTAAGGTATAATAGATGGCGAGAGTTAAAAAATCGAGAAACGGGAGATAAGTATATTTTTTTTTCTTTCAAATGTAACATACCTAATGGAGTATCTACAAGGACAGCATTGTACAATTCAGCAGGGGTAGCAGCAACATGAATAGCTTCCATTTGCTCAAATGATCCAAGGGGGTGACATTTCGGAATCAATTCTGATATAGGTCGCTGATGGAGAGTGCCAGTGATAAGAAGAATGATATTATCAATCATGTAACTGTACCTAAAAACATACGAGAAGGTCATAAAGACAACACCTACTACAATAAGGTTTCAAACATAAGCAACAAACTACTTGTCAAACTTTCACTAACGTTATATAGTCGAGGAATGTAGATAAAGGCTCAACAGCTTGATTCCTTAAATGTTGAAATTCTATAACCAGCTTTTCCCTGAGTTTGTCGTCGATGACAGATACGGCAAGAGGGCTGGGCTCGTTAGCCAAGAAATTTCCATAATCTGTTCCTTGAAGATGCAATTTTAAGTCTAAAACAGTAAAATTAATAACAATGCAAACATTAAAATAAAATTAAGAAAGGAAATTCAAATTAATAAATAAATCAATACTTGAAACATAAATGCTTGCCTTCCAAAGATTCACATTGGACCAGATTCAAATAATCGGTTTGATTAAGGATTCCACATTTGAACCCTCGACAAAGCCCTTCCAGGTAACCTCCGTCGATATTAAAAAGAAAACCCCGCATGTTGAAGAACTATAAATGAGCACTATTTACAAATAAAATAATTTAAAAACGAAATTTTAGCTATAATAATAACAAAAGAGACTCGCCCACTTTTGAGTCATATGATTTTTGGACTTTTAATTCAGTGTTACCAATAGAATTTTTTATTTGGTACAAAATCTCGGTTAAGCTCTGTTCAGCTAGTACAAAGTACAATGCAGGGAGAATAGTCTAAAAAGGACTACAATACAGTACAAGGACTCAAATCAAACCCTTTAATTTCTTAAATGTGAACTAATCATTGTGTTGTTTTTACTTTTACTTATTTATTTCATGGGTTTATTAGAAAAGTATTGTGTTTGCGACAAATTCGAAACCGGAATGTCAACAGAATGATCCGATGCAGTCCTCCTGAGTGGTTTTCGCACCAAGAGACTCACACTAATAAAAGTATTTGTCTCTTTGTATTCGCAAAGTTGTTTGTCTATGTTGTGTGTATGTCAGTAATAATCGTAGCTCCTACTACTGTATGGTTTATGCTAGAGAGTTGAAACTTTGTAAAAAAAAATCAGTCTACTGCTATAGTTTTGCTGTTCGGAATATAATATATATATATATATATATATATATATATATATATAATATTATATATATATATATATATATATAATAATATATATATATATATATATATATATATATATATATATATATATATATATATATACATCTAGGCAATGACCTGTACGATATCTGTCGGTTCAGTAGTGCTAGAAGGTAATCAACCTCTTCTTCCGCCCAAGTTAGCCTACCGTCTCATACCGACAAAACAGCTTGTCGTTGATACCATGAAACCATAGCGAGCTTAGCAGGGCCGCAAAGCGGAAGGACATCGATATCGAAGTGATCTTCTGGTCATAACAACCACTAACTCAACATGGACACCCATCTTTACAGGAGCCATCCTAACACGATTGGACCGATTTCAGCTCGATCGGACTCTCTCTAAGTAGCAACATTTGCTAATAACTTTATTTATGACGTCATCACCATAGGGGTTTTCTATACAGTTGGTTTTCTATTATAGAGTTGCTTAACGCTACTAATACTATGAATAATTTCAACCAGGGATAATAGACTAAAAAACTCAAAGTTTTAACTCAAGCATTGAGACAAAACCAAGGATGTTTTTAGCATTGCGGAAGTTGTAGTTAATCTATTATCTAATCTTAAATAATAATAAATAAATAAATAAATAAAATAAATAATTCTCTTTATTTTAAACCAGGCACAGTGTGCAAGATGGCATAATAGCGTCAAAATGTAGAAAACATAAGTAAATACATTTTAAAAGTAAAATATTAAGTTAAAACAATAAATAAAATAAGGTAAGAGACATCACAAAACAATGAAAACATACACATATCACAGTGTTTAATCCTTAAAAATTAATCTAAAAAATTGGCATGTATAAAACAATTGACTAGAAAAATTTAACAACTTTTTAAATAGAACATATGTAAGTATCACAGTTTGAAGAGTCTAATATACAAGAATATTAAATCTAAGTTAAAAAACAATCAGGTAAATTTTAAAGTAAAAAAGTCACTTAACACTATAAAAGGATGTAGTAACAAAATTCTTAATTCTAATACAAAATTCTTTATAAGCTAGACTTTGGATTTCTGAATCAAGCGCATTAAATAAACTTATTCCTAAGCAGTTATGGCCAGTTCTGGACTTCTCTAACCTATGACTAGTAAGTACTAAACTATTCTTATTTCTAGTATTATAACTATGAACATCTTTAGCTTGAATAAAATTACTTAAATTAAACTTAATATACTTTAGACATAAAAACACATATAACGAATAAAAAGACAAAATTTTAAGTTTAACAAACAGGGGTTTACAGTGTGCTGTGTACTTAGCTCCAGCCATAATCCTAATTAATTTCTTCTGCTTTAAAAATATCTCTGATGATTCAGCGTGTCCGTACAGAAGAAGTCCATAGCTCATTATACTTTCAAATAATGCATGATAAACACTCTTCAAACTTGTTTCATCCAAATATTCCTTCAAGGACTTAATTAAAAATATTTTGGAAGACAGCTTTTTTTCTAAAGACAGGATATGAGGTTTCCAACTTAGTTTAGAATCCAGGACAAGTCCTAGAGAACTTTACCTCAGTTGCCACCTCATTCCTCTTAAGAGAAAAAGTGATGAGTTGTGTTTTTTCTTGATTTAGTAAGAAACCATTAACTGTAAACCACTGCTCTGCTAATAATAGTAGATCACTAAGGTTGTGCTGATTGTTAATTTTGTTTTTCCCTCTTGTCATAACATTGCTATCATCACAGTACATGATTGATTTTGCTAATTTTTCTTTTTGTTTCAGGTACTCCGGAAGATCGTTTATCACAGCCAGGAACAAGGTAGGTCCGAGATGAGAGCCTTGAGGTACTCCAAGATCAACAGGTAAATATTGAGATCTTTCTTCATCATTACAACACACTGATATCTATTATTAAGGTAACTTTCAATCGTTTTTAAAGCTAATCCATCAATGTTTAATGTTTCAGCTTCAGTATCACCAGATCATGAGGAACAAGATCAAATGCCTTACTCAGATTCACAGCAAGCAAGAAGCGTCTCCTCCAGATTTTCAAATCCTTGAGTGATGAATTTCAACTCCAGATCTCACTGCATCAACTGTTGGACTTATTGTTTCTATAACCAAATTGTGAATTTGAAAATAAATTATTTTTCTCAAAATGCGTTTGTAATTTCTTTGTTTATAACAATTTCAAGTAATTTAGAAAAAACTGGAATGATGCAACCGGTCTGTAATTGCTAGGTTGTGATTTATCACCCTTTTTGAAGACTGGTACAACTCTTGAAACCTTCATGCATCTGGGAAAATACCCTCTCGAAGGCATCGATTTAAAATATAAGTCAAAGGTTCAATTATTATACCAGCTATAGATTTTAACATAACAGAGATACACTACGTAGTGAAATAGTAAGATAAATACATATTAATACATCTTTATGTAATCCATGAATAAAAAATTAACACTTTTACGTTGTCGTTTATCTTTTTAAGATAAAGTCGAAAAATAAATGTGAATGAGCTTTTGTAATTATAATTTTTGCGCCCTCCTTTGACCCCCGCCCCGCGAACTTTCATCCCCTCTTCTTGGCCAATCTTTTTAACCGCTGTTTGCCTTCTAAAATCACGTGTTTTATTTATCAACCGGTCTCATCAATTTTATCTTTATTATTTTAAATATTTATTCTTGTGTTACTGTCTAAATATCCTCTTTTAGTTTTAATTCTTGTGTGTAGCAACATCAGTTTTTAGAAATGCCTAACTCTCCTGATTTCAAAGTCGGTAAGTTCCAGTTTGACTTGTTTATTATTTCTGTTTTCGTAGGATATGCTTCTTATATTGTGGAATAGAGTAACTTATTCTATTCTACTATACTTCTTATAAAATATAAGAAGCATACCTTGTTATATTCTTTTTATATAAATTTCTACTGCGAAGAAACTAAGTGCGGTTAAAGTGGTTACAATGCATGCCTGAAGTCTGAAAAGAAAACAAGAGGGCTTGTTTTGAATAACCGAATTCATATCTAAAATCAATTGCTTACAAAGTTATGTAAAATTAAAGGATCAGTTGTTACAGTGTATCGACAACTTTAAAAATCTTTACAGCTCAGTTTAGGCACCACCGATTCTAAAAAAAAAAATCCCTACAAAAAGGCAGCGGGGAAAAAACCTTGTAAACAAATCAGGTTATGTTACCCGTGTTTTCTTGGCGATGTTTCTACATTTCTTTTGTGTAGTTTTATTATTTAGGAAATATGCAAATGTGGAAAAAAATGAATTGTGAAGGGAAATAATAAACACAAAAAGAACCACAAACGAAGTGAACGAATGCCGGGAAGGAGGTTATTTCCCTACAGGGGTTATGGGAGTAGGGATTTTTTTTCTCTTTCAAGAGAGGGGTTGGCAGCGGCTTCTCTGATTGGTCGATCCCCAAAATGCTTATGACCTTGGGGATTTTTAAACTTAACGATACACTGTAGGCTAGTAATTGCGTTCACATAGCATAATAAATTTGCAGATCATATCAATTACACGAGGTAAATTACTACGTACACGGTGTATTTAACAGGTGATTGTATTCCATAAGCATTTAATATGATACGTTTTTGCCCCTTATTTTAGTACACACACTTCTAGATCTGCGGATCGTATGGGATACTACTGTACTCCCCTGATACACTGTATTTATCTTCAGAGACGATCGTATTTAACGGATAACCTTCTCGTCGAACCTTTATTTCACTACAATAATACCGTTTATGATCAAATAACTTATGGAATATTACTTTTTTTAAGTGTTACTTGATTATTATGCAAAGAAGTCACAATTTAATTTAAAATATTTTTTGTTTTAAACTTCCTTATAACCAAAAGTGAACCTTCACTATAAAAGACACAATGTTTTGGCGGGATCAGTTATCACGTAATCTCACTCGATCGAATAAACAAAAAAAAGTCGCTGTAAGAACCATGAAGTTAGTTGACCATATTGCCTATGTATCCAATACGATCGCCTGTTAAATATGCCGTGTGTATGTAGTATTTCTTTAGTAGATTGAGTAAGATTACGTGATAACTGATCCTACCGAAAACTTGCATCTTTTATAGTGAAAGTTCACTTTTGTTTTAAACAGGCAGTTTAAAACCAAAAAAATATTTATTTAAATTGTGATTTCTTTGCATAAAAAATTGGGTATGGGGTACCTAGAAACTTTTCCTCATTATATTAAATTTGCTACGCTCATCCTTCCTGCTTCGGCCTCGCTTCCCTCGTCCTCAGAAATACAGGTTGCCAAATTTATACTCAACATGCCTTTGGACTCGCTTCAGTCATCTTCAAATAGTAAATCCATCTTTGTCATTCTCAGCAATCACCCATGCAGCACTGACCACACTCATTGCTCTTTAATTTTTATGATCCATCAAAAATCATGGATATACTTAGTGTACTTATTTATTAGGTAATGGTATACATTTGTACAAAATTTCAAATCAATTAGACCATTTTCCAATTTTTAAAAAAATGATAATAATAATAATAATAAAAATGTACATAAGCCATTCAATAAAAACATGAATGTACACAAGCCATTCAATAAAAATTGAACTAATGCTGATAATGAGATGAAACTTATCACATAAGTTAGTCTTCAACATAGTCACATGGGTGCCAAATCTCAATCCGATCGCATAATTTTTCTGTTTTTGCGGGTTAATGATGTCATAAATAAATTATTTTCCGAATAGCACAACTACAGCGGTAGACTGATTGTTGTACAAGATTTCAATGCTCTAGCATGAATATACTGGGCACTATAACAGACACATAGACACAGTTTCATCTCGGTTAACCGAGATGAAACTGGTTTACCAAGTGTTTTACCAAAACTTTTACCAAATGACTTTTGATAAAAGTCATTTATCATATTTAATCATATGATCCCCGCTGATTTCATAAGCTGAGTGAACGTACTAAATTAATGTACTGTATTGACTAAACTAATAAACTGCAAGAACCAGAGTGCATTAAATGCTCATTTAATATGATCACCTGTTAAATATGCTGTGTGTAAGCTGTAACTTTTTTACTCTGCCGTTTTTCCTTTAGGTAAGACTGGACTGCTACCAGTCAGTACCACTGTTCTAGAGCAATAGTGCCAGTTATGAGTGCTAATTTTACTTAGGGTAAACTTAGGCACATTATAGGGTATAATATGAGGTAATAAATTACCTTGAGTGTGATAAATTACACTCAAGCTTCATTGTGCGAGTCAGAGCATACGAATTGCTGACTTCCGATTTTTATATCACTTAAGTTAGTTCTATTTGACTAAATTACTGGTCATCTCAATATACTTATATAACATGGATACTGAAGTTAATTTGAATGTCATTAGCACAGAATATATTTTGGATTCTTCTTGAAATTTCTAATTTTATGACAAAATGATTATGTTTTTATAGTTCATTTAGCGGGCTTTTGTTTTGGTATTCAAGAAGCTTTAGTTTTAACAATGTTTTCATTTTGGCACAAAATAACCTTCAATGACAAACATCAAGACATTTACTTAACACTTAAAATGGTATATTGTGTCAATAATTGGCATTGTACTGTGTTAAATCCTCTTCTGTCTTCATTCTATTTCACTATAAATTATATCTATTTGTAACTTGAGCTAAAAAGCCTGTTACAATATGTAAAGAAAAAACTACATTTTTAAATTAATATTTATAGTACCTTCTTCTACTTTTTTCATTTTAGCCGACATCTCATTAGCAGATTGGGGAAGGAAAGAATTAACTCTTGCTGAAAATGAAATGCCTGGTTTAATGGCTCTTAGAAAGAAGTATGGCCCTCTAAAACCCTTGAAGGGAGCTCGTATTGCTGGATGTTTACATATGACTATCCAGACTGGTGTACTCATTGAAACTCTTATGGAATTAGGAGCTGAGGTAAGGTTGCTCTTCAGGATAGGGTTTCTAGTATTTGAAAATTAATTTAAACAATACTTTTCCTATATACCTATAAATGAGGAGTATAAATACCTATAAATGAGGAAAAGAAAAAAAAAACTATTGCCTTATGATGATACTATACTAATATTGATATTACAAGGTATATTGCTGTTAGTCCTCTGAATTTTTATATATTGACAAAAGTTTATTTAGTAGCTGAAGTTAATTAATTTATAATATTGTTTTATTCATTTATTTCTGCTTTAGTTCCTTTGGTCTGTATCTTTCCTTATTTATGATATTTATTTTCCTTATTCCTTGTTCTTTGGTCTGCAGCTTCCTTTCCTGGTTGTTAATACTTTTTTCTTTTAATTTAAAATTAATGAACTTAACATCCTTAACATCATATAACCTTTTTTTTGTTATCCTCTTGCCTAAATACTTCCTTACCCGAAATTTTGGGTTGTAAGAATAATTAATCTATTTTTATTTATATATTTTTTATTAATGATTTATATTAAAAGTATTTATTCGATGTCCATGACTATTGCTGATAAAATATTGACCTTATGATAATATTTATATGATAATTTTGTAAATAACTCTACGTAATAGGGATTATCAATTTTATAATTTATATCTAGTTATAGGGCATATTTCTTATGGCTTTTATAGTAAAGAATTACATACACTGACTTTTGAATTAACAAATACTTTATTTAATTCAAATTAATATTATTATGCTTCTGTTTTTTTCTCATAATATAAAAACATATTTATTGTGCTAAGAATCTATTTGTGAATAGTATAGAAATATTTTAGAGCTTTGAATACATTAAAAATGTTCAATTTAATATAAAATGTCTCTAATGTGGTCATGATACTGCCACAGTGAGACTTTCAGGCCTCGATGCAGCTCCAAAGGCCAACTTGTTTAATGTTCGAGCAATGGGAGAAGTTTTAGTGGAGAGATTTGCTTCTTTTAATGTTATTTGAGCCTTCCTTGCAAGGTCCTAAATCTTAATATGCTTTGAGATATTCAATTTGTATTCAAATTTCTTCATCTCAACCATGCATATATGGTGGTATTTAATCTTAGTTTTAGCACTAAGAATGTTAAACTGTAACACTTATAATTAATAAACAAGAGACGTTTACCAATGAAAATTTGGTCAATTGATTTCTTGATTTATGGATTATATCTAATTTGTAAAACATTAAATCTTTTCAGAATGCATATGAACTGTTCGGCTAATTAAATCTTCACAGATTTTGCTATAATAATTGATGATAAGCTTACTGTCTCCTGGTTTAGAGCATAATTTCTTTTTAGACTTTGCCTATAACTCCTTTTTTATAACTTCTAATGATTATACTGCTTATAATTCGAACTTGCTTGATTTTATTTGGTTACAGGTTAGGTGGTCAAGTTGTAATATATTTAGTACTCAAGATCATGCAGCAGCTGCCATGGCACAGAGAGGAATTCCTGTCTTTGCTTGGAAGGGAGAAACAGATGAAGAATATATCTGGTGTATTGAACAAACTATAACAGGATTTTCTAATGGCCAGGTAACTTTTCACATGAAAGTATTACTTGCAAACCGTTTATTAGTGTTGCATAGTTTTATTGTTTTGTAGATCACTATGCAAAATGTTTTACTTACTGGTTCCATGTGATAGTAAGCTATTCTTGACCATCCATGTAGATTTATAGGTTATATGATAATGCATCTACCATACTATTTTGATACCTGCATTATTCAGTTTAAAAGTTGTGGCTTTTATCTGTTTTTAATTTTTACTTAGGTCTCATATTTTACATTAAAGAAGTTGGCTCCAAAAGCATTAATGTTTTTTTCTTATTATTTATTATCTCTCACACCTTAACTATTACTGATACCATTTCTAAATAAATTCTAATAAATATTTTGTACGATTATATTGTAAATTACTCTGTAAATTATTTTTATAAATAAAATTTATTTATTTCAAAATTATAATTATAGTTTAACATTTTCTTAAATAAACATTCTTGGTTTAATATGTTAATTTATTTTTTTTATAGGCTCTTAACATGATTTTGGATGATGGTGGTGATTTGACAAATTTATTACACACTAAATACCCTCAATATTTATCCGGTATTAAAGGCATATCAGAGGAAACTACTACAGGAGTTCATAATCTTCATAGAATGCTTAAAGAGGGAAGACTTAAAATCCCCGCTATCAATGTCAATGATTCTGTCACTAAAGTGAGTTATCATTTTAATTTAAAGAATAATCCAATTCATGCAAAGTTGTTAATCTATCGACTTCCACTATTTGTTTCAAAATCTTGTAATGGAAACCTTGGCTTGCAATGACTTTATCATTACCTTCAAACTGTTATTCACTACTTATGAACCTTAACATCTTTGTCACAGAGTACTCTGTGCTTCTATGGTACTGAATGACAATTCAATTCCTAACCAATAACAACACTGAAATCTCTCCACAAAACCTTTATTTAAACCTAGTTGTCTTTCAATCTCGCACTCATCATCAGTCCATGAACTAAAAATAAATCAGAAATTAACTAAAAATACATAAGGAAAAATGATAAAAAACTATGTAATAATAAAGATAAACATAATGAAAGAAAGTCAGCAAATTATAATAAAAGTGCAAAAAAATAAAATACATGAAAAAATACATTAAGGTACATAATAAAAGTATAAAATTAACAGAGAGTTGAAGAAGGAAAACCATAGTCAAACTTTTTAGGCAGATTTGTATAGCTCACTCTGTTTATAATTAAAAATTCCTGTAACATAGACTTAATTCGATTGGTCTCAGATTTATCAATATCTGATAGTTTTTTCACCGAACCTAGATCTGGTCAAATCCTTGATAAAAAAGGTTAGATTTCAGTTCTGCAAATAATATAACAAATGTTTTACATAATATATTTTAGTTTTTACACCGTCTTTAGACATATAACAAAAACTACTTAATATTTAAAAGAAAAATACTAGAAGTCACATGAAGTCAAAGAATTACAAAAATTTCACATAAAACAGTTTTATATAGCACTTGTTTGGTTGACTTGTGTAAAACAAGCCAAACTATATACAACTGAATATAAAATTATTATTGCTCATTCTAAAACATATACAACTGTTTTATGTGAAATTTTTGTGATTCTTTTATGTGCAATTTTTGTGATTCTTTGACTTTATGTGATTTTTAGTGTTTATTTTTTTAATATTATATAGTTTTTGTTCTAATTTTGTCTGAAGATGGTGTAAAACCAAAATATATTTTATTTTTTAAATTATTTTTGGAACCGAAGTCTTTTACATTTTCATTATAGAGTGCTACACAAACAAGATTTGAACATTAGAAAAAATATCAAATCTTTCTTACCAAAGGACTTGGTAAATTTTTTAGCTTTAATTAACATGTTACAAAAAAAAACCAGAATCTTAATTTAATTAATTTCAGAAATATTATTTTTATTAGTTCAGTTTGTGAAAAGAATTATTCTTAATTTTTATTTGTCTTAAAGCAATCAAGTGCAATTATTTAATGGTTCATGATTACCACTGTTTTTTAAGTTTGATTGAAAATCCATCATAATTTTTATTATTTGTTTATTTGATTTTCAGAGTAAATTCGATAATCTTTATGGGTGCAGGGAGTCTCTTGTAGATGGCATAAAAAGAGCAACAGATATCATGCTTGCTGGTAAGGTGTCAGTTGTAGCTGGTTATGGAGATGTTGGGAAAGGGTGTGCCCAGTCTCTCAGGTCTTATGGCAGTAGGGTTATTATTACTGAAATAGATCCTATCAATGCACTACAAGCAGCTATGGAGGGTTATCAAGTAATTGATTTTTTTATTTAAAAATAGTTTATAAATTAATAAATATTAATTTTGGTAAAATATGATTTAACTTATATTTGATCAAAATTGACACACGCTTAAGGTCTGTAAGGGGAAGCATAATATTTGAATATCATTTGATACTACCGTGTTTTGCAAAACATGAATATTTGACAATATAATTGTGAGAGAGACACCTAGGAAATGTAAAAAGCAATGCCACATCTGGGAACTGCTCCATCATTCGACATTCGTCATCATTGATGGCTCGATATAATGCCATGTCCCACTCTGTTTCGTTACGTCTAACACATCAGGGCGCCCTCATTCGGGGGAAATTTTTATTAATTTAAAGACTTATTTAATTGATTGTTGTTTCTAATTTTACCGACATAAGCAATCGACATTGTGAATGTATTAAAAGCCGTTGTTAATTTCTTTATCTATTATTCTTTTGTTATTTTAACTGAAAAATGCAAATACTCCATTGTTTTATCTTATTTTTTAATTTTAGGTTACCACAATGGAAGAAGCATGCAAAGAAGGTCAAATATTTGTGACAACAACAGGTTGTAAAGATATTATCAAAGCTGAACATTTCATGGAAATGAGAGATGACGCTATAGTTTGTAATATAGGTCACTTTGACTGTGAGATTCAGGTAGCTTGGCTTGAAAAGAATGCTGTTAGCAAAGTCAATATCAAACCTCAGGTTAGCTAATTATTCAGTGAAATTACTGATATTTGTTTGAAAAATCCACATTTAAGACTCAGTGACACACGTTTTCTGAATGCCTTATAAAAGTAAAAACACCAACAACCATTTCACAAATTCTTAATGAGTAGTTTGTATTTTAACAATTGTACCCTTTAATGACAGTATTGTTGATTTTGAGAATCACTTATAAAATCAGATTAGATCACTTATAAAGTTTTTTAATGATTTACAAACAACATAACATAAAGATTTTTTAGATTACTTGTATTTTTTAAATTTTTGATAAAAACTCTCAGTACATTATAGAAGAAAGAAAGAACGAGAGCTCTGTCTTATTCTTGTCATATTAAAAATTTCCTGTAAGATTACTTAATTTATTAAGTAAATTAATAAATTAAGTAATAAGGATAAGGACTCATTTCATTTTAAAAGAAATTAGCCTTAATTCATTTATAACCATTTATTTTGTTAAACTAAAAACGGTTTTTTTAGCTTAATTTGATTTTATTCTTGTCAGGTTGATAGATACACACTATCCAATGGAAGGCACGTAATAATTTTAGCAGAAGGAAGACTAGTCAACCTAGGCTGTGCGACTGGACATCCATCCTTTGTAATGTCTAATTCATTTACCAATCAGGTCTTAGCTCAAATTCAACTTTGGACTCAGCCAGAAAAATATCCTCTTGGTGTCCATCTTCTACCAAAGAAGGTTCGTCTCACATTTTATTTTAAAAGGGACTGCCATAGAACCATTGATTCAGTCTGTTGGTTTAAATAAACCTTAGCTTGATTTTTTTTTATTAAATCAAGTACAACAGACATTAGTATCATATGGTATCCAGACTTTTTTTTATTATATTTCTTCATTGGGAATGTTAACAAACTTACAATTTTAAAACTTACCTCTTTATAGAAAGTATTTTGTTTGATTAGTGTTTAGGATAATATTCTTACACTAAAATGTTGCAACCTCCAATTTTCAAATATTGTTAACTTAATAAACTGTGTAGGCTTCCGCGGTTATTGTTATGAAGATTTAGGTCTTCCGGTAGTGACCGCGTCAATGTAGATGAAGAATCCAACGTTTTGCTTCCACTGTGGGAGGCATCTTAAGGGATGTAGGACATCATGGAATGCTCTACAAAGCTGAACTTGTTCAGCTTTGTAGAGCATTGTGTTTCTATCCATGATGTCCTATATCCCTGAAGATGCCTCCCACAGTGGAAGCTAAACGTCAGATTCTTCATCTACATTGACGCGGTCACCACCAGAAGACCTAAATCTTAATGTTAACTTATCATGTATGTTTTCTAATGATAATTTTTATTTATTTCAGTTGGATGAAGAAGTAGCTGCTCTCCATCTTGATCATCTCAGAGTTAAACTAACCAAGCTCTCATCAGACCAAGCTGATTACCTTGGTTTACCTCAGGAAGGGCCCTACAAACCTGATATTTATAGATACTAATACTTTAATCTTACAACTATTTTTTAACTAAGCTTTAAATGAAACAACACTAATAACTTGAATTAATAAACTAATGTTTGTTTTTTAAAGTTTCTTCTTTTTAATTCTCTGAAACCTTTTAACAATAATAATTTTTTGTCTTATTGCTAAATAAAAGAAACACTATCTAGCAATTGACATGGGTTGATAGCTGTGAGCTATCTATTGCAGCATTAAACTATGGCAAACTTTTCCTCGCTAGTGGGCAAAATTTGGACCAGCAAAGTAATACTATCTTGACATTCTCATGACCAGTATTAATTTTAAAACCATGTAACTAATACATTTTTTGAGAAAGTAATTATTATTTTATTCATTTCCACTATCTTTTCTTAAAAAAAATAAATGGGACAATTGCTTGAAATTGAGTTCTTACGTATATCATTATCAACTTTCAGTTGGAACTATTGAATCTGATTTTAGGCAATATACACAGTCATGAGTACTACAACCAGTCCTCTCTTAATTCCTTATTTTTATTAAGCATAGTACACATAATAATAAAAGAACAATTGCTCAAAACATCTTAAAACACAAAAATTACCTCTAATATTTTGTTTTACTAATATAAAATTCCATAAATAGAATTAAAAAGTTGTTTAACATCGATATTATTTTTTTAAGACCGAGGGTATAAACCAGAGCATTAGACCTTGGTGCAAACCCGAACATCAATATCATAAAAATTATTCTTAGCACACATGATAAGAGTAATTTCATACCAGATCATTATTTCACTCTACTTTACTCGGTCTTTTAGAAGTAAAATGGTCACCTTAAAGTAAGATTCTTCTTGCCTAAGATTTGTTACAAAAACAGTTCGAAGTACAACCTCTGATGCTTCCAAACATAGCTCTTTCTCTAAGTTGCTTTTGTACCGAACAAACCTAATTTCTAATAGCATGTATATAACTACTTAGTAATTAAAGGAAATTATTGACATATTAAAACACAGACACATTATGGTATCAAATTTAAATTTGACCTGCATGTAGTCCTCAAGTCTGCAAAGTTTTATTTCCTTATCACCAGTAGTTAATAATTGATCAAGTGACCAGCTGTTATCAAATATACCCCTTCACAGAAAAATAAGTATAAACATATAAACTCATTTTATCAAGCATGAGGTCATCATCATGGCCTAACCAATGAGTAAGAACAAAAAAAATCACATATAAAATAGAAAAATTAAAACAGATAGCAAAACTAGAATTAAAATATAAAATGATAACATTACCAATGAAACAAGAAAAGCAAGGTTTAAAATATTTTCACATACATTTATTTATATGTTTATTTTAATTCTTATTTAAATGTATATTATTTGTGCTATAAATGATATATTATTGGTCAGGCACTTATGATGGCCTCTTCTTAGGTTAAAATTAGTAAGTAATCTTAACTTTTTTCCCATTTCTAGTGTAAGGGGCATTAAGAGTGTTCAGTACTTAGATGGGCGACTGATGGAAATTTGGCAGAACTCTGTTTCTGTTTTCCTTTTCAGAAGACTGAGATAGCATAAAAGGGTAGAACATGTGTTACAATTGTGACTTCACTCCCTAGTTCATTTTATCTTGCCTTCCCCAAACTTTTTTGTTTCCATGTGAGCCAAAATTTAATCAGAGAATGACCCTTATTTACTGCTGTCTTGGGTGGGAACACTTTAAGGTTATATTGGCTTTTTATTATTAAGGTCAATATTCCATCAAGAAAGGATAAAATAAAAACTTAAAGACTGTTTTACAAAAATTTGATCTTTTTTATATTTTAAATAATTTAATACAAATATCACAATTTCATAAATAATTAAGAACACAAAAAGTAACATTAATTATATTCAAATCATTGACTACAAAAAAAGCTTAAATGTTTTTTTCAAGCTTTTTGTATAAGTTACTAAGACCCATTTTTCCTTAATTCATTGGACAAAATTTTATCCCCCTCTTTAAAAAATATAAGAAAAAAAACTAGAATTACAAAACGTTAAGTCCCATAGTCATAACCAGATAACTATAAAGCTAATAAAAATTAAAAAAAAATCTGCAACCATAATAACAAAAAATGAAATCTCATGAACAGAACTATTAATTTTATCTTAAAGAGAGAGCATTAACTTTAATCAGATCTTGCTGCACAAGATTAGTAACTTTTAAAAATATACTTGTAGCAAAAAGTATCGAGATCACATATTAGGATTAACATATAATCAAAATAAAAAGCTTTGGGTCTTTAATTATTTCAACAAATTATACAAATCAAGAAAGGAGTATTTTAAAATAAATTGTCAGGTATTATCTCTGCTCATAAACATTTTTAATTGTTTTTGAAGTAAAGCTATTTGTTTATCTTTATCTATACTTTCTTGTCTCAATATTTGAATAGTTTTTTCCTGCTGTTTAATAATTTTATACATTTTATGGTTTTCTAATTCTTCTAAAGATGTTAGTAAATCAGTCGCAGATGGCCTTTTGTTGCAGTCTTTATTGACCATTTGTCTTAAAACTTTGGCCTGTAAAATAAGTAGTATAATAATTAATTATAAAGAACTGTTCATAACTTAATCACTTGGATAAAAGAATCAAGATGTATTTTGGGTACTTATTTACTTGGTTCCCAACATAAAGTTGGGACCCAAGTAAATATGGCAATATAGGGCAATTATTCACTTGGGTACCGACTATATATTTACTAAATTATATAAAAGAAATTCTTTAACAATCTTAATAGGGGATGTTGAAAAGCAATGGGGCTTTTGTATGGGGTTGAGAAGGGGGAAAAAAGTAAAGATTGATAATCAAGTGAATAAGATGATATGCTGCGAAAGTACCCTTGGTTCCCAACATAAAATTGGGACCAAAGTAAATTAGGCAATTTACTTGGAAGGAAAATTACAACATATTTTTGTTCTCCAGACTCCATTACAAATTGAAACTAAGGGATTTTAATGGAGATTAGACAGACCTCCTAGTTCCTATACCTGAATCCACTCTATTTTTTTCAGATAAATTGAGGTTGGGAACCAAGTATTTTGATATAACATGCATAATGCTTTAAATAAAACCAAGAATTTTTATCTTCTTTTTCCAGCTAAATAGGATTACATTAAATACTTTAATACAGACTAACTATTATATAATAATAATGCCTGATTAGAGCCTTGTAGCTCATCTGGGATAACCCCTGCGGGAACAATCTTAGGTGGAAGCAGCAACCGTTACGCGCTTCAAGTGTATTCTTAAGTTGATGATAACATATTTGAAGGATATTATATTATATTAAGTGAGAGCGTAACCTGGGATGCAAAGACCAGACCTTTGTGTAGTCAAAGGTATTGCATAAACAATGACACTATCCTCATTTATTCTACCTATAGAAAAACAAAAACAAATGTAATCCATAACGGATACATTACTTCTTTCTAAAATGTATACCACTATGAGCGTTCATGGTTACTTCAATACTTAAAATCAGTTGACAGAGTGGGAAAATAGAATTGAGAAACCAATGAGGCCTTATATGAAATTGTGGTCGTAGTTTAACATCCAGGACTAACCTCATAGGCTTCCACACATATTTTCCCATGCTGTCTAATGATTTTAACCATGAGTCATACTATAGTTGTATCAAAATAGTTAATGCCATCTTTTCAGATCCCATTTGACCATTACTGTAATCAGAATTTAGGACAAGGTAAAATCTATATTTTTACTTACTAAAAGAGGATAAGTGGAATCGATATGCTGCGGTATGACTCCTTTCTTTAGTTCTCCGATAACTTTAACTCTTTCCATCGATGTGTGAAAAGGAACCATTAGTTCAAACAAAACTACTCCTAAACTAAATATATCACTCTGAAACAATAGTACACACAATTGATTATAAAGATAGAGCAAAATAAAATTTAAGGTCACACAAATTACTCCAATCAGAATTATAGGACCACAACAATCTTTTTATTCAGCTACATTGAACTGGTAAAAACTTAAATTAAAATCATTTGAAATAGCTAATGTATTAACAACCTCAACAAAACATAAACCCAAAAACATGAGAAGTACATAAATACTTAAAACGGAGTTTAACAAATCACAATAAGTATGCGTTTAGCATTAGATAGTGTATGCCAAACTTGGTCCAACCCTTTTAGTGAATTTGCATAAAAAATTGATTATAATGTTGCTTTTTGTTTAAAGCTGGTTGTTTAAGCAGAGATATTGTGAAAATTTCACATATGTAAAAAAACACAATATTTATTAACAATATATATAAATACTATGCATAAATAGTAATGTTTTTATACAGAGATTTTAAATTAATTCAAAAATAGCAGTGATGAATAAATAAAGATATAAACTCAGTGAATGTAATACCTTAGCGTGGCAATATCCATCAAGCTGTTCGGGGGCTGCATATAATTCCGTTCCTATCCTACCAGGTCTATGAGGCACAACCTGGAGCAGTCCTTCCAGTATGCCACACTCTGTGCCATGCAATACTCCACACGCCAAACCGAAATCTCCCACTTGTATTGATTTGTTATCTTCACTAACAAATATATTACTTGGCTACAACAGTCAAATAAGAATCAATCAAAACTACTAGCATATAGAATATATTAAAATATTCAATAGTGTACTACAAAGTAAATAATGTGGTTATTTTATAGGATCCTATAAATCCTGATAGTTTATTATGAGTACAAAACATTTTAAAACACAAAAATTACCACTAATATTTCCTATTAATTTAAAATAGCATATATAGAGTTATTAAAAAGTTAAAAATTATTTAATTTGGTTAAAATACATTGATAACTCATAAATTATTGTTGTCACGTATGATAAAAGTGATTTCCCACCAGAACTTTATTTTACTCAACTTTACTTGGATTTTTAAGAGTAAAAAGTGCAGTTTAGAGTAAGATTATTCTTGCCCGAGATTTGTTATGAAACAAAGTATAGGGCAGTTTGAAGTAGAATAGAGGACCTGCCCGAACATAGATCTTTCTTTAGGTTACTCTAGTGTACACTGGAGTAATGGCACTAAACAAAGCTATTTACTTACTTTAATATCATGATGGACAATATTTTGGGAATGTATATACTGCAGACCAGTTACTATCTGTTTGAATATATTAATACAAACATCAATATCTATAGGTGCTCTAGAATGATTTCTATTGTCTATCCATTGCCTAAGAGTTTGGTTACAATACTGCATTTGAATATACAACATGGCACACTCATGTTTACCTGCATGTAAAACAAAGAAATAGATTAATAAAACTCTCGTCATTTTGTTTAGCCAAGTTTAGCAATTATTCCACTTGATGTATATAAATAGATAATAAAATTGTTGATTTCCACCAAAAAAAGATACAAAAACATATTAAAAAAATTTTTTTTACAAAGTTTGATTATTTAAATACATATTGTATACATATTAAATACATATATTCATGTACAATTAATAATTTGGTGAGAGCCCTTAGTAGAAGTTAAAACTCTTAGAGCGAGGGTGATTTATGTTAATTCATGTTATTATCGAATCTAAGCATACTTAATTTAAAAAAGAACAATGGTGCAATCTAGGAGGTTTTTAAAGGATTTAAAAGTTTAAAATATTTATTGTTTAAACTTTTTATAGTTAAACTTAAACAGTACTACCAGGTACTACTTTCCACGCTATACCTTTTGTTCCTGTGATATTTGCAAAAAGACTTCAAATGTAAATAAAAGTTAAAATAGTTTTAAGATATCCTTGTTTCAATGAATTATGTTATCTTGTAATGTTATTTTCTTGCATTGTTTTAATACATTATGCTCATGGACGAAAGTCTGTGAGTGCAGTATTATTATTAATAATATTAAATCTAAGCAATTAGCTAAAAGCTTCATTGCATTTGTTTAGAGAAGTGAAACTTAATTGGGTTACAAATAAATTATAGATGTGATTCACTGATTAGATTTAACTATATTACTCTATGCATCAACATATAATAATAGATTACTCTTTATGATTTAAATAAAAAAAAAATCCATTCCTTCTATTACCAACACAATAACAAAAAACATATAGAACAGATTAACTGATATCAATAATATCACTGAAACAAAATATGAGGCAAACGAGAAACTTACCAATCTTTTTCTCATATCTACTTTTGTTGACTTTTTCAACAGCATTTTGAATAATTTTATGACTGCTATGAGAACCACTTGAAGGGGATTCAGTAGTTTGACAAGATTTTTCAAAAACAACCTCTAAAGAATCATTTTCAACTTCTGACTCGATTACTTTGACAGATACACTAGAAACAGACCTGTAAAAAATCATTCCGTTGGAGCAAAGTTTGTTGTATTGACTGAGCTTTTGTGATATTGCACATTTTTTATAAAAAATAAAACTATAATTTTAAAAAAAAAACTTATTATACTTTGTCTAGTATCACAATACAAATAATTATATGCATTTTGGGAAGTATCCCACCATCAGGGTAAATTTAAACCAAACTAAACTTACTATTGCTATGTGGATATGTGTGGGAGACATCTTAGACCAAAACAACACAGAGAAAGGGGGTGACCAACAGTTTCTTGTTACTTTTTGTTAATACCAACCAGTATTAGCAAGAAGTAGCTAAAGTAATAAAACATAGCTACTTTGACTAATATTACTCTTAAAATTAATATTTTTAATATCAATAAAAGTTTCATAAATTATAAAATAATTTCATTGACTAAATTTTTACTTATAGAATTTTAATTTTTACTTAAACATTCTATGTTATGCATAATTTTAAACTATGTATCACACAAAGTCTAAAAGTAAAAATTTAGTCAATTTTTATTAATTTTCCCCCTCCTTTCATAGATGTACAATGGCTGTAAAAGGTTTGAATTACAAAAAAGTATTACAGTAAAAGTTACAAAACAAATAAAGAAGTCTTATTTCTTTGTCTATTTATCATTTTATTAACAATGTGTTGTTTATTTATTATACAGCAAAATCCTGTAAGCAAATGCTATAATTGATTTCATAACAGACCTGGTCGAGTGTGCAGAAGGTTGCTGGTACTGGTCATCAAATGTGCATCCATCCACAGGTTCTAGCCAAGCTGCTTTATAAGCAACAATATTTGGATGATTTAGTTTAGCCAACATTTTAACTTCCATTAAATTATTATTAAAACTATTTAGATTGCGATACCTGAAACAAAGTAAATGATCATTTAATAGTTTTATGACACTCTGTAATATACAGACATATCAGTTGTTGATAAGAGACAATTTTTTAACCATACTGTGTAAATTTAGACATAGTTAATTTTGTACACTCAATATTTAGTCAATTCTAAATCCTTCTTTACTATAATTTCGTGATAACTATAGTTTCAAATAAAATATTATAACTAAACAATTGCAAACAGTTATAATCAGTTGATAGCGTGGTAAAATAGTGTTGAGGAACGATGAGGTTTGTCCGATAAGAAATTGTGGGCGTGGTTTAACATCCAGGACTAGCCTTATTGGCTCCCTCCCATTTTTCACTCTGTGTGTTACACAATAGTTTAAACAATGCATATTTAAACTTTGTAACAAATCGAGATTAGCATAATGGTTTAAATGCTGCATACAAATTAAAGTAAGCAGTCTGTTCATTTTGAAGTAAGGGAAGACAACCTCACTTATTGATTAGTTATATAAAATTGTAAAAAATAACCTTTTATACTCTAAATAAAAAGAAATCTCATAATGATAATGAAGTGTCATTTCTAAAATTTATCAAATGAGGCTTTTATGATAACCAAAATCATAATTCTGTGCAAGTACCCAATTTTTCAGTAATCTATGTCTAAAATGGATTACACATCTATATCTGTAGCATTCTGTACCTTAGAAGTATTTTCTTAACAGCGTAAATTCCACCATCTAGTTTATGTTTAGCTTTGAAAACAGAACCAAACCCTCCTTTAGCAATGAAATCAAGTTCAATAAATTCAGTTGAATATCTAGATGGCTCCTGTAAATGTTCCGAGCAAACACTTATATGAGGGCTGAAAAAAAGAAAGGATAAAATAAACAAAGTTATCGAAGCATTAAAGTTTATCAAAGACCCTGCAATAAATATGCCATAGTCAAAAATAAATTTATATAATACATGCATGTCAAAAATAAATTATATACACACAATTATATATAAAAATATATGTATATACATATATATATATATGTATATACATATATAATATATATATATATATATATATATATATATATATATATACACATACACACACACACACACACACACACACACACATATATATATATATATATATATATATATATATATATAATATATATATATATATATATATATATATATATGTGTGGTGTGAGTGTGTGTGCATGTCTTTGTATGTATGTATTTTTATATGTTTGAAAAGAGAGATAGTGGACTTATTCTCATTAATGCTTAAAATTTTTAAAATGAGCAACTTACAATATGGAAGGGCAAATAGCTTTTTTCTCCATCATTGTCTGCCGAGCAACAAGAAGAAGTTTATACAAAGATTTTTGATAATGAGTTCTCATAAATTGAAATTCTTCTATATTATAACTAGACCCAATTAAATTCATTTGCTGCAATTTTCCACAAACCGCTAAAAATTTAAAGAAACCAAGTGAAAATATTTTTTTATTAATTAAAAAAGTAAAAAAAATTGAAAAATATGTAAAAACTTCCTAATAAGAAATTTTATTAACTTACTTAAATAAAGTTGTCTCTGGTTACTAGGATCTTTCTCCATTAGTTTACAAATCTGTTCAACTAATGACTCAACAAGGAGACTTGAAGGGGAGAATGGAGGTTGAGGCACACCAACAGCCATGGTACTAGGAGTATCTAAAAAAATCATTGGAGACAACAATTTAATAATCGTGCAATATATTACTATAATTAGGTTACTAAGTCGGGGCTATATTTAGATTTGACAGTGAGGAGGAGGAAACAATTATAGACTTCCTCAGTAAGGATCGGTAAAAGATCAACCTTTAGGTCTAGTATTTGTGCTGTCGAGGAAATTAACATTTAAAAACTTAAACTTTTTCTTTAACTGTCAGACTTGTATGACTACGAAATCTTACAAAAAGATTAAAGATCTGTTGGCTGTCTGTGAAGAGAGCCAAGTAAGCGTACTTAGGCTATCTTTGATCTGTTTCAAATTGATCCTCTATTGATAAATGCTTGAATTTGAGTTGTCATTTTATAAAAAAAACCCGTATTTAAAGAGGCCTATATTAGCTAATGGTGGTCAAAATGCTCATACCAATTTAGTATGATGGACTGGCTCGCTGGCCAGTCCATCATGGAAACATGCCAAGACATGATGACTCCCTACAAATCAAACAATATGTAACGACCCCAGTAATGAACTCTATGGTTTGTGCACAATCTCTCTCATGATGATGGCACTATTTGAAACTAACTTGTAATGGTTCCTGCAAAAAACTACAATCCCAGTCAGGAATTCAGCTGCTAACTAGGTTGGTTCTGTCCTTCCTGAGGAAAAAGAACACCTTTTCAATCAACACTGTCATTATTAACGAATCAGTACATAACCACCAGGACCGCCCCTTTGAATACAGCCAACAACTTATTAATAATTTTTTTAACAAACCCTGGCAGTGAATCACAGAATTTATGAGGAACACTGTTTGTATAAAATATACAAACTTCCAAGTCAACACAGGCACAAGCATAGGGCACAAGTACAACACACATTACTTGATCAGATAGCTATCTACAGTAGTACCGTACGCTTTAGGTTAACTCAACAAACTAATTCAAAGTTTTAACAGCCTGGCTTTTAATAGGAGGTTTAGCCAAATAGAATCCAGCTGTAAACATATATGTCATCTTCAATATATTTTACAACCACAATGAAGATATAAAATAAACTGAATTACAAACCTCTGTCGAACGAAGATATTGTCTTAAGACGACTAAGATCTAATTCGTTGTTTATCATCCTGAACTGAACTTGCTCAGGAAGGATCATTGAAGTTCAAGTTCACAATATAATAATAAATTCTTACAAGATTTTGGGTACAAATGATATTAATATGACCCTATGAAATGCATTAACTAAAACAATAATAGAAAATTACAGACAAATTATTAAAAATTCAATAATATAAATCTGGGCTCCATAACTTGTTCAAACTTGTTGGACTTCTTTTAAATGGAACCTTCAAGATGGTTTTAGTTGAGCGTAACATCATGTGGGGTTTAAATAAAGAACTACGATCTTTAGAAGTAAAATTCAGGTTTATAATAACTTACAAGGTCCGAATATGTGTTTAAATATATTAAATTGATAATATATACTCTCCATTAACTTCATAATTCAACTCAAGATAAAAATAAAAAAAAGTTACGACAAAACGTTGGTTACACTGAATTCTCCCCTCTACACATGAGTCTAGTCCGTAACTTGAAGCCTAATCTTTGTAATTGGAACGCAGGTTTAATTAACAATAATAAAACCTGAACGGGTTTATATCTTATTTTATATGACGTAATCGTTCGCTGATCACATAAAATATAAATGCTAAACTTAGAAAAAGGGAATCCCTTATTCGGCCGCCAGGCAACTATTCGAAGGCTTAAAAACAATATACAACACGATTTTTAGTGAATTTTCGATGAAAAAATTATTGGGGTCATTGAGGGGAGTTGGGGAGGTAAATTTTTGGAAGAGGGGGTCTCCTGATCATGATATATATATATATATATATATATATATATATATATATTCTTGATTATTGAGTCCCCCCCCCTTCCACAAAATCTACCCCCACTCACCAGTCACAAGTAATCCTTAAATGTAAAATTCTAAAAAGTGTTGTTAGTTGTAATATAGGACCTTGTTAAACTTGAAACCTAAGTTGAAACTTTATTTGTCTAAACAGTCCAATAACCAATATTTTTATAAGTTTAATCCGTTATTTTCAGTAAGTTACATCAATGTTTAATCCAAAGAGACTAATGCTAATATTAGTATTTTTGTTTTGATCTATCAAGGCCTTTTGAAAGAAAATTAATATTGATTTGGCGAATTTTATTAATTTAATATAATAATTCAGCTAGCATTATAGCTTAACCTATTAGTTTGCTTGTTGATTGCTTTCAACTACGACCAGAAATAAAACTCAAATGAACTACAATTAATCCTGGGTCAAAGTAACATATTTCTCATATAGAGCTAAGTTGGGGACTAGAATCCTGTCCCACTCTACTTGACGTTTGTGACGTCATTTTTAGTGTTGCTTCGAGTTGTAATGAGGGATTTTCGTCCTAAAATCGGGAACTTATTTTGCTATAAAATAGTATAATTTTTGTGCTAATGTCGTTAAAAAAAGTATTTTTAATATCGTAAAACACTTGTACATCATTATTGTTTATTATTTTAATATTAGCAAGTATATTTTGTCATTATTTTTGTATCTTTTGAACGTTGCAGTTTACTGACATCTCCACTTGCGTCGCCATATTTTCTTACATCGTTCGACTCAGGAACAACCATTCATCCTTGAGGCGTGTGCCTGTAACTGCTATCAGCCGCATTAGGTACGTGTTTTTGGATCAATATTTATAATAGATTGTTATATTTGTTTATAAACAAATATTTGACGTATATGTAATATTTTTAGGTGAAGGAAAAATGGCCGAGGACTACATCGAAGCCATGCTTGAGGCTCCCTTCAAAAAAGGGGTATGTTTTATTTATCGTTTGACTTGTTTATTTCATGTTACTTTTAGATTTGTTTTTTATCACTTATATGTATTTCCTACCTAAATCTGTTAACTGACAAAGGCTCCAATTTTTCTATTATTATAGAACCTCTTTCATGACAGCTTGAGTCGAGACGTTAGCAGAAGTCTTCGCCAATTTAAAAGGTAGTAAAGGTCACAAGTTTACAGAACGTATTATAGGATACTCTTTTAGTTGTTAAGGTATACTAATATTTTTATTTTATCGCAGGTCAATAATTATTTTACCTTAAGTTAAACTCTTGCTAAATTCAACTCTAGCTAAGCAACCAAGCTTGGCTAAAAATTACATTAAAGGCTCAAGATGACTTTATTATTCTGCTAAAGAACTTGAAAAAACTTTCTTTTAAAATCCTTCATTGGTGTATAGAATATATAATAAATCTTCTTGAGTTTTGTGTAACTTTTTATAAGCTGTTGGTAGCAACTTATGGCTTGTCAAATAAAATTGTAGGTTCAATTATCACAATAGGTTCAACCCTGATTGAACACTTATTGTGGAGAACAGCCCTCGTGAATACAAATATTTTAGATTCACACCATAAACTCGCTCTTACTAACATATTTGAGTCAATCTAAATAACGATCTCACATTTTGTCATTGGTTGTAAGGCGAGTGTTTCTTTTGTGGTAAATTTATTATTATTAAAATGTTTAATTTACTTTCTATTTATTAATAGGGGCTGAATTGGCAGTGAAATAATAGTTCTGATCTCAGTGTAGGTATTGAGTTTAACTTTATGGCTACTGGATGTTATGTTAAGGTTCTAGAGATATTTTAAACTATTCAATACTTTATTTTGATAGATGATTTATAATAATGAGGAAGGCATCCATGCCCTATGATTGTTTTTGTTTCCCATAATATTTCAATTAGATTATTAATATTTGTTTTAGTTTTAAATTATCATGCCATCCCTTACATTCCCATGTATATTTCATTAATAATATTTTGGCATAATATGAATAATATAATGTCATCTGAAGGTCAGAGGAATTAAATAAAAGTTGGTCATCTTTCCTGTGTAAGTTGCAATTAGTTGACCTTGTTTTTATCACTGTTACCAAGGTGAGGCCTCACTCCATTCTATAGGTGTCCATTATGTGTATTCATATTATTGATAAAACTAATGACTATTATAATAAAAGCTTTTCTATTCAACTATGGTTTATACTATCTATTATTCTGTGTGTACTTTTTATTAGTATAATAGTATTTTATTTTTATAGTATTTATACTTATTTTGAACTAAAACAATTTTAATAGGATTTGTTACATTAATGAGAAACTCATTATTTTCAACCCCTTTCCCCCTATTCTCACTATAGTATTAGTATACTGAAATACTATTTATTTTTGTGAAATGATAAGTTATCTACTGTACATAATTATTACCCTTATTTCTTATCTTCTGAAAGCTTTTTACTAGAATCTTTTATTTGAATAATTATTAATTAACGCTATTTTTATCTTGCCACTTATTTCCTTGGGTTATAAAATTAACTAATCTTATCTTATTAGAAAGTCCTGGTATTATTGATCAAACTATGTTGTGCATCTATTTATTTTATTGTTACTGTTGATTTCAAATTTTGTTATCATAAAAAATATATTTTATATTTTTATGTTTAAGTAGTTCTAAGTAGAGACATTATATTTGAATAAATAATAAAAATAGTTATAATAATAAGTTTGGAAATACCATTATACTTGTAAAAATAAAAACTAAATTATAATAATAGTATTAGTCGAATTAATCTCTTAAAATATTATACCCCTGCCAAGTAATTATAGGCCAAGATTTATGTTATGGTTTAATAAAGTGACTTCTTTAAATTTGTAATTTACCTCCCATGAAATTATTTTGGTTGGTTATATTTATATTTTTTAGAATACATGTGGGAGTTATTATTATTAACATAAGCAAAAATATTAAGAAAATAATTTGAATAGGTGGAGTCTTGTTTTGACACAGTTAAGTTATTTGTATTATAATGCCATTTAATATGTATTGAGTCCTTTATATCTCCTTTCTAAATCATTTAATGAATAACATAGACCAAATATCTCTGTACTATCATGGCAGTGACATTGATGTCTTATTGGTAAGAATAAAGATATTAACATAAACAATTAAATGTTACACATTCCTTTTGAACAAATACTTTTTGCTGTTATTTTAATTTGATCAATTGTTGCCTTCCTCGATATAAATCATACTTTCAAGCTATTATTTATTTAATACCTAACTGTTGTGTTACTTATTAAGGATCATTTTAAGCAATCTAAAGTTAGTTAGATTAAAGAATTTATATAAATAACTATTTCATGGGTATCATAAAAATGAGCATGATCACTTTCATTTTAGAGCCGCACATTTTTAATTTTTTTTATTTGATAAATATTGCTTTTATGAAATCAACCATTGCATTTGTCGATTTTATTTAATGATCGCCATTACAAATTAAATTATATATTAACACATATACAGTAGATAAAACTCATATATACAGTGGGTAAAATGGATAATTAATGGGTAACAGTGGATATAATTTTTTGCTTAACATCATCAAATAACCCACATTTTACTCTGTTTTTCCCACTCCAGATTTATTGATTTTGTATCAAGTATGCTCATTGTGTAAAGTTTATACAGACCTATATTTATTTAAACTGCATAATAAATACAAATGTTGCCACCTTTTATAACAATAATTTGGTGACATAATTTTTACAGCTGTGAAAATATTTTTACAAAATTTCATTGTACTTATGTGCATTATACATTGCCTATTCTTATTACTAATTAGGTATTTTTTATGGTTGATTTCTTTTTAGAAATTATACATTTTTATAAACTAATTTTTATAGAAAAAACTAAAAATTATTTTTAAAAAAATATTGTTATTGTTGGTCCCTATTGTTGATATCAGTATATCTTTGCAGACCCGCTGCCTTTGTCGTGTATAATGGCATATGTTACTGTGATCTTTGAAGAATTTAATCTACTCGGAAGGTAAGGTCAACCCAGCTCCCTGTCTTCTCAAACCATGGAAATAATATGCTGGGGGGATTTTTTTTAAAACAAGAAAATTCCGTTTCCCAAATTTTCCTTTTATACTGATTCCTATTTGTAAATTTCTTGTTTTTTTTTATTGTCTATTTATTTTATTTTTTATTTACATGAATATTTTTGGGTCATTCTGATTATTTAAATCAACTTTGTATCCTTATTATAAAGTTTGTCGTTTAATATAAAGGGATATGTACCATTATTTTATATTTTATTTGCTTATTTTTAAAATATATTTTTTTTACTTTTATCTCTTGTTTATTTATTTTTATATTATTTGTTTTTTTTTTTTTTTATTTATTCTCATTTTATTCCTAATCATGAATCCTCTCTTATCCTTATTTATTTTTAATATAAGTAGTACATTAGTTTGAAGTATATTAATATTAGTGGTTTGGTTTTGTTGTTTTGTTCGTGTGTTGTGGTCTACGTTGGATTACCTGCATATTTGCTGTTTAGGAGGGGTCTAAGGCATCAACCAGTAATGGAGTCTCAAGCTCTTCTCACCACAAATCTTCCTCTTCTTCTAGGTAAATTTATTTTAATGAATTGATGATTATAGATAGTAATAAATTTATACGTGTTTAAGTGTTTTTAGCAAGTTTGTGTGTGTGTTAGTTAGTTATCATTGCTTCTCCTGGTGTAACTAAAAAGTTCAACTTTGGGTTTTAAAATCAACCTTAAGGTCTAATGTTGCTAATTTATATTGACAAAGCAATCGTAAAACATAAACACCATCATTTATTATATAATAATTATGAGCATAATAATAATGGTGAAATAATTACTGTTCAGTATTGCTGTGTTAAGAACTTAAATATGGCAGTGAACATAGACAACTGCTTAATATACCTTAAGTACTTGTAGCTTGATTCTGATGATGGTTGAGTTTATTGTTGGTTTTTTATGGATATTTATTTTTACCTATTATGGATTTTATTTATTTTACCTATTTCATTTACTTACCATCTCTTTTATTCAGGGTATTGTGGCTTTGGGAATGCCTAATTAATTTTAATAAGTTAACATTTACAGAAGTTAAAAAAGCACAATCCACTGCATGTTACTCTTTATTTAATATTAAGATCTTGATATTCAGAGGGATATTTAATCTATTGCCTGTTAAAACTTGCATCTCGGATTTTTAAATTTTGTAGATAGTAATAAATCTAAAGAATTATCTTCGTATTTTTTTCTTTCTAAACCCATATTAGATATTATAAAATTAGTCTGTTTTTGGTTTGATGAGTACAATATTAACACAATAATCAATTGTATATAGTTGCTATTGCTATAGAGTGGGCATTGTTTGTGGGTTTACAAGAAGTATGTTTGGGGTTAAAGAATTCATATCTGTGAAATCAGTTACATTATCTTTTGGTAACTACAGTGTTTTGGCTCCTAGCCAGCTAATATTTTTAATACAAAAACATTCAACTGTTGGTTGGCTCTTAATTTAATATTTCTTGTATTGGAAGTTCTGTCATAGTTTATTTTAATACACTTTTTTTTTCAATTTATAAATTATACTTAATTTAACTCCTTTCAATTTACTGACTTCTAGATGCTCTTTCTAATTTTATTAATAAAATAGATTTTATTTAGACTCATTTGTCTTTATGTTATAAATAGTAAACACAGAAGTCGAAGCAGAGATAAAGAAAGAAAGAGAAGCAGAAGTAGGGATAAGAAGAGGAGCAGGTCTAGAGATAAGAAGAGGAGCAGATCTAAAGACAGGAGTAGGAGGAGTAGAAGCAAAAGGAGTAGGAGTAGAGGAAGAAGGAGGAGTAAGAGCAAAGATAGGAAAAAGACAAGCAAGGATAGGAGCCGATCTCGAGACAGGCCTAGGCGTAAACGATCTCTTACCCCGCTCTTACTTCCTGGCAGAAATGAACCTTATTATAAATTTAATCACCGGAAATCTCCCATTGCACTGTAATTTTTTTTATTCTTTTTCATTTCTTTAGTTTAGGTTCATAGAATATAAAACTAGACATATATAGTGTATTAACGTCAAGTTAAAGACTATTTGTATGACTTAATTTTTTCCAAAGTTTAAGAAATATTTTTAATTCCCTTGATTTTAATTTTTTTCCCCAGTGCAACCACTTTATTTTTTTTATCTCAAAAGCTTTATTAAACCACTGAAACTTTATTTACTCTAATACTTGTTTAAAAAATTAATGAGCCATTTATTTCTAATTGTGACTTTTGTTCTCATTTGTATCTAATAGTGTGCATTTGAATGCTTTTGTGACAAAACGGCTAATTTGTTAAATATTGGGACTTTCCTCCTCTCCCCTGTGAAATGTAATCACTTTTTTCTCTTATAGGACTTTCTACTGAGTTTCATAAAATCTGTTTAGCTGTTTGTTCTGTATTGTGTCCTCTAGATTAGTGCACATACATCCCAGCAAAGTTTTTAAAATTGTTGGAATCTATGAGTACTGAAATGAGGACATGTGATGTTAAAACTGGGTGTCAAATTTGTATTTAATGCTTCCTCCCCTATTCCTATTATAGGATTTAGATAAGCAAATGAAGAATGCTTATATATTTCTAGATTTGGTAGTTGTGACAACTCTATTAGAAATAGAGTTATGGGGAATAATAAATACTGATTATTTTCCTTTCATTTTATGTTTAGGTCGCCAGTACTGGATGACTTGTCTCCAGAAGAGAGGGATGCAAGAACTGTATTTGTTATGCAGTTATCTCAGAGGATTAGAGCTCAAGACTTAGAAGAATTCTTCTCATCCGTTGGAAAGGTAGACTGTTATTTGTTAATTTTATTTTATTTATTTTGGTTTTTCATGTGTTTTGACTTAGTGAGGTGGTGTTTTTGATCAAATATGTAGTTAATGAAAGAAAAGAAGTCTCTCCACAAAATAAAACTGTATTGGCAAAGCGCTTTCAACCTAACTAGAGGCCATCATCAGTGCAAAACCGTTGAGATGTAAAGAAGAAGAGAAGTCTATGTTGTCTGTGTCAAGAGTCAGACTCTCATATCTATTAGAAAAACATAGACTCACTTCTCTTCTCTTCTCAATGGTTGTGCACTGGTGATGGCCTCTAGTTAGGTTGAAAGTGCTTTGCCAATAAATTTTTATTTCATGGAGAGACTTCTTTTCTTTCATTAATTATAATGGAGTCCATTCACGCTCACTCTAAGGATATTAATATGTATTTGGTCTGATTGAGTGTTGTAAAATATTTCAGGTTCGTGATGTGAGACTTATTACTTGCAACAAGACTAGGAGATTTAAAGGGATTGCTTATATTGAATTTAAAGATCCTGAATCAGTACCATTGGTAAGTTTTTATACATTTGACATTTTGGAAGGAAAACCTGATAGTTTTGTTAAAATAGTAAGCCAAAAAACTGGTTGAAGTTAAGCTTTCAATTTAAATTCTATTGGAATTTGTGTTTGTCTCCATGATTGCAATTAAATGACACTAGGGCACTTGTGCAATTAAATTGCAATCATCACTTATATTTTAATTTAAATCTTATTTAAAAAATACATTTGCTAGTTATGATTTTGGCAATTTGGTTACTTTGTTACAATGGGGTTTGTTGTATTTATTAGTTAAAATGTAAATTGCTGCATTTGGTATGATGCAGTTAAATATATGGCCTAATGTAATGACGTAATATTATGTTTGATAGAATAAGTGTACTACTTCGCTCTAGTAAAATATTTGGTTATGATTGGTATAGGCAAATTTGAATTGAGCTCTTTAAGACAGTGTATCAAACATTTTTGTAAAGAACAAAATCCAACAGAAGGGCATTTATCTTCTGTTAGCTTTTTTTGTTGGTGAAAATTCTCACATGGAAAAATTTTTCACCTAAAAGAGGAAGAAATGCTTTACACAGCAGTCTGCCAACAGTGTTGGGCTCAGGGTTGAGAACCAATGCCAATTACTACTCCCCTACAAAATTTCTAGAACTTTTTATTCACATTTCTTTAGGCTAGGTCTTATCTTAAGCCTCTTACCTCCCTAATGTTACATTCTTCTGGCATGATATCTAGGTTAACTTTTTTTTGCTTGTAAGACAGTGATATGTTAGCTATCACTGATACCATCATGTCCTGTACATTTGCTTGAATGTGTACTTTATTTTAGGCGTGAGTGGTTTTAAGGGGCGATAAACCCCTCCACTTTCCGTCCATCTACACCTTTTCCACATTTATTTGAGAAGATATTAATTGTATTTGAGAATAATGACTTGTATTTGAGAAAATATCAAATGTAAATTAGATTAGTCTGTTGAATTTGATAAAACAACAAATGTAGTTGAGAATAGTCAATTTTATTTGAAGCATTATATAAAATTGAGAATTGTTTAATTTCATTTCAGAAAGGGTGATTTGAATTTGAGAAGTTGTCAATTGTATTTGAGAAAATTATCCAAATGACAATCAGCTGAGCTTGATGAACCGATTTTCATGTATGATGGCTTTTTGGATTCGTCCTATGCCCTATGTAGTGCATTCCTAGCTCAAAAAAATTATTGAGTTGATTGGAGTTGATTTACTAGGAGTAGAGACCATTTTTGAAGGTCTAGGACCATGTTTTCCCCATAATTTAAGGATTTAATGTTGGTTAAAGTGAGTTGTTCCACCCTGTGTATGTTTCATTGCTCAACTCTCACCTAACAAGGTATAATTGTATTTAAGAAAAATAGTAATATAAAAATTAGCCGAATTTTGAGTTTCTCATTATCAAATCACAAGTTCACAAAAACATTTAATAAATTCTTAAATAGAATTCACTGCTCTCAAATTCATTTAATGCCTACTCAAATACAACTGACTGTTCTCAAATTCAATTGATGTTTTCTAAAATATATTTTTCTAATCTCAAATACAATTGATATGTTCTCAAATAAACATAACGGTTTCTCAAATAAAATTGGAAAAGGTGTAGTTCTTAGTCTTTTCAATTAAATAGATTTTGCTGTATCCAATAAAGTGTAGATAGTAGCAATTTATTTTCTTTTTATCAATAACTAAACATAGTTTATTTATCTGATTACAGGCTATGGGTTTAACAGGCCAGAAATTGTTAGGTATTCCCATCATAGTTCAGCAAACACAAGCTGAGAAAAACAGGACAGGCAGTTCAATGCCTAATATCATACCCAGGGGCATGCCTGGACCCACCAAACTGTTTGTTGGTTCTTTACACTATAACATCACTGAGGATATGCTTAGAGGAATATTTGAACCCTTTGGTAAAATAGATTCAATTCAGTTAATGACTGAAGATAATGGAAGATCAAAGGGATATGGTTTCATCACTGTTAGTATTTGTTTTATTTTACCCATTTTTAATTATATATATATTTTTTTATGATAATACATAATAGTATTACCTATTATGTTCCTTATATGTTGTTATTTGTTGCCTCTTATTGTTGTAACCTTGTGTACACCAGTTGATTACACAATGAATGATGAACAAATCGGATTAGGTCCCTTCACTCGTCCTCAGAATATAACATTACCAAATTTATATTGCTAACTGTCTTTGGACTCGCTTTGCTTGTCCTTATGTAAATACAGTAGTTTTATTCCAAGTGGTTTCCCATCCAGGCACTGGCCTTGCTAGATGCTTCTTAACATTTATGATCCAACAAAACCTGCAGATATACTTGCTGTATGAAAACAATGCTTACTATACTTATATATTACCTAAAATGATACACTTGTACTAAATTTCAAGACAATAGGATTATTTTTCACAATTTTTAAAAAAATGAACTCATGTCATTTTATAAAAATTGAACTAATTGTAATAAGAAGAAAGATGGTACTCATGTTGGTCTTACATATGATTAAATGTGTGCAAAATCTCTAATTGATCAAAACATTTTTCCTTGTTTATGAATTTTTTTATGATTTTTGTGGGGTAATGGTGTCATTTAATAATTATTTTCCCGATAGCCCAACTAGACCTAAAGATTGATTTTTGTACTAAGTGTCAACTCTCTACCATAAATACAATAGACTAACTTACAGACAGACAAGTTTGTAAAAATCACTGAGGAGTTTAACTCCTGAATCGGAAATCAGGTGAAATTCTTTTCCAGTATAGCTATAGTATAAATGAGAACAAGTAAAAAGAATCCAATAAATATCTTTATTTAGAACTTTTTTCCCCAGAGTTAAAAAAACATGTTTAAGATTTCATTATTTTTTGTAATCAATTGATTTACTTTACAAAATATTTGATCAACTCTATAATTAATTAGATAACGTTTTAAACCTTCTGTATCCAAGCAATTTGTTTGTGAAATTTAGGAAGAATGATAAGATTTTCTTGAAACTGTTTCCCTAAAGTTTAGATCAAAATTTTCAGGACTGTTAACTTGATTCGTTTTATGCTACAGGCTGAGTTGATCTGTTTTAAACTTTGTATTATTGACAGAAAAAGACTTGACTTAATACACAATATTTGCTTTGTAGATTGGTTTTCTAAGGGAGTAAATAGTTGTTCTCATTATTTGTTTTGGAACTTGATCTAGATTTTTGCTATTTAGGTTTATCATAACTTAACTGGTCCTTCTTCAATTTTAAATGCCTGAAATTAAATAAATAAGAGAGGCCTTATTTTTTTAATTGGTACTACTTTTAAATCTGTTAATTTGTTATGAGTGTTTTATATTATACTTAAGTGTTTAAATATGTAATTCAAATATTTTCTTATACTATCTTAATAAATAATTTTAATTGTTTAGTTCCATCACTGTGAAGATGCAAAGCGAGCTTTAGAATTACTTAATGGTTTAGAACTTGCTGGGAGACCGATCAAAGTTGGTACGGTTACTGATAGGATGGACCTGCCTCATTCAACTGCCCCACCTATTGACACAGATGAGTTGGACCGGTCCGGAATTGATCTTGGTGCTACAGGTAGACTGCAACTAATGTTTAAGCTTGCTGAGGGCACTGGAATGCAAATACCTGCTGCAGCTGCTTCAGCTCTAAATCTTGCTGTGCAGGCCCAGCAACAAGCTTCAGCCGCTACACCACCAATTGCTACACAATGTTTCATGTTGTCTAACATGTTTGATCCATCTAGGTATGTTCTTGCTATTTTGTTAACATGATAACTTATAACTTTCTTGCCATCTTTAATGTTAACTTGAGACCTTCACAAAAAGTTATTATTCAAGATTATTATTCACAAAAGTTGACGTATCTGCTAAAAAGGTTAACTAAGTTCTACAAGGATTTTATAATTTGTCTTATAGTTTCATGCTTCTTTTTATTTATGTATAAGTAATTATACTGTTTAAATATTTTTGTAGCTCTTATGCTTATGTCCCAACATAACATACATTTTGTTTTGTCATATTTATGAGTTGATTTCATGTTCATTGTCTACATAAATGTCTGTATGAGGAGCCTAAATTTATTAGATAAAGTATAGTTTGTATTAAATAACTTGTTTGAGCTGAGATTCTCAACACTGTTGGTGTAATTTTATTCCCCCTATAGTTTGATTCATTCGTTTTTCTATGATTAACCATTTTCAAACTAATGAATTTAAAAGAATTTATTTTTATTAATATTTTTTGTGTGCAGTGAAACGAATCCTAACTGGGTATTAGAGATCCGAGATGATGTCGTTGATGAATGCAATAAACATGGTGGAGTGCTTCATGTTTATGTTGATAAGGCCTCAGCTGGTAATGTTTATGTTAAATGTCCATCCATAGCTACTGCTGTTGCTGCTGTAAATTCACTTCATGGTCGATGGTTCGCTGGTGAGACATTTTTTTAATCTAACTTTATTTAATTTTTACTTAAGTTCATTAGTTTTATTTCATTTTTACTATCCAGTGAAAAAAGAAGATGATGGTCAGGATTAATTTTGATAAGTATATACGAATAAGAATATGTGTTAAACAATATATAAACAAGGAGTTGATGTATTAACATCAGCCATTTAACTTTAGTTCATTGGTTGTTGTTAATTATTTCTTTTTCCACTGGAGTACAGTAGAGGTCTGGAGATAGCAACGAGGTCTGTACTCTTTAAGGATTTACCAATATTAGATTATAACGAGAAGTTGATAGTATCTTTTTGGGCTCAGTGTGTAACAAAATATCATCTGCCATGATGATTTCTGCAGAGTGGGTTCCAAGAAGGGATCTTTAGTATCACAACTTCAGGAGCTTTGTTTAGAAGTAGTTGAATATCAACTCAATTTATTCTTATCACTGCTTAAATCTTATAATAATTTTCAAGTTGATGCTTGATAATTTTTCTGCTCTTGTTGGTCTATTCATATCTTATTTTATATTTGACCTTAACTCTCTAGAAAAATATTCTAACTTACATTTATTGTTATGCATGTATTTGAATATATATGTCTGTGAATTCTAGCATTTATTTTATTAAAATATTTAAGTATAAATTATCTCAGGCTTGATCAAGGCTTGTTCTAGTGCTACAAAGAACAAACTATTAGTATTAAATATTTAAGAAAAATTAAACTTCTTATACATCTTACAGGTCGAGTTATCACTGCTGCTTATGTTCCTGTTCTCAACTACCACAGTTTGTTCCCTGATGCCATGACCAATACCGTACCTCTAACCAGTGTTAGGAGTTCACTTCGTTAAGTTATTCCTATAAAAATTTATCTTTGTTTTGAGTGCTCACTGTTTTAGTTCTTGGTCAATTGTGTATAACAGAGCTAGTATTAGAGCCTTGGAAATTATGATTAATAAAGTCTGGTATATATATACTTAAAAAAAGTTTAAGAATGAACAATTTAGTAAAAAACAGTTTTGTTTTTGAGCACAAAATTAAAATTACTACCTACCTATTTAAACACTTTGGTAGTAGTATGAGAGTTCGCTCGCTAGATTGCTATTTTAACCAATTTAATCATTACTACTACGCACCGTATATTATCATGAAGAACTAGATTGCAGTGAGCTCTGCTAGATAAATTATACAATATAAAAGAAGGCTCGCTGCTCGCTAGATTGATAACAACGCTAGATGCTCATATTTGCGTATTTATATTGCATATAAAATTTCCATTTTTTTTTGGTAAATACGCACCTAAATAGGCTATTTGATTTTAATTGTTAAGCTAGATTGCTGAATAGGAAAAAAATATTAAAAACTTATTGTCGTATTTGCTTATAAATAATTGATTTTAATATTTATTCGCTCGCTAGATTGTATTGTAGGCTCGCTTCCACGCAGGCTGTTTTTTTTTCTAGCCGCCACCATGAATGTTGATAAGTTATATATTTTGTATTTATTTTGAATATAGATGTATATAGAATACTTATGAGGATCTTTATATGATATAAAAGTATATAAATTATAATAATTGTATATATAGTTTTTTATTACTGAAATTGTATTATTATTAAAATCAAAAAATTTAAAATTTTGCGACTTGATTTTTTTATTGTTTGGCTGATTGAAATATTTTCTTTATACATCTGACACAGAATTCAATTATTACATATTAATACGAGTATAAATCTATCTGGTGTTTCACAAAGGAAATATTACTTAAAACTTATAATCAATATTTTTTCCTGTGATACTCTTTGACTTAAACCCACAAAGGACCTTGCTCTACACTTGGCATTTTTATTGAAAATTTGCAGAGTCCTGTTTCTTAGTTACACCTCTGAACAATCTTATAGAGGAAAACATTTATATATGTCCATTTTCTTGGAGACTCCTTTTGTTAACATTTAATCCTTTTGTAAACATTTCTCAAGGGTAAAATATGTATGAATAGTGCTTAGTTTATTTGTAAATCTACCTAAATTACATAGAGAGATGTAATGAATTGGAAGATGGAAGACGCTCGTCAAAGTAAAAGACATTACTGTCAACAAAGGACAGTATAAATTAATACAATATAATAACCATTTATTGCTTGTAAATGGTTATTATATGGTGTGTTTTTTTAATAGAAGAAGTGGGGGAGATTAATCATCCTTATAAAAGAAGTAAATAATAACATTAAAGGATGACCAAACACTCAAGGGACTTTTTCTAAGAAGGTAGTAGGCCCACGTAGCAAGATCCAAAGATGGAGAGGGGAAAAACGGCACATGTATTAATGGATGTTGAAAGGAGTGGTACCAAGAAAAGGGTATGACTTATATAGGGGCCCTGAGTAGTAATGCTGCTTTATATGAATCCTGGGCACTTATTACTTGGTTCCCAACCTCAATAATCTGAAAAAATCGAGTGGATTTGGGTTAGGAACTAGGAGGTCTGTCTAATCTCCATTAAAATCTCTTAGTTTCAATTTGTAATAGAGTTAAGACTTTAAGAATCTCAAGTTTTTTGCTATGAAAACAAAAATATTTTGTAATTTTCCTTCCAAGTAAATTGCCTAATTTACTTGGGTCCCAATTTTATGTTGGGAACCAAGGGTACTTTCGCACTATATCATCTTATTCACTTGATTATCAATATTTTCTTTCCCCCTTCTCAACCCATACAAAAGCCCCATTGGCTTTTCAACATCCCCCATTAAGATTGTTAAAGAATTTCTTTTATATGATTTAGTAAATATATTGTCGGTACCCAAGTGAATAATTGCCCTATATCGCCATATTACTTGGGTCCCAACTTTATGTTGGGACCCAAGTAAATAAGTACCGAATCCTGTGTATGAATTGGAGCTCTGAAGGGCCTTCTTTTGCCAAGAGGTACATTTTGAATTGTTCTTGTTTTTTCATCATGTTACTCTACACATAGCATTTATGTTTTAAAAAAATATTGCAAATATTCTTTTATCCTGGGTTACACCTCAATTTGGAAACAAGCTTTGGCTTTTAAATGATAGTCCAATAATCAGATGCATAAAACATGACTTCCCGAGTCCCAATTGTTAAACCCTAATTTTGCTTCCCTACTATGTAATCAGGTCTGGTTTATTGTTTCAGATCTGGTAAATACCGGAAAATGTCTCCCAATTTAGTTTTTTGCCCATATAGTGGTGTTCTGCTAAAGGAATTGTGTTGATGAGATGTACTAAAAAATTTGAAGGGTTTATGTGACAGATTGTTTTTACCATGCTAATAGGACAAATGAACCAGAGAACACAACAATCACCGCAATATTTATCATAGTGTGCACGTTTGTCCATTTTATCATGTTTAAGATACAGGTAGACTTAAAACTGAGGGTAATGTTGTACTGAATGAATATGAATATCATTTCAAGAAACATTCCTCATTTGTGATAATTTTATGTTCAACCTATAATGCCCAAAAAGTTGGTGCTTTACAAAATTTTAAGGTTTTTACCCATTTTATGTTCTTTGGTCTGATGTATATATTTGCTAGTCATGGTTATATTAAAGCCATTTTAACATAAAAAAGGAGGTTGGTTCATTTGTTTTGGAAGAGGTTGAAACAAATGATACTCAATTATAGTTGATGTTCAAGTCTAATTAGTATAGATTAAAATGATTTATTTATATGGTTATAAATAGCTTTATGTTAAGTTGTTCTTAATGCTAGTGTATGTCATTTAATAACATATTACAATAGATACATTTTAATTAAATGTTTTACATATTTAATTAATCTTTCTAATGGGTTTTTAGAATATTATATTTTTTTTACCACCTAACAATAATTACCTCTTTATTTATTAGCTTTTATAATTGCCTTCTGTTAAAAAAGAAGTTATATAATCCCGCAGAGCAAAACTGGTTTTTCAACATTCCTAAAGCTGGGTTACAATGTTTTGATTTTTTTAGAGTTTCGTATTTAATAAATTTTTGTTTTCATGTTATAAAAATGACGATGAATTTTTTGTTTTAAATTTGGGGAAAGAGATGTGAATCGAACAAATTTGCCCGTGCGTTCAATATTTTCTGGTACCTGATTCATTCCTATGTATAATTCCATCATGCAGTAACGTATAATTGATATTTTCTTGTATTTAAGTTGTTAAAAATGTTACACAGATATGGTAGTTTATTTTATAGCAAAGTCTGGCTTGGTTTAGCTATTATTGTTTTTATGTTCCTCGTAACGTTGAAGTTTATACGCTTTGAAGAAGATAGAGATAGATTAGGTACGTATTCTTTAATTTTAATTTCGTATTCTCTTCTATGTTGAGCCAGGCCCTACGGTAGAAGTATGATTTACTTACCTTACTTCTACCGGCCCTACTTAGTATTATGGGCCTGGGGTCATGCCTTGGGGTCCTCCAATGGTCTTTCTTAGTATTTAAGACAAGAGAACAAGGCAGGTATCTGCAGACACATTTATGTAAGGTGTTATCAGAGGGTTGTTTTCCCTATATATGATTTAATTATTGTAATACACATGTTTATTATCAGTTGACTGCGTGAGAAAATAATGTGAGGGAGCCACTGATGTAAGTCCTGGATCCTTAACTACTCCCACAATTTTTATCACACCAATCTTATTTGTTTTTCAGCTATATTTTCTCACCCTGTCAACTTATTATAACAGTGTTTGGTACTCTTTTACCTAGTTACCCACCCCTAAAATCACTTAAAAATAACGTATTTTGGAGTGTTGGTTAGGGAAAATGAGTTAAATAAAACATTTTGTATTTGCAGCCTATTTTATGTTATGAAAAAAAAAACAATAACAATCTGACCTTATAATTCAATAAATTGGTTTATTCTTTTATGTTTAAAAAACGTAATGTCAAGATGGAAAGATTGTTTAAAACTATGTATTGCAGGGCTTGAATTTTAAAAACTGAAAGACTGTGCAGTGAGTGTGGGAAAAATATGATATTAAGGGGACCCAAGAAGGCAAAAATTATGGGATTTGGAGGTGCAGAAATTTGTGGTGCCGTTGGTCCTCCTTATTTCATGTTGGATGTCCTCATATCTCATTCCACCAACGACACCAGAAATAACTCAGCATAAATGCTTCTTTTAAAAGTAACTTTAGCATTTTCGAAATATGTGCCAGTTAAAGCACCTGCCGATTTCCTGCAATTTTTCTTTCTGCACCTCCAAATCCCATAATTTTTGCCTTTTTGGGGTCCCCTTAACATCATATTTTTCCCACACTCACTGCACAGTCTTTCAGTTTTTAAAATTCCAAGCCCTGCAATACATATGTTTTAAACAATCTTTCCATCTTGACATTACGTTTTTTAAAACATAAAAGAATAAACCAATTTCTTGAAAATATATTAGGTAAAATGTATCTTACTTGCAACCATTCGTAAAACTCCACTCGCTGTGCTGTTCCGTAAGCAAAATCACATCTCTCATATTCATATTCTTTATTATTCATATTCTAATTATTATTTTAATACACCTGACACTCCAGTTTGGCGTTTTAAAACAGAATGTAAATTCTTTGACATTTTTTATTATTTGTTTGACAGTACCTGTTTGTATTTTTTTCTGTCATTTGAAAATAAATTTGGGTGGGGGAAGGGGGTGGAGGGTTGGATAGCAGACTACAATATTGCCTAATAGCACCTCTTTTACATAGTTACCAACTTTCAGTGGTTGGTGGGTAACAGACTACAATATTGCCCAATAGCGCCTCTTTTACATAGTTACCCACCTTCACTGGTTAGTGGGTAACAGACTAAAATATTGCCCAATAGCACCTCTTTTACATAGTTACCCACCTTCACTGGTTGGTGGGTAACAGACTACAATATTGCCCAATAGCACCTCTTTTACATTGTTACCCACCTTCACTGGTTGGTGGGTAACAGACTACAATATTGCCCAATAGCACCTCTTTTACATTGTTACCCACCTTCACTGGTTGGTGGGTAACAGACTACAATATTGCCCAATAGCACCTCTTTTACATTGTTACCCACCTTCACTGGTTGGTGGGTAACAGACTACAATATTGCCCAATAGCACCTCTTTTACATAGTTACCCACTTTCACTGGTTGGTGGGTAACAGACTACAATATTGCCCAATAGCACCTCTTTTACATAGTTACCCACCTCTTAATTCTTCCTATTTTCTCTCTTCCCCATTCTTAACCCCATACAAAAGCCCCATTGCTTTTCAACGTCCCCTATTGAGATTGTAAATTATTACTTTATACTTTTCAGTTTTTAGGAATTTTCATAATTTAAATGTTCATTTGGTGCGTAACTTTTTTCTATTTGCTCTTTTCCCCATTTTTCTCCCCATACAAAAGCCCTAGTGCTTTTCGACGGTCCCATACTGAGATTGTAAATTAGTACTTTTTATTTATTGGTGGGTAACAAACTACAAGTTTTCCCTATGCTTCCTTTTTTCCTTAGTTACCCATTATTTGGTGGGTAACCAGGTAAAAGAGTGCCCAGTGTTTAATACTTGTTAATGGTTAAGAGAATTTAAAGAGTTAGGTAGAAACTTTTACTATGTTCACACAGCATATTTAAACTTGTAAATTGTATCGAATTTTCCATTTAAAATTAATAAAGAACTTTGTTTTAAAAAAATGTATAATTTAGTTGATTAAGTACAGTGATTTTATAAGAGACCCTGCCAAAACAATGCACCTTTTGTTAACAACATAAATATATATGGTACTTTTCCAGATTAGATGACACCTTTCAATCTATTATACATTGAGGGGACACCTAAACTGGAAAAGGATCCCTATAGCCTCTTTTCCGATTAGATGACACCTTTCAATCTATTATAACATTTAGGGGACACCTAAACTGGAAAAGGATTCCTATAGTCTCTTTTCCAGATTAGATGACACCTTTCAATCTATTATAACATTGAGGGGACACTTAAACTGGAAAAGGATCCCTATAGCCTCTTTTCCAGATTAGATGACACCTTTCAATCTATTATAACATTGAGGGACACCTAAACTGGAAAAGGACCCCTATAGCCTCTTTTCCAGATTAGATGACACCTCTCAATGTATTATAACATTGAGGGGACACCTAAACTGGAAAAGTATCCCTATAGCAGGGGGGGTTAACTTGAATGAGGAAAGTTTGGATTCCATTATCGCAAGCTACTAAAAATAGCGCTGCGGCGGACCAGTGCGGACAACTTATGAACTAACCCCAATAGCTTTCCAAAGATAACTGATTATATTTTACATTTAAATTTATGAATACCATGACAATTTTTGGTTATGACAGCTACATTTATTATTATTATAAAATTGATTGTTTTCTGTATGTATTTTTCACAAAAAAACGGTTCGCCGTTGCATGTTCTGTATTTCCAAAATTCAGAAACTAAAAGTAAATAGAAACCTTTTTAAAACTTCCAGAGAACGCTACTGATGGCAGATAAGTATATTTCATTTAATTAATTTATTGATTTAGTCGATTTTATCAGGTAATTACATTTAATCACATGTGCGCATCTCGCCGATGTAATTAAAATACAGGCTGCATTAAATGCCAAAATCTATCTTTTAGCACGTGTAAAACTTTAGCCACTATTTCATTATTACCTGATTAAATCAATTAAATTAATAAATTACTTAAATGAAAAACTTAAAAATAATCACAAGTGTTCTGTGTAAGATTAAAGTGGTAGGGTTAGTTAGAAGTATAGTTCTACTCTATACTTTGTATAGTAACACTTATACTTAGTATAGTTATACAAAGTATAAAAATTAAATTTCAAACTGACTGTGGGTATAAATCGGGAAATTAAGACACGCCCACTCAATTGAAAGGTAGGTCCGCCGCAGCGCTGTCCGGAATCCAATTTTCTCACCATTGAGTCGACAGTCTTACTGTTTAAGTATCTATAGTCTCTGCCCTATAGCCTCTTTTCCAGATTAGATGACACCTCGCAATGTATTATAACATTGAGGGGACACCTAAACTGGAAAAGGATCCCTATAGCCCCTTTTCCAGATTAGATGACACCTTTTTAAGCTATTGAAACATTGTGGGGTCACCTAGACTGAAAAGGATTCTTTTGAAGGTTAATATATCCATTTCCCAGTGTATTATCCCCACCCATAAACCCCTGGTTCCATCAGTCCCGAAAGATTGCATATGAAAGGAAAATTTATCCTTTTCCCAGTGTATTATCCCACCCATAAACCCCCTGGTTCCCATCTGTCCCGTATGATTGATTGCAAAATAATGGAAAATATATCCATTTTATAATTAAATAATGTTTAAAATGTAAATAAACACAAGTGACACCTAAATTATCTTTTTACCATATGACACCAAAGCCAGTTTAGATGACCCCTAAAGGGACGAGTGGAAGAGTGCCCTAATCTGGAAGAGTGCCAAATATATTTAATAGAGTTTGGATTTCTGTGCATAATAATAAAGTACACTAAAAAATAATATTTGATTAGTTATTTGGTTCAAAAACAGTTCTACTTAAGTGAAATAGTAGTTTTCTAGTAAGTAGTTAAGTCAAATAGTGTTTTCTTAAATATGATCTCTTCTTAAGATTCTTGTAGTTTATGGGCGGATTGGACTGGATTCTATCTCCCTTGTTCTAGCGTATAGAAAGATGTAGTAATGAGATGTAGACAGATGTTTACTAGTGTAAACAGAGATGTAGCAATGATAGTTCCATTGCTATACTGTGTATACAGTAAGTTAACAAGCGATTGTATTGGACTTGCATGCTTAGTGCTCCTGTTCTAATGCTGGTTTGATTGGATCAAATTCAATGACATTATAACAAAACCTACAAAAACGTTAATCTTTTTGAGAAAGGTTTCACATAGGTTACTAGAATGTTAATAACACAATACAATAATACTTTAAAGTTATTTGTTAAAAATCGGTGCTATTTTGATTGTACTCAAACATTTTTAGCACAATAACTCTAGGTCTGATCTCTTGATATGATTTTTACACTTTTTGGGTTCAGTGGATCAGATTTAATTTTCTTTTTTTTATATAGGTTTAGTTCTCACTCTGTATTTAACAAGTGAATCAGATATGATAAAAGAAGTTGTATTAGTTCCTAAAAATTAATTCAATTTCTGATGTATGTGTAGTAGTTAAGGAGTTCATATTTCAATTAAAAAATTGGGAATGGGTATTTTCCTCCATACATTGGATTGCTATGCTTATCCTCCCTGCTTCACTCATCCTCAGAATATACAATTCCCAAATATATTTTGCAACACGTCTTCGGACTTTCTTCGCTCGTCCTCAGATAGTTATTACATTAGTTTTATTTACAGCGGTCACCCATCCTCACTCAATGCTGCTTAACTTTTTTATCCAATATACTTGCCAAATTTAAATAACACTTATTATACTTATTACATAAATGTAATAAAACATTGGTTGTTTTGACGGAGATTTTGTGGTATAGACTCACCATGATGTTTAATATAAAAAAACACACTAGAATTAAAAAAAAGTTAATATATTGTCAATCACAATAGTATAAGAAAATTATAACTGACAGGTTTTGACTTTACGTCATCATTAGAGCTGTTTACAGACTGTCTGTAAACAGCTCTGATGATGACATGAAGTCGAAACCGGTGTTATAATTTTTTTTATACAATTGTGGTTGACAATATATTAATTGTTTTTAATTTTAGTGTTTTTTTGTTAAACATCATGATAAATATAATACTTTTAAACAGATACACTTTCAGCCATACCAAATTTCAGCTCAATTGGATTATTTTATGATTTTCAGCAATTTAAGTAAAAGTAATACAAGTTATATACAGGGTGACTTACTCTTAATGGGACAAAATGAAAATCTTGATTCTATGGACCAGGATGAACAAAAAATGTCATGTAAGCATAGGTCGATTCTCAATAGTTCTCTAGAAAAATCGATATATCGAATTATTCGATACTTTACTATCTAATTCTCTAAAACGATCTACAACTTGAAAACTACTAAAGCTAAAGAGATGCGGTTTTCACTATTCTCAAGGACATTAAATTCTAAAAAAATCCTCTAGATTTTTTTCTCTGGGGCGCAATGAAAGATGAAGTATACAGGCAAGCCCCACAAAATCGAGATGACCTGATGCTAAAAGTGCATGAGTCAAGAGCTGCAATAACTGCAGCACAAATTGAAAAAGCTACACGATTAGTTTTAAGAAGATGTAGACTATGTATTAGAGTTGAAGGAGGAAGATTTGAATCTCTCTTATGATTTACATGAAGAATGATTTTTAATTCCCCTTGCAGTAAAAAGTTAATTATTTATTAATTATTTAATTATGTATAAAATATACCTATTACTTTGTATTCTTTCAACAAAATTCTTCAAGAAATGTTTTTGTTGCATTTGTTTTATTATAAGAGACTTAAATTAAGTTTTTTAAGCTATATGGGAGTGGAGGGGAGGGGGTTGATTATTTTCTATGATTAACAAAACATAGAATAATTAATAATATAGTTATAAACTAATAAAATAAAGTTTATTTTGTAAATCAAATTGAAATAATTTAAATGTAAATGTCTTTGTTTACATAGTGAATAATTTAGAATCTAAGCGACTTACATCAAGTTTTTTAAGAATATCTCGGTTAAAGTTAATAACAAGCCATAGATTATGTTATAATCATTTTAAAGGGTATGGAATGAGGCTGTTTTTAAGATTTTTAGGTTTCAACTATGAGTGAACAAATATAAGATTTTGGCATTTAAAATTTTTTACATTTTTAGTACTAATAAAAATTTTTATTTTAAAAGCAAATAAATTAAAGTTTAATTGTGATGATTGCGACATAAAGTATACCATTTTAAAGGGAATTTAATGTCCTTGAGAATAGTGAAAACCGCATCTCTTTAGCTTTAGTAGTTTTCAAGTTGTAGATCGTTTTAGAGAATTAGATAGTAAAGTATCGAATAATTCGATATATCGATTTTTTAGAGAACTATTGAGAATTGACCCTATGCTTACATGACATTTTTTGTTCATCCTGGTCCATAGAATCAAGATTTTCATTTTGTCCCATTAAGAGTAAGTCACCCTGTATAATGCTGATAATGTGATGAAACTTGGGACATATTTTGGTCTTCGTCGTGCTAGATCAATACATTTTTCCGTGTTTTACAAATTTTTGCTGACTTGTTATTATGGTTTAACTAGACATAAAGATTAATTTTAATATCTGATTTCAACTCTCTAGCATACATACACTGGGAGATAAGATTATATCATATACACAATGAGAAAAAGTAAAACTGGTAGCAAAAAATGACCTTTTTACTGACAAAAAGTTTCTTAGTTCTAAATTTTGCAACACTGAATAATCATTCATTCCTATCACATAAAAATAAATCAATCAATATATGGCAATCAATTTTGGCATAGTTGGTAGCAGTGCATTTCTGCCTTGAATTATTGGCAGGAACTAATTAGAGGGGCAAGGATTCTTTTAGCATCCTTTCGAATGCTGGATCATAAAGATAAGTGGATTTGACTTGAACCACTGGACTACCCTAAATTTGCTATAATCTAAATAAAAATTTAAATTAATTTAATTTTTTACTTATTTTACAGAATTGACAGTAGCCAAGCTACAAGCAGCCAATAGTGCATTGCAGCAAAGCATAATAGAAAAATCATCTTTTAAAGGATCTTTAGATAATAGAGATATAGTTGTGATATATAACAGGGTCCCTAAAACTGCTTCAACTAGTTTTGTTAATGTAGCTTATGATTTATGTAAAAGAAATGGATTTAATGTTCTTCATTTAAATGTTACTAAAAATTCTCATTACCTCAGTTTAAGTGATCAGGTCAGTCAATAATCTTTCCTATTTTAGTTTTATTATAATTATCAGCTTAGCATATTGGATTTTAAATTAGGTAAAAGTAAATGTAGTGTAACTCTCTACAATTATTTTATTTATATTTACAATATTAATTAATATATTTAAATGTGTTGTACCTTCATAATCCCGAAACAAAATGGATCAAACTAACTTGTTTAACAAATTGTACTTAAATGAAGTCGATCCATTCTTTGTGCCATTTACGGCTTGTCTTTTCATTCAACTTAGAATCCACTAGTTAATTGAACTTGCAGTTGGTAAAAAAGTAGGAGGAAAGAAGTCTGGCTTAAAACCAGGGCTTGTAGTGTGGCAAGTGAGAAGGCTTCATTAGTGTTGCCACCACAGCTCCACTGCAATGGAGAGGTGAATGACATTATCTGATTCCTAAGAGACCATTGGCAAATTAAGTCCTTGAGAAATTGACAAACCGAGATGAAATTCTATGTGTAAAGTAATTCCACCCATTAATGAGATTAAGTTGAAATAAAAGGTAATATTTCTTATTATTGAAAACTAACTGGACTGTTAAATTCTCTTGACAGTGCTCTATTTGGGGTTAGCCTGTTTGCAGTATACCTAAAATAATTAAACAAATTAATCAGAGCATCAGTGTCTTTTTTCTAAAAAAATATTCTATGAAATAGAGCTGGCTTATATAGTATTACGTCTGCTGTATTTGTGATCTGAGTATGTTATTGGTGCAATTTAATAATTTAATTGTTAAAATGAAAGCAGTTTTTTCTGAAATTGGTTTTTAAGCTATTTAAAATATTTATTTACCATTTCATGCATATTCTTTGCCTGCAGTATATGAGTGTTATAATTTATACTTAAGTTTAATTTCAGTTAAAAAATACTATATTTCTATTTATGTTGTTTAACTGCTATAATATATTTACTTGTTTTATTTTTTAACCTACATTTATTTTTGATTACAGGATGTTGCCCTGTAATCACAATTAATTACAGATTTTAGCACTTTAGTATAAGAATAATGTTTTGAATCTTTATTGGTCTAAAAAATTTAATTTGTAGATAATATTTTTTTGTCCTTAGTGGTTTGCGTTTGTATAAAATTCCATCATCCAAACAATCTCATAGTTTATGTTCAATATTTCCTCTTGCTGGTATTTCTATTTGTTTTCTATATTTCAATGCTATTAAAGTTACATTTGCGTTCTAATGTTTTAGGCTAGATTTGTTTATAATGTCACACATTGGCAGGCTAAGAAGCCTGGGCTTTACCATGGTCATGTAGCTTATATTAACTTTGAAAAGTAAGTTTAAATTTCATGTTTTTATGATGCATGATTTATGATGATAATAGTTTTGTAATCTCACTAAGATTACATTATAAATGACAAATTAATGACCCTGGTGTCATTATTTCACTTATAATTGTCCCACTATTTCTTGATTACTGAAACTTAAGTTAATGAATAAGATGTTTTATCTTTGTTTTTCTTTCTCGTTTATTTTTCAGGTTTGGGACTAGTCAGTTACCAATATATATAAATTTAATTAGAAAACCTTTAGATCGTTTAGTATCGTATTATTATTTTTTGAGATATGGAGATAATTATAGGCCTCATCTTATAAGAAACAAACATGGAGACACTACTGTAAGTATTTCTTTTATTTAAATGTCCTTGTTTTGTTTACCAGAAATATTCACATTGTGTGAGCTGGAATTTCTTTTGTATTTTGTTTGGTGGATTCATTTGTGAAATTTGAAATGTAATCATATTTGTATATTAGAGCAAAATATGATCAGTTAAAGTGAAACAAATCAGGTAGGAAGTACATTGGAACTTATCCTCATCACATCAGATTCACTATGAACATCCTCACTACTTCAAACTTGCTTTGGTCGTCCTTACAATATAAATTCATCATATTTATTCTGTTTCATGTCTCTGGACTTGCTTCACTTGTCCTCAGACACTAACTAAATTTGTTTTATTCCTAGAGCTGCTGCTGAACTTCTTTTATCCAACAAAAACTGTAGGTATACTTGCCATATTGAAACCAAACTTTGTATAGAATAATAATACAAGTCTCTTCTCTGATGTGTTATTTATTTAAAATAAAGCATAACCGGCTTTCAACCAACTAAAGCTCATCACATCATCAGTGCATGCTTTGTCTGGAGCGCTGGTACTGGCCGAATTATCAGGATTCAAAGTATGAGTGCTAGAGGAGTTCATCATGATCAGAATAATAATATAAGTCTCTCCACTGATGTATTAAAAACTGGCTCCAGGCAAAGTAATAACAAATAATTCACCAGTACCAGTGATCCAGACAAAGCAAGCACTGATGATGAACTTTAGTTGGTTGAAAGGCGGTTATGTTTTATTTTAAATAAATAATACATCAGTGGAGAGACTTATATTATTATTCTGATCATGATGAACTCCTCTAGAGCTCATACTTTGAATCCTAAACTTTGTATATTTATTTATCATATACTTGTACCAAATATCCACTCAACTGAGTTAATTTTTAATTCAATTTAAAAAAATGAATACAAGTTGTTATAGGATATGAAACTAATCCTGATAATAAAATGAAACTATACTCACATGTTAGTCTTCAACATGAAGACCAACATGTGTGTATAATTTAGGTGAAATACCAGTTCAGATTTGTTTTGCAAACAAAAATTAAGTATAGTATAAATGTTTATATATTTGATCTTAAAATTATTTTCAGACTTTTGATGAGTGTGTGAAGAATAGGCATAGTGACTGTGACCCTAGTAACATGTGGCTTCAAATTCCTTTCCTTTGTGGTCACTCCCCTGGATGCTGGTATGTTAAAGCCATTGTATTTAAAAGTATCTTATTATTTCATTTTAATAAAATTGACAAATCACACATTACATTACAAATCCAGTTTAGCAAATTTTTATTATTATTAATAGTTAAAAAGCTATTAATAATTTTATGATGTGAGGTCATTTTTTTTAATATAAAATTTGACCTTGTGGGAAAACGGTTGGAGATCAGGGTTTATGTTATAGAACATTTTTTGTTCCCTTTGAGGAGTACTATCACCTCCTTCTTTGGTGGACACTTTATATGAAACACCCTGTATATATTTATATTTGTTGAAAAAATTATTTCCTAGTTTATCCAGAGAATCAATAATTATTATTCATGATGGATCCACACCATAAATTTGCATATCCCTATGATAACACACATAGCTTAGCACAAATTTGATCCTGTTCGTTATGGCCGTGCAAAGAATTATTTAGCCACCTGGGCTAAGAATATGTAGAATACCTATTCTACATCATTGATGTACCTTATGACTGTCCCTTTTTATTTATTATTTGGGCAAACTTTTTCTTATTATAAAGATAGCCATATATGCTATTTTTTAGGGAGCCTGGTAATCGATGGGCGCTAGAAGAAGCCAAGAGAAATGTGGTTAATAAATACCTAGTTGTTGGAGTTACTGAACAACTTCCTGAATTTATTGCTGTCCTTGAAAGTGCCTTACCCACTATTTTCAAAGGAGCTCTTGATCATTTCATGTCCAGTGAGTCAATAGCGTTATATTTTAATTTGAATTTTGTCTTGTACTATATCCGAGTTGGTTCAGCCTAAAGATTCACTTAATATTAATCAAGTAGATAATTATTTATGTATATTAAGTATTTATGTATTATAATTATTTTATGTCATTATTTATGTATGTATTTTTTTTATAAAAAAGTATAAATAATTGATTAGATTGTGAATAAAAATGAATGATAAATTTCATTTTATGTTTACAATTTCAGCAAGTATATTATTTTAATTTTCCATTATAAACCAATCTGATTAATTTACATGATTAAGTATTGAAATTTGTGACCATCATCAACTTAGAGATGTTCTTAGAGATGTGGTTGTATAACAGTGTCTTCAGGTGTCTTCTTTCTCTACTTTAATGTTTTTACTTTCATGAAATCTTAATTTTATCTCTTTATTGTAGGTAAAAAGAATCACTTAAGAAGAACCAATTTAAAAATTCCACCTTCAGAAGAAACTGTCGCTGCTATTAAGAAAACAGCCATCTGGAAAATGGAAAATGAACTTTATGAATTTGCTTTAGAGCAGTTTAATTTTGCAAAGAAGAGAATGGATGTTGGACGTGATGGCTTGCTCATTGACCGAGGGAGACAGTTTACATTTGAAAAAATCAGCCCTAAATGACATAAGGCCTTCAAGCCAGCTTTTAACAAATCACAGATCATTCAAAATAATTTGTGATTTTATTTCTGGCTTGTAATTTTCTCATTGCAGTAAAAAGTTATTTCTGCTACTTAGGACCACTGATTCTTTATGAATCCCTTGTTTTATATTTTTAGAATTTTTTCCTGTTTTTAATCAATTTTAAAAGTAAAAAATAAGTGCCATATATTGGCGAAAGTAAGACTTCCGTACAAACCATATAAGTATGTCTCTAATTTTTTATCTATTTGTAAATACACCAGCTACTTAACCGAATGCTAACATTTATGTACAAAACATTAATGCTACAATGTGATGAGCTGTGGCCATTTTATGATAAAACATGTTTTGTTATTCATATAAAATTAGTTGTAAAAGGTCTCTTATAAGTCTAATTTCTTAGTATTAATGTGTTCACATATTCATGTGAAATTTACTTTTAATAATGATTTAGTAATTTTTTATTGTTTTTTTTACTTTAATTTTATATTTAACAAAAATTGAATAAAATATTATTATTTTATTTAAATAAATTTAAAAAAAAACTAAAGTAAATAAAATAAATTAGTTCAAATAAAATAAACTTAAGTGAAACTTAATTTTATTTATTTAATTGCAATTTTTAAATAAACTATTTTATGTTTAATTTTTAGGGCCCTGATCAAGTATATTAAGGGCTCCTTGAGGCCTACTCTTCCGTTTGGGACCTTAAAAGACCCAAGTATAAAGACTGGGGGCCTTAAAAGACCTAAATTTAGGTAACAAATTGAGAATATTAACAAGTACTTTAAAATCATTTGTCTCTTGAAGCTTTTTAGGCTTTACCTTGGGGTATTGAGCCCATTGTTTTATGAATATCAAATATTAAATATTTTAATCATTTTTTTAATTTTTTGTTGTTTTTCTTTAAGTTTATTTTTGGCTGAGGGGCCCAAGGAGGACTGTCACCCTCGCCCTCTATGGCCAGTCCGCCCCTGGTTTCGGCTCTTTTAAAGATGGGTCAGTTTTATCAAATGTTTGATTCTACAATTAAAAAGTTTAAAAAACTTATTTTTATTATGCTTGGTCTATATCACAATTCAGATGTGTTTTGGGAAGTATCTCATCATCAGTGTATATATTATATAAATTAAGTCTATAAATGATATAAGATACTTCCCAGTTTGGTTTGATACACAATTAATAAAATGAGTCATGTTTTTTATCAGATCCATTGTTTTATATAGATTGGACTCTGCTCTCTATCACATGAACTTAAATATACTGGTACATTTGTCAAATACACTTTTAATTTATTATTTGATTTCATAAGGATACTAACAGCCTTGTTAACATCACAATTACCGACTCTGATATATCTGTTATTCATTGCAGGTTTTGCTAATTTATAATGAATCTTTTTAATTTAACTATTAGTGTCATTACATGTTTGGAATATAAAACAGATGAAGTTCCAATATCACTGTGCACGCAATTTTCATTGTGATGTTTTCAAAAATTGTCTTTACACATTATTTTGTTGTACTGTTTTAAATAAATAAAAACAGATTAATTACACAAAAGTCCTATATTTTTTTAATATATAATAATAACTTAGCTTTCGACTAAAAATTAGTCATCATCGGAGTTAAACAAATATGAAATAAAAATAAAATTTTACAAACTACTTCATATTGCACCTTGGTATGGTTTGGTAAGCTATGTTTAAAAAAACCTTTAAAAACTGTTACATTGAAGAATTTAAAAAAAAAATCAGTGTTACTGTACTGTTTTATATTAATAATGCTATTAATTTCCCTTGAAACCATAAAGGCATTTTATTAATGGAAATAATGTATGTGAAAAATTTATATAGTATGTTATTGTATCACTATTTTCATTGTCAAATATTAAACAATCGATAAGTATCAGTTAGTGTAATAAATCATCTTAAAATAAAGTCTGTGAATAATGTATATATTTTTTTTAATGTTTACATGTATAATTTTTGTATAGTGTATGATTATGTTAATATAGTTTAGAATCTTTTATTACGCTTTTAGTTTTAATAAATGAAGTTAGTGCATCATTAAAAAGTGAAATAGCATAATTTAAATTCTGGTTGGTATCTATACAATACAATACAATACAATAACCATTTATTGCTGGTAAAAAGATTTTTTTTGATAAGTTCTATTTTTTTACAAACATGCAAATCAGCATATGCTGTGGTTCCTCTATAAGAGGGTTATATTATTATAATTATTCTCCAATTCTTATAGATAATTTCTTTATAATTTATCAAAAATTTCAAGTTTTTAATTTTTTATAATTTATTTTTTTATTGATTTTATACAAAGAAGTCAAGATAAATAATATAGAGACACAAAAAATAAATATTTTTAAATTCTATGCATGAAAATGATATTATTATTTTATTTATTTATTTTTATTATATTTTTTTGATTCACTAAAATAATGATCTATATTATTAATCTTTTTCTTCATGTTTATATTTTGAATTTCTACATTTTTTTTATTTTAAGGGGGAGTGAGCCAGACTTGGCAGTAAACTTCCGTCATTCTTTTCCATTCTCTTCTTTGGTTTGCTACTCTGAGCCAGGTCACACCTCCACACACAGTCCTGAACTCTTCATCCCATCTTTTTCTTGGTTTACCTCTTTTTCTTTTTAAATACCTGGGGTACCACTCTAATATTTTTTTTGTCCACCTGTCGTCTGAAACTCTAGCTATGTGGCCAGCCCATTGCCATTTCCTTTTAGAGATAATTTTTCCAACGTCTTCTAAGCCTGTTTGTTTTTGCAACCACATCTTTGTTTTTTTGTCTCTTTTACGAACTAGAAGCATGCTTCTTTGCATTGCACGAACAGTTACCCTGATTTTACGCAGTAAATCATTTGTAAGGGTCCATGTTTCTGAGGCATATGTTAATACAGGTAGAACTACAGAATTCCAGAGTTTCCTTTTTTCTTCGGCTCTTACTGACGATCTAAACAGTTTTCTATATCTATTATAGCTTTTCCACGCCATACTAATCCTTCTAGATATTTCTACCTCATCGTTGTCGCTGCAAGTAATAGTTCTCCCGAGATAAATAAATTCTTTTACTTCCTCTATTGTTTTATTCTCTAATGTGATGGTCCCGCCACAATTCATAAACATAACTTTTGACTTTTGAATATTTATTTTTAAGCCTAAAGTGAGAGTTTCTTTAATTAATTCATCAGTCATTTGTTGTAGTTGCTCTGCGGAAATGCCAATTAGCACAATATCGTCTGCAAACTTTAATTTGTTTAAATACTGACCATTAATATTAATTCCTCTTCCATACCAGTTTAGTTTCCTAAACGCTTTTTCTAGGACCAAGGTAAAAATTTTTGCGGAAGGGATGTCACCTTGTTTTAGCCCTCTTCCAATATCAATCCACTTCTCTAGTCCCTGGAATCTAATTTTTATCTTTGAGTTTTCATAGATAAATTGAAACAAGTTATAATATTTTTGATCAATCTGTAATTCTTTGAGAGCCGCCAGGATTGATTCTGTAGTCAGACTGTCAAATGCTTTCTCAAAGTCTAGGAAGAAGATGACAAGCTTGAATTGATATTCTCTTGATTTAGATATCAGCTGTTTTAGGGTAAAAATTCCATCTAGTGTTGAGAAGTTCTTTTTGAATCCTAGTTGATCTGGAGGAATAGCTTCATCAATTAGATTTCCTAAACGTTTTGTTATGATAGCCATAAAAGTTTTGTACACAACTGACAGAAGATTAATGGGTCTAAAGTTTTTTAGCTCAGTTTTGTCGCCTTTTTTAAAGATAAGCATCAGTTTGGATTCTAGCCATGTATCCGGAATTTTGTTATACTTCAAGCAATTATTGTATAGTTGACATAGATGTTCCGCTAAGACGTGACCTCCTGCTTTTAGATATTCATTAATCACACCATCTTCACCACTGGCTTTACCGTCTTTGAGATTTTTTATAGCATATTCAACTTCTTCTATTAATATTTTGCTTGATTCAACATTGAAGTCAGCAGCTCCAAGTTCCTGTTTCTTTCTATTATTCTTTAAATCCTCATTTTTATATAATTCTTTATAGAATGTACAAATCACATTAATAATATCTTCAGCATCTCTTTTTATGGTTCCGTCCTTATCTTTTAAGGCTTGAATAGTCTTGGTCCCTATTTGGTGTTTTCTTGATATTTTTTTGATACTAGTACCTGATTTTATGACTTGCTCAATTTCATTTATTTCTTTTTCTTGTTTCCATTCAATAATTTTTTTCCTAATTGATTTTGATAATTCTGCATATTCTATATTATCTATAATATTAATCATTTTAAGTCTCCTTCTCTTTTCTAGCAATTTTTTAATTTCTTTGGGCATCTTAGCCTTCTTTTCATGGATTGAATTGGTTAATTGGTTCGATGTTTTAATGATAGCTTCAGTAATATATTTATTATATTCATTTAAATCTTTTTTAGAAGCATCACCAATACTGTTGAGAGTTTCATTCAATTTTCCTTCAAATCCTTTTTCTTTAAGCTCACTTGTACTAAGTCTTGCTTTGTTTTTATTTTTGTACCATTTTTTCTTTTTTAATGTTAGTACAGCATATAGAGGTCGATGATCACTGCCTATGCAGATCAGATCAGTTGGACCAGCATCTTTGACAAGTTCTTTCTTATTTGATATGATGAAATCTATTTGATTCTTTATTTTTCCATTGGGGCTAATCCATGTCCATCTGTCTTTTTTATTCCTGTAGATAAATGTATTCATTACAAACATTTCAAACCCTTGTATAAATTCTATCATCCTACTTCCTCTTGGGTTTCGTTCTCCTAGCCCGAATTTTCCCACACAGTCTTCATTTCCTTTTTCGCCTACTTTAGCATTCCAGTCCCCTATGACACAAGTGTATTGGCAGGTATCTTCTTCTAGTGCTTGTTGAACATGCATATAAAAATTATCCATCTCTTCCTCGGTAGCAGCTATTGTAGGAGCATATACTTGGATAATTTTTAATCTCCCACTTCCTTTTTTCTGTGATTTTAGGACAAGTTTAGAAACTCTGTTTGAGTATGATTTAAAAAATTTCACATCTTTTTTGATAGTTGAGTTAACAATAAAACCAGTTCCCCCTTGAAAACCATCTCCGTTATAATAAAATTTCTCACCTGAGTTCAAATCATAGCATTCTTCTCCTTTCCTCTTAACTTCTGATAAACCAATTACATCCCATTCAATTTCTTTTAATTCTTCAAGTAGCTCAATAAGTTTCTCATTTTTCCTGAGGGATCTGCAGTTGTATGTTAGTATATGTAAGTCTTTTGTCAGTGTATTCTGTTTTTTATTAAATTGAGATAGAGAAGAAGGGTTGTAATTATTTAATTGCTATATAGGAATATCTTGTGAAGACGAAGGATTATTTCCCTCTTTTTTCTCAGCTACTTCTTCATATTCCTCAGATTCAGCATAGTCTTCTTCTTCAGGTCCATTTTTATTGTTTTGTGATTGTTCATTTTTAGTTTTAAAATGTAGTTTACTTTGGCCAGCTGGTTGGTTTTGAAATTTTCTTTTAATTTTCTTTCCTGGGTTTCCTACATTGCCATTGCCATTACTGACATCACAATGTCTTTTTTTTCCAAATTCCTTCTTAGCCTCTTCCAAGTTCCATTCTACACCGTTTATGACTAAGATGTTGTTGCGTATTATTGCATGGTTTTGGTTAAGTCTAGCTTGTTTCATTAATGGTACAAGTTCTTTCCTAATCTCTGCTTCTTCTTTCGAAAGATCTTCAAAAATGTTAATACTTGTGTTTTCTAACGTTCTTCTGGCAGCTAGTACTTTAATTTTTTTTCCTATAAGAAGTGAACCCTACTCGAACTCTTCCATCTTGAACTTCACCAATTTTCCCTATGAAGTCAATGTCATTATCTTCAACACTTACTTTCATAATTCTGTTAAATAGATTAAAAATTTCTTTTCTCTTTGCTGTGAACTTAATTTTTTCCTCTGTAATCCCTCAATAATGATATTTCTTCCTCTGTCACGTTTCTGTAGAAAGCTGACTGATTGTTTTATCTCTTTTACTTCATTTGTTAAAGTTGTATTATGCTGAATTACATTATTAATTTTTTCTTCAATTTTATTAAGGCTTACTCTTAAATTTTGATTTTCTTCTCTAATTACACTTCTCATAATTTCTTTTAATTTTTCAGCATCCATTTTTTGCTGTATAGTTAAAAAGACAATCTAAGGCTATTACTCTATTTATAATGATTTTAAAATTAAATTGTTTGAATTATTTTATTCGATTATTTAATATTATTAATATGGGTTAAATTGTTTATTTTATTTTTAATTTATAGACTTTGTTATGCTCCTATAGTTATTATTGATGGATATATATAAATCAATATTTACAATATTATGTTAAAGGTAAAAACAAAATTAAATTGGTTTTGTTTATATTAAAGAAAGAAGAAAGTTAAATGACCTTGTGATTTGCATAAGGAAAATAATAACATGATAATGAATGGATTGTTTTTAAATTAATAAATTGACCTTTATGAATTAATTTTACTAGTACACTGAAACACCTCACTTAACTTTTTTAAGCATTATAAAGTTAGTTTTAACCTTAACCTTAACCTTATAAGGTTGGTATCTATTATAAATAAACTTTGTAGGCTTCTGTGATGTCCTTTATCCCTGAAGATGCCTCCTATTGTGAAAGTGGTCTCAAATAGAAGACCTAAATTTTCATGTATTATTATTTTTATATAATTGTTTTCATTTGTTAATTTAGGTAATGGCTTACTATAGTCGTCCAGAGGATATAGGGAGTGGAAAAGTGCATTCATTGTTGCAACTTAAGTGTCCTGTCAACTTTAAATTACATAAAAATTTGGTTATGCTTAAGATATTGTTTCTAAAAATATCTTCTAAAATGAACATATTTCTAGTGCTATCTGCTATGTCCTATCCAACTTATTGTGTAGCAATATGCTTGTCTGTGGATGGGGGTCAATCTAAGAAAACCATTACACTGCATTCTGTTTTTTGTCATGCAAATAAACATCTTCAAAATATATCAAATATAATCTTCTTCAAATCGTAGCTTGTTGTATATTAAGCTCAGTCTAGATACTCTTCTTATTTTCCAAAGGGCTGCATTGTGCACTTTGCTCTTCAATAGAAACCCTTGTCATGAAAATTACCTTAAGTAATCTGACAATTTTTTAAAAATTTATTCAACAATATAATTTTTTCCTGTTTGATCAAGGTTAAGTAACGCCATGAAAAGTCGTTCTTATACAAGTTGCTTTTTGAATATACTTTTTTGCATTAATTAAGCATATTTTTTATTTGTCACTTAGCTATACACAAAGGTCTGTGCTGTAGTTATGTTTAGCATGTTATTGTGAAAGTTAATTAACATCTCCAGTCTAAGTGCAATGAATAGATTGTTTCTCTACAATTAAAGTATCTTTTCCCACATATGTTTTTAAAACATTTCAAACCTATTCAGTACTTAAGCTAAGCATTGGCATACGCAGTTTTTTAATGATAAATAAACTATATAACTCCCTTCACTCATAAATACCACCACTGATATATTTGCTTTTTTATTTATTTATTATTGGTTTATTGAATGCATTAACCATAACTACTTAATTTACCATCTACATAACTGTATTTTTATTTCTAAAATTTTATTAACAAATTTTATGTGTTTTAAATCCTGCCATTAATTAGTGATTTTTTTAGTTTTATATTTTGCGCTTTGTTTAACTTTTTAAGTTTGTTTTAATTTTAAAAAATAATAAAAATGTATTTAGATATAACTTTTTAAAGAAATATATGTATATTAACTTGTAACTAGTTTAAGCAATGTCTTTTGGTTCCCTCCTAAAATACGGCATGGAAACATTTTGATTTTTTTTCTGTGAAATATCCATGTTTCAACACTCACAGAGCCCTGAAAAAAGTTTAGTGTTTGTATGTATAGATGTGTTTTTTGTGTGGATGTCTGTGGACTTTTCTAGTAAACCCAATGCAGATCAAACGACTGTATTTTAAGTTAAAATCACGTCAGTTCTTCCTCTCTTGAGAGGAATAACTGATTAGATTTCAGGCAAAAATCAATGTGGGTCTCAAAATAGTGGCCATATTGAATTTTCAATAATTCAATTTTAAGTGAATATTCATAATGAAGATGATCCTTATAAGAAATTTCAGATGGCGGATGTGGAGAGGAGGGGAGTTCGTTTGACTTCTGTGTGTCTATGTATGTCTGAAGAATCCTTGCACATGGCAAACAGTTACTCTTGAGGCTAGTCATGAGTTACACACACAACACACACACACACACACCACACACACACACACACACTCACACACACATATATATATATATATATATATATATATATATATTATTATAAGGGTCCTTTCAAGAGAGACACCCTATTTTACATATATACTAATAATATCTCAGGAGCGTAGGTAGGTTTCGGCCCTTTCGGCGTTCACCTCGTTGGTGATCTGATTGAAGGTAATAAAATTTAATAAAAAACCAGAAATAATTTTAATTACGTATTTATTCAATCTTTTTTCGTATATTTAAAAATATTATTAGACCCATGCACAATAACGAAAGATCGTTTAAATGGAATGTTACTAAGTGAGGGCGTGACCAGACAATATTTCGTTATTTAATGTTTTTTTGGAATTTACATTTAAGTCCCATTAATCGGACACTACTCTAAGTTTTACTTAACTCGAAGTGAAGAAGCGAAGAGATGAGAAGAATTCTAAGTTTCCAATCTGGGAAAAATCCACGGCGATGCCGAATTCAATTCATTATCTACTCGTAATTAATTTACTCGTAATTTAATTAAATTGCTACTTGGCCGTCCAACTTCGCGGTGACTCAGTACTTATATCAAAGAATTTAAATTATTAAAGAATTAAATAAATTTATATGACACACTCAAAATGATGCAATTCGGGGATGATTCCACCAAGCGGTAGAACCATCCGGAAGAGAATGAGGCTCCCCCGAATCACGTACCGGCGTCGCTTTCCCCCACTCACCAAAAACCACGTGGAGAAAGCAGCGTTCCGAAACTCAACACAAGGAACAGCGTAAGCGCCTGGGTAGGGAAGACGCGCCAATTTGACCGCCAAAACATGAGTTCAAATACGAATCTCATAATTTGCCCCTCCAAAAGAAATGGAAATTACAAACAGAAATTTACATTTTAAAAAAAAACATGAGTAGATAACAATTTGAATTATGCCCTTCACTTACTTAAAAATTTATCATTAAATTAAATTTTGAAAAATTTACATAATAATTCAGTTTTATCAATTCGCGGTTGGGTCATTATAGTGCTTTACAATTTTTTAATTTAGCACTATTTAATTTACAATGTACATAATAGTTTTACAATTTTGTTAAAAATGTTTTACATCATGTTAAATTACAATGTTGAATGGTATAATAATTTTAGATATAATGTTAAATTATTGTGCTGTGTCATGTGACTGAATACGTAACTAAAATTTTAAAAAAATTATCATTAATAAAACAAACAAATAATAAAAATGTACTGAGAGATGTTAATGAAGAATAATAATTATAATAATTCTGAGTGTGTGCACAAAATAATGAATTTATACTTTCAATCTTATCTTATCTTATTAAGGTACATTTTATTATGATTAAGTTATATTCTTATTTATATTTATTAATAATGTTACATTATTATTCCATTCATGTTAAATTATATTTATATGTGATTTGTTATATAAGTTTTATTATAATTCTTTATTTAAACATTTCTATTGAGATATAATTAATATTAATTAATTAATTAATTATTTATAATTTCTTCCTTCTTTAAATTTTTAAGTTATAATTTTCTTGAGCTTATATTTTCAATTTATTCTATTAGAATTTTAAGTCACAAATTACTAATAACATCATTTGTTACAACTTAATTAATTTACCAGAATCAAACCAAATCTTTTAGATTTCTTTTACATCGAGATAAAACAAACAAAAAGGAGATCTTAAGTTTAGAAATTTCATTAACAAGATCATAAATCCCTTCAGATAAGTCGGAAGTAGAACATGAATCCTATGATTTTTTTTTTTAACAAAGACATTTTTATACAAATGCTTGTGTTTCACCTTTACTCCCAACTTCCTCTCTTAACTCATAACAGAGAAACTGTAATTTTATCAATAAGTATTTAACATGTTACATTATAAAAGTTTAATATAAATAAAACAAAAATTTACATAATGATTAATTTTCATTATAAGTCAGAATTTTAATTCAAAGAATAACTTTTATTATAAAATTTACATAAATTTTAATAATTTTTAATATAAACAAAAAAAAAAAATCAAATTCTTCTTCACCTTAAAACGAAGTTTGTCACAGCACAGCAATTAAAGTGATAGTCAATATTACAAAAAAAATACAGAATTATACCTTAAGAATATGCTCATTTACATAATGGCTCATTAAAATTTAAATCTTGTTACTACAATAAATCAACATAATCAGATCATGGATCTTTCAGTCACAATATAGCTACAATTTACAATCAATATATTTAAATACATTGTCAACTTATATCATCTTTTTCAAAATAAGGTCGCATCATCGAGCCATGGAAAATTCCTCTATGTTTCCTAATAGACGACTCACCAAAGTTTTATTAGATTGAGATAACACAAAAATCGGATACCCGTCCGGCTTCACGAAGTTCTCCTTATCAGCACAACTTTCTACGGGAGCAGGGTACCTAGACAAACAGTCAGATACAGAGTTAGATTTGCCCTTTATGTAAGTTATTTTTATATCTACCAGTTGTAGGTAGGCAATCCAGCGACACACTCGGTTGGAAGGATTCACAATTTTGAATAGACTTTCTAAGGCTTTATTGTCCGTAAACACAATAGTAGTGTTTTTAGAAGCAGTGAGGTATTCAAACCATTTTTTCACTAAGAACACAATCCCTAAGAGTTCCAACTCCATAATTGAGTAAGATTTTTCACTTTTAGTAATCCTTCTGGAAGCAAACTGAAGTACACGAACTTGACCATCAATAATTTGGTATATTTGACCAGCAACAGCCAACTTACATGCATCACTCATAATGTAAAAAGGCTGATCAAAATCGGGATACTGCAACATTACCTTATTTAGAAATAAATTTTTAATTTTATTAAATTGCACATCAAGTTCATTTGTCCATTTAAACTTATTAGGTTTTTTGCACAAATCATAAAATGGAACACATTCTTTTGCATAATCTAAAGTGAACCTTGAGTAAAAAAGGGTCAAACCTAGAAAGGAACGGACGTCTTTAACATGTTTAGGTTTGGGAAAGTTAACTATAGCATTGATTTTATCGGGGTCAGGGGTACAGCCTTGGGTATTAAATATAAAACCTAAGAGTTTAATTTCGCCAGCCAGGAAAGTAGATTTTTCTAGATGTATGGTTATACCCACATCTTTCATTATACTCAATAACTCATCAATTACACTCAAATGTTCAGAAATGGTTGCAGATATTATGCATATATCGTCAATGTACCGTTTTATTTTTCTTTTTAAATGCTCAGGTAGACAGTGTTCGAGAGCTCTGTCTAACCCTGCGCCACTACATGAATGACCAAAACAACAGCGAGTATATACATATGTCTTACCCTTATACATGAAACCCATATACTCTTGGCATGACTCTTTCAATTTTACCTGATGGAAGCTTTGTATCATGTCTATCTTCGTTATATATTTAACATTAGACAAAGTTCCGACAATTTCTTCTATACCCCGAGGGCCTTGACGGTCTAACTTAGTCCTAGCATTAATAGTTCTTAAATCTAAACATAATCTCACACCATGGTCACCACGCTTCACAACTAACATTGGATTAATGTATTGAGTTTTTGAAGGTTTTATGACACCATCATTAAGTAATTTCTGGATTTCAACTTCAACCAGAGGAGTGAAAGCAGTTTTAATGGGGTAATTTTTACGAAAGAAAGGCGTTTTATCAGTTACTTCAAATTCATATTCATAGTTATTGATACAACCAATGTGATTACTAAAAACAGATTGATTATTTTTCAAGATTTTAATTAAATTTTCTCTATCAGTAGTATTCACACCCTCTTGACACACAAGTTTCTCAATAGTCTCACTGACACTATTCAACTTAACATTATTTTAAATGATTTACAGTCTTATCAATTCTTGGTGTAGAAGACTGATAAGAAGTAGAATTTACATTTTTCTGTATGTATTTTGCATGAATTAAACCACAATTAAATTTAATAAATTGTTTTTGAGGAAAGTTAACTCAATTTGACTACTTTCAAAGTTAATGTTGACTTTGTGTTCGTTTAAAAATGGAACACCAAGTATGAGTGGAATATTTAATTTTTCAATAAAGGAACATAGTTTGATATTCAATATCATTAATTTTAAAAGTCAAACAAACTTGGTTCGAGACAGGAACTTTTCTCCCAGTGCAGTGTATATAAAACATTTTTGTATAGGAACACAAATTTTACTAATGTCCAAATTTAATGAATTAAGAGTCTCAGTTGAAGTACAATCTACCATAGAACCACTGTCATATATAACTTGTATTTGACAATTATTAATTGTAACAACACCAGCAGGAACTAGCTCACATTTAGAAATATTTTCTTCATTTAATAAATCATCAGAATAAGAAGTGAGATTACAAATAGATACATGACCTGTATTCAAGGAGTGTGGATGGTTCTCCTGTACTGCTGTGATGTAGGGCTGCCAGAGGTGGGTGTGGCTTAGCCTCACAAAACTTCCCTACACAACTTTCCCTCACTGGAGCAAAATTTTCCTCACAGTCTGGGTTTGTCTCTTTAACCTCCTCACTCGAACTGCCAGCTTTACTATCTGCGGATGAAGCAACAAAATTTGTGCATAAATATTCAATATTATTACATAAATTAACCTGGTTATCGGGTATTTGTAAGTAACCAGGAACAGTGCCCCGATCTAACTGTTCCTTGGGTAGTTTTCCGTTTCCTCATTCTGATCTGAATTAGCTCCTTGAATACAATACACTTTATCTCGTTGGTTGTTAGATCTATTTTTTTCATTACCTGAGTCAGACGTCGGCTTCCGGTCTTGATGATGTTCTGATGAACGCCAGTTTTTTGAAAAGTCCCTCTTATTTTGTTCTGAGTTGTACCTCCTATATTATTATAGCGTTCTCCTGAATAATTATTAGAATAATTACCTGGGTACCTGTTGTGGTTATACTGCCGGTTACCATGCTTATCCGGTTGAAAAGATACTGACACCTTCTTATCGTCCTTATACTCAGTGTACTTACGTTTAGTTGCACTATGGTTAGTTAACAAAGATATTGACTCACTCTCATTATTACCAAAACGATCGTAGTCCTTCAGCAGCACTATAAAATCAGCTAAAGTATCAGGCTTCCTCATTTGGAACCATAACTGAATTTTAGAATCAAAATGTTTAACTAATTTCCTCACTATCTCCCTTTCTGATGGAGCTCCACTAAGTGACCTGATACGTGCAAACATAGAATATACATACGAGATCTTATTATGATTTTGATCCTTGAACTTACCGTTCTCAAGCTGATCCCTTAAGCTTTCTTGTCTATCAATAGACCAAAATTCACGGAGAAACATCGATTTGAAGTCAGAAAAATCATTAATTGATGGCTCATGGACTAGATACCAATAATATGCTTCATTTTGCAAGTAATTTTTGATAATAGTTTTAAAATTCACTAACCTTTTATCTTGAGATATCTTCTTCTCCAGATGATTTAAGAAACTGATTGGACACATCTCTTTCTCAGAACTGAAAATTTCAACCTTTTGGGGTTCTACGTAATTTCTTGGCAATACAAAGATTTCGTTACCATTACTATTATCACCATTATTTGAACACTTATCAGTTAAGGATAGGTTATCACCATTTACAATCTCAGTTGACCCAACAGAGAGGATAACACCTGGAGGCGAGGTCGAGCCATTTGACTCGGGACCACTTGATCTTTGAGAAGCTATAAAATCATCAAGTAATTTTTTATTAACATTAATAAGTTGTTCAAGCTCAGTAATTTTTTGAGCTTGCTTGGAAAGTAAATCAGTTTTCTTTGATAAACCAGTAAATTGCTGGGAAAGAGCAGATAAAGTATTGGATACTTTTTGCTGATACAGGTTATCCTGCTCAAGTTTATGTTTGTCCGCCTCTGCCCTTCTTGCATTATCCTCCTCCATTTTATTTAATTTCTCTATAATAACATCCATAGTAATAGTTGTCTTAGATCTTAGGTAGTAAGAATTCAGTTTGAACAATTTTAGATAAGTACGGATACAAGGTTATACAAATTGAACTAAGGGTACACAAATTGAACTTTGAAACATACGAACATTGAAGATTCACTGTACCAAGGGTCAAAGATTAATATCACCAACTTCGCTTACCACGTCAACACAACAACCAATTTAACTTTGGACCATAAACCGGGCAAAGACCAAATCGGTCCACGTGAGGCGCCAAATTATAAGGGTCCTTTCAAGAGAGACACCCTAATTTTACATATACTAATAATATCTCAGGAGCGTAGGTAGGTTTCGGCCTTTCGGCGTTCACCTCGTTGGTGATCTGATTGAAGGTAATAAAATTTAATAAAAAACCAGAAATAATTTTAATTACTTTTTTATTCAATTTTTTTTCGTTATATTTAAAATATTATTAGACCCATGCACAATAACGAAAGATCGTTTAAATGGAATGTTACTAAGTGAGGGCGTGACCAGACAATATTTCGTTATTTAATGTTTTTTGGAATTTACATTTAAGTCCATTAATCGGACACTACTCTAAGTTTTACTTAACTCGAAGTGAAGAAGCGAAGAGATGAGAAGAATTCTAAGTTTCCAATCTGGGAAAAATCCACGGCGATGCCGAATTCAATTCATTATCTACTCGTAATTAATTTACTCGTAATTTAATTAAATTGCTACTTGGCCGTCCAACTTCGCGGTGACTCAGTACTTATATCAAAGAATTTAAATTATTAAAGAATTAAATAAATTTATATGACACACTCAAAATGATGCAATTCGGGGATGATTCCACCAAGCGGTAGAACCATCGGAAGAGAATGAGGCTCCCCCCGAATCACGTACCGGCGTCGCTTTCCCCCACTCACCAAAAAACCACGTGGAGAAAGCAGCGTTCCTAAACTCAACACAAGGAACAGCGTAAGCGCCTGGGTAGGGAAGACGCGCCAATTTGACCGCCAAAACATGAGTTCAAATACGAATCTCATAATATATATATATATATATATATATATATATATATATAATATATATATATCCTATAGCCATAGTGAGAAAAATTGGTTATGAATGAATATTTGGTCATTATGCATAATATCCAAGACAAAATGGCTAATATGATAAATATTTGTATTTACCGCAAGTTGAAGAAGCAATTGAAGAATCAGCTACTGTCGATACTTTTTGTTGGATATGAAATCCCTGGACCGGTTTCGGCATAACGCCATCATCAGCAGGCGGGGCAACACTCGAGCTCTGAACTAATAAATTTATATCAGTGATTAACTTCTAGTCTCAATGAGCATGAGGAGCCCTCTGAAGATAAGGGAGGAAGTAGGAGAGGGTTTATAAAGGAAATGTGTAGTGAATCAAGGCCGTGACCCTGAGAAGTTAGGTGTGCGTGTGAGTCATCTGACGTTATGATGCTTTGAGTCTTTTATTATGATGTGTACCGGTGTCATGGTTTTTCCGTTTTCGTTTTTGTCAGTGCTGGTTTTGATACCGAAAAAGTAATGTTCGAATTGAAAGTAAGTTGTTCGTTAATAATTGTCTTGTCAGTAATTCTGTGTTTGTATATTTCTAGTCTTTCGTACGTCAAGTTTAGGTCCTTTTGAATTGTTTGTGTAGCAGTTTTTCATTTGTTTGACATTGTATCTGGTTCGTGTAACGTGTGTTCGAAAGGTTGGCGAAGTTAAAAATCTGATTTAATCTTTTTATGATGAGCCTAAGTGCTCTTTATACCTAGTGTTTAGTGTACGATATGTTTTACCTATATAATTTTGTAGACAATGTTTGCAAGTTATCTTGTAAACTTCACTTGGTTATATAAATTTGGGTTATTGGAGTTATGTGTTAATTTGTTACCTATGTATTGTTTGTTTTGAATACTGTTGTTAAGTTGTGTTTATTTAAGAAGTTTGTAAGTTTCTTTCCCTACATACGTAAGTTAAAGCTGTCCACTGTTGGTTAGTATTTGTCTCGTCTGTTGTTGTGTTGACAGTGCCGTTTTTTCGTTTGTATTGTGTGATGAGTTTGTTGATGTGGGTCCTAGTGTATCCGTTCCTGTGTGCTATGTCATTTATCGTATTAAGTTCTTTTTTGTAGTTGTCAGGTGTCATAGGTATGTTGTAAAGTCTATTTATCATGGATCTATAGGCAGCTAGTTTGTGTTGCATTGGGTGGTCTGAAGTTGCGTGTATTGTGTGGTCAGGTGCTGTTGGTTTCCTGTATATGCTAAAGTCTAGTTTGTGATGCTTTCGCGTTATTGTCAAGTCTATGTTGTTAAGTTGTCCTTCTGTTTCTTTTTCTAATGTAAATTGTATTTTTAGATGTACTGTGTTCATGAAGGTTATTGGTGTTATCTACTTCAGAATCAACGATAATAAATATATCGTGGACATAACGTTTGTAACAGATAACCTTAAACATCTCTGTAATCTTTGGTATAAATACATCTTCAAGAGATTGTGAGTATACTTCAGATATTACAGCAGAAGTTGGATGGCCCATTCCCAAACCGTCTGTCGCAACAAATTTATCATTGTTGAAAGTGAAATAGTTTTGTTTTAGTGCAACGCGTTATAAGTTGATAATTTGTGTAACGAGTTTTGGTTCATGGTTGAGTAACATATTTTCTTCTAATATTATCAGTGTTTCGTTGACTGGTATGGAGGTGTAGAGATTAGTTATGTCAAGTGAAATTTATTTGGCTGTTAGGTGATAGTGTTAGATTATTTGTCATAATGTGGTGAGTTCGTAGCTGTTTTTGAGCGTGTGTTTGTCTTCTAATTGTGCAAGTTTCTTTGTTAGTGAGGCGAGTTCTTTAGATGTTTTGTATGCTGGTGCAGGACTATAGTTATTTACGGGTCTGATTGTTATGTTAGGTTTTTATGAATTTTTGGAAGAGCTTTAAGTGTTGGTGCAGATGGATTTGGGTTTATGTAACGATATACGTTTTTAGGTGCTATCACCAGAGGTAACTTTGTTATGGCGTGTTTGAATTCTGATTGATATTTATTAGTGGGATCTTTATCTTGTTTATTGTATCCGTTTTTATTTTTCCCTATCTCAACGCATTGAGAGGCTTGAAACTTGAAACGTCTATTTGGTGCTCTTAAGCATAGAGGTATATTCTAGAGTGGGCATAGTCCATCTCAATACATTAATAGGCCTGAAATATAATTATGGGGCTCTGTGTAACCTCATTGAAACCTCTCTCAAGAATGAGTTAATGTTATAATTGATCCATTGTTTTTCGTACAATGTTTGTTTTAAATTGGAATTCTGCTAAATAAGTTATTGTAATTTTGTTCTGTTCATATGATTATATTGACATTCAAGGGTGGTCAGGTTATTTAGCGATGTCTTAAAATTCAACCATAAGGACCCCTCTAGTTATAATATTTCTATGCTCTCAGGGGCTCTTTGTTACCTCATTAAAACCTCCTCTATGAGCAAGGATCTTGAATATCCTTTATTCAAGATCCTTGTCTAAGAGTAAAAGGTTATGATAAATCAATCATAGACGGCTTTCTGCGAATTGTTTAGGTTTTGTTTTGGATTGAAAACGTTCTTAAGTTACTGTAATTTTGACCGATAATTTGATTATTTTAATAATCAAAGAGGTTCAGGTTACTTTTACGATGTTTCAAGTAATAATATCTCTATGTTCCGTTTAGGTTTTACTATCTCTGTTCTGATGGATGTTTATTTGATAATAAATTTCAGTGCAAATATTTGGAATAAATTCAAAATCTTTGTTTAGATTTTTTTTTAAAAAAACTAAATAATGCTAAGCGCGCTGTTTTTAGCATGACTAAGCAAACAGTTGTTATACTCATTCATATCCATCTTTATATAAGCTCCTAGTCTATATCCAAATTTTAATTATTTATGTGTGATTGATTTATTTAAAAAGTAAAAACTTATACTAACTATCGATGGCACCAGAAGCAAATAAATTATTTATTACCTCATAAATCAAAAGATATCTTTAAAGAAGCCTACAGCGATTTTAAAACTTGGATTTTACAACTAGTTCAGTAAGCAAAAACAAAATTTATCTCTCAGTTAGTTTACATCTATTGTTTCAGCAGACTTTTGATGTGATGGTTTAATATAAATCGGGTACGGGGTACCTCGAAACTTTTCCTCATCTCATCGGATTCGTTACGCTCGTCCTCGCGTTTTCGGACTTGCTTCGTTCGTTCTCAGAATATACAATTCACCAAATGTGTACAGCAACACATCTTCGAACTCGCTTTGCTCGTCCTTAGATAGTAAATATATCCGTTTTATTCTCAGCGGTCATCCATACAGCAATGTCCACTAACAATGCTGCTCAACTTTTATGATCCAACAAAAATCATGGATATACCTGTTGTATTGAAACGAAACTTAGTGTACTTATCAAGTAATGGTATACACTTTTACCAAATTTCAATTTTCTAATTTTTAAAAAAAATTACACAAGATAAAAATTTAACTAATGCTGATAATGAGATGAAACTTGGCACATATGTTAGTCTTATACATAGCTACATGTGTGCCAAATCTCAATCCAATTTTTTATGATCCAAATTTTCCGCGTTTTATGATTCTTCAAAATTTTTGCTGAGTCATTATTGCGGGTTAATGACGTCATAAAAACATATTTTCCGAATAGCATAACTACAGCGGTAGACTGATTTTTGTACAAAGTTTCATCTCTCTAGCATAAATACTCTAGGAGAGACAGCTTTGTGTAACTTCCCTTTTTTACTTAAGAGATCTTAAAAACGCCTGAAGCGGATAATTCCGTTGACATCCCTAATTCGGATTTTTTTGCAAACACAATACTTTTATATGATGCTAATGAGATGAAACTTGTCATATATGTCTTATACATGGATACATGCGTGTCAAATCTCATGTATACCTACGTACAATATAAATGGGGAATGGTAAAAATTATAAGGGGTTCTTGATAATTTTTGATGTAATTTTAACTTTTTTAATGAGCTAATTAGTAAAAATGTCGACGAACTAACTATGTTTTCAGAATAGGTCGAGCAACAATTTATGGAATCCTGAAAATTAAACCATATAAACCAGGAATAGATGACAACTATGAATAATGATATGAAGGAAGGTAAACCAAATTTTTCCTTGTTTATGACATCAGGAATGTCGAAATATAAAGAGGTTATGTTTACTCTTAGATCCGATCCTAGGGGAAAATCTTAAGGGTGCTTAAGCCCATTTTCTACACACATATATATATATATATATATATATATATATATATATATAATATATATATATAATATATATATATATATATATATATATATATATATATATATATATATATATATATATTATATATATATATATTATATATATATATATATATATATATATATATATATATATATATATTATATAATATATATATATATATATATATATATATATATACATATATACTCTTAGAATTAGGAGCCCAAGCTGAATAGATCCCCCACTGTTCCCTCCTAATGACTGTTTTTTTTTAATTTTGTGATAAATGCTTACTTCATACGCGGTTTTTGGTAGGGGATTCAACCCCCCTGGCAATTGTGTGAACGGGATTAAATACGAGGTTCAACCCTGAAACTCATTTTTTATAGGTTACTTATGTGTTTACTATAGGTTAAAACATACCTATATTTAGTAAACATATAAGTAAACACTTAGAGTTGAGCCCCTGCAAACCCCGCGTGTGAAGAAGTAAATATAAGGCAATGAAAAGTCCCTACACAAATGAAATACGAGGCAGAGAGATTGGCTCATTGTCTAACTAAGACCACTTGGATTATTTAGTTGCCAGGGAGGGGCCAGGGGAAAATGTTCGCCCCCTCTGACCAAGTTGTATCTGCGAAAGTCCCTTAAAGGTATGTGAAACATCGCCCTCTCTAGAATTGGTTTCGTCTGCCCCCTACAAGTTTTAGATGACTACGGGGCTGGTTTAACCAAACGAGAATTACAGATAAGAATAAGTGTTATGAATAAGTTAATTAAAAACTCCAATAACTTAAGATGTTAGTTAAATTTAATTTTCGTTTTACTGTATGAGAGCAATATGATATTTTGAGGGGGGCTAATTTGAAACCAGGGGGGAGGCTTAAGCCCTTCTAGAATGGCCTATGTATTTACCGCAAGTTGAAGAATCAGCTACTGTCGATACTTGCAATAGCAAGTATCGACGGTATATTTATACTAACGGTAGCTGATTTTTTAATTACATCAAGTATGGTTGACTGATGAGTTATGGAATTAAGAAAGATCAATAAATGATTTATTTTATGAGGATAGATTGCTCAATAACTTGCAGCACGAGGTAAGTCGATAAAAAATGTATAGTATGATGAGAGATGGACTTATAATTATGATCAGGAATAGTTAACGTAAGGATAGTTAATATAAATAGAGGACAGTGATATCAAGAAAGGAAGAACAAGAACAATAGATAATGGGATTAGAAGTGGTTGACTAATGAGTTATGGTATCCAAGGAAAGTTGAATTATGTATTTTTTTATATTTTATATATTTTCACAAAAATAATGAATTATGTAATGATTTATGTTTCTATGAACTTTTTATGGGTCCACCAGTCTGGGTTGGATAGGTCAAATAACAATTTATGAGTAGTACCAGGGACTATTACTACTTTTTCTACTAGTTACTACATACTCTAGTTAGGGACTAGTTCTACTTACTCCTTGGTAGACCTATTGTAGGTCCTATTCAAGGTCTGTACGAGATTTAAGTTGTTGAATTAGCCTATTAATGTATACATTATATATATATATATATATATATATATATATATATATATATATATATATATATATATATATATATATATATTACATACATAAATTTGTGTATACATCAATATATATACAATTTTACACTTCATTTTATTAAAGCTCGTCATTAAGTTGCGTATGTTTTTTTTAAAGAAAGCAATGGCTTGAAAGTGTTCAGCAAGAGTTGTGCAGAAATTGAAACGTAGATAAAGCCTCCTCCAGGATACAATATTAGATATAGGATACAATACTCGAGCAGTTGATACATGCACAATAAAAGTGTTTTATTTTTTATTTTATTTTTAAATAATTCTGTTATTTTTCAAAAATTACCATACAATAAATAATAAAAAAAATATACAATAAACAATGAAAACTCCCACAAATCTTTACGATTGAGTGTGGGGAAAACAATTAAAATTAAAAAAAAAAAATTAAACTAAAGTTTAAATAAAAAGTTAAAAAAATAAAATTATAGTACATTTATAATATACTTAAATTTTGTATTCAACTATACATACATATTTATATACAATTATATATATAATAATTATACATAACATATTATTTATGTTATGTAATAATAACTACATACATACATCTATTTTCATTATCTAAAGAAAGCAATGGCTTGAAAATGTTTAGCAGAGTTGTGCAGAAATTGAAACTTTTTATCTTTTTACTACATACATAATATATATATATATATATATATATATATATATATATATATATATATATATATATATATATATTATATATATATATATATATATATATATATATATATATATATATAATATATATATATATATATATTTTTCCGGGCAGGACCTTAACACTACGCTATGTGTGACATTTAAATCATGCTGACGTAGAGCGTCATAAAAGTACCTGAAACGGATGTTTATGATGATTTTAGGGTGAACACTGTAATTTTTCTATATTCGCGATTCAAAGTCCGTAGCAGCGCCACCGTCGCTGATAAGAAATTGATAACGAAAGGGTGATCGTTGTTAAAGGTCTTATGGGGATTTTACGTTAGGGTACGATAGCTTAAAGTCAGGTCAAAATCCCAACTACGTTAAAAACCCAGGTTCAATTACAAAAATACTTCAACATGTGACATTCCGGTTTAGTATTCTACACTGCTGGATTAGTATTTTATTTAAAAAATTGCCATTACAAAAGCCACGGAAACCAAAAACAGAGTACAAAAACATTTCTTTTTATTTTTCTATTCAATAGATCTTATGTAAAAAACTAAAATAACAAAAATAAATAAAATAAAAAGTTTTATAAAAAATTGAAACATCGCGAATACCAAGTAAAATTATTTACCTACAAAAAAAGACAAACGTCTTGTTTTTTATGTCTAGCAAGAAATGTAATTTATTTACAACTTACGTATTGACACTAGTTGTATGTCACAATCAGTACTTGAAAACGAACACTGATAATTTCAATGCTTAATTAACTTGTAACATACATAAGCAAGAAACCAACGTAGGCCAAAATATTAAACAATAAGTCACTTTATTGAAACTTACTTCAAAAACACATTGTTGCAGACAATAAATGTCATATATTTACAACGTACGTCATTGACACTAGTTGTACGTTAAAATCAGTACATAAAAACGATTATTGATCATTTCGATGCTCCAATAACTTGTAACATACATAAGCAAGAAACAAACGTAGGCCAAAATATTAACAATAAGTCACTTTATTGATACTTACTTCAAAAACACATTGTTGCAAGACAATAAATGTCATATATTTACAACGTACGTCATTGACACTAGTTGTACGTTAAAATCAGTACATAAAAACGATTATTGATCATTTCGATGCTCCAATAACTTGTAACATACAAAAGCAAGAAACCAACGTAGGCCAAAATATTAACAATAAGTCACTTTATTGATACTTACTTCAAAAACACATTGTTGCAAGACAATAAATGTCATATATTTACAACGTACGTCATTGACACTAGTTTTACGTTACAATCAGTACATAAAAACGATTATTGATCATTTCGATGATCCAATAACTTGTAACATACATAAGCAAGAAACAAACGTAGGCCAAAATATTAACAATAAGTCACTTTATTGATACTTACTCAAAAACACATTGTTGCAAGACAATAAATGTCATATATTTACAACGTAACGTCATTGACACTAGTTGTACGTTACAATCAGTACATAAAAACGATTATTGATCATTTCGATGCTCCAATAACTTGTAACATACAAAGCAAGAAACCAACGTAGGCCAAAATATTAACAATAAGTCACTTTATTGATACTTACTTCAAAAAACACATTGTTGCAAGACAATAAATGTCATATATTTACAACGTACGTCATTGACACTAGTTGTACGTTACAATCAGTACATAAAAAACGATTATTAATCATTTCGATGATCCAATAACTTGTAACATACATAAGCAAGAAACAAACGTAGGCCAAAATATTAACAATAAGTCACTTTATTGATACTTACTTCAAAAACACATTGTTGCAAGACAATAAATGTCATATATTTACAACGTACGTCATTGACACTAGTTGTACGTTACAATCAGTACATAAAAACGATTATTGATCATTTTGATGCTCCAATAACTTGTAACATACATAAGCAAGAAACAACGTAGGCCAAAATATTAACAATAAATCACTTTATTGATACTTACTTCAAAAACACATTGTTGCAAGACAATAAATGTCATATATTTACAACGTACGTCATTGACACTAGTTGTACGTTACAATCAGTACATAAAAACGATTATTGATCATTTCGATGCTCCAATAACTTGTAACATACATAAGCAAGAACAAACGTAGGCCAAAATATTAACAATAAGTCACTTTATTGATACTTACTTCAAAAACACATTGTTGCAAGACAATAAATGTCATATATTTACAACGTACGTCATTGACACTAGTTGTACGTTACAATCAGTACATAAAAACGATTATTGATTATTTCGATGCTCCAATAACTTGTAACATACAAAAGCAAGAAACCAACGTAGGCCAAAATATTAACAATAAGTCACTTTATTGATACTTACTTCAAAACCACATTGTTGCAAGACAATAAATGTCATATATTTACAACGTACGTCATTGACACTAGTTTACGTTACAATCAGTACATAAAAACGATTATTGATCATTTCGATGATCCAATAACTTGTAACATACATAAGCAAGAAACAAACGTAGGCCAAAATATTAACAATAAGTCACTTTATTGATACTTACTTCAAAAACACATTGTTGCAAGACAATAAATGTCATATATTTACAACGTACGTCATTGACACTAGTTGTACGTTACAATCAGTACATAAAAACGATTATTGATCATTTCGATGCTCCAATAACTTGTAACATACAAAAGCAAGAAAACCAACGTAGGCCAAAATATTAACAATAAATCACTTTATTGAAACTTACTTCAAAAACACAAAAGACAATAAATGTCATATATTTACAACGTACGTCATTGACACTAGTTGTACGTACAATCAGTACATAAAAACGATTATTGATCATTTCGATGCTCCAATAACTTGTAACATACAAAGCAAGAACGTAGGCCAAAATATTAACAATAAGTCACTTTATTGATACTTTACTTCAAAACACATTGTTGCAAGACATAAATGTCATATATTTACAACGTACGTCATTGACACTAGTTGTACGTTACAATCAGTACATAAAAACGATTATTGATCATTTCGATAATCCAATAACTTGTAACATACAAAAGCAAGAAACCAACGTAGGCCAAAATATTAACAATAAGTCACTTTATTGATACTTACTTCAAAAACACATTGTTTGCAAGACAATAAATGTCATATATTTACAACGTACGTCATTGACACTAGTTGTACGTTACAATCAGTACATAAAAAACGATTATTGATCATTCGATGCTCCAATAACTTGTAACATACATAAGTTTTTAGTTATACTTAAATGTGATAGGAATTTAATTTTACATTTTTCAGGAATATGGTATGTAAAAATTGCAAGGATGATAAATGCTAGAAATGGAATATTGGGTTTATACTGTTTTATTAACTCTTTAAGTCAGCTTGACAAGGATTAAAGTAGGCGATGGGGTTTTTTTACGTTTATGGGCCTCTGTAATATTTTTCTGTGAATCAAACATCTGCTAGATAATTAGAGTAAAATGAAAAGACCGATGGGTAACCCCAAGACAATATTAGGGCCTCCTGATGAGTATTCTTTATATTTAAAACTAAGCCCTTTTATTTAACACGAAGTTTACAATAGTCTTAAAGTTAAGAATCCCAAGTTTATGAGGCTCTATTTTTATGTTAACAAAAGGGTATAGTTGGAAATATTTTATGACTACCTGATCAGGTAGTCATAATATTTTCTTGGGGTTATCCCTGAGTAACCATTTTGACTTTTTAGACTTTTCAATAATATATATTAGATAATCCTTTCACTTTGGATTAAGAATGTTCACAGATATCCTGCTTTAAAACAGTTACACTGTAACTGTACAGAATATGAATGTAATTTTTTTAAATCCTTATGTGACCCACAGCAATCTTATTTGGCTAGATAATATTGTGAAAATCAACTTACATTAGGTTGACATACTAATAATTGCATTACGCCTTTTATACTAATACATAAGATTCCACATCATATCACGACAATCTGGAATGTAGTATATTGGCCGAGGATTGGAAAACCAATATCGACACATCTGACAGAAATATATAAATACATCAGATCTGAGGATATTAATTCCCCCCCCTGACCTAACTTCTTATTTGGGCCTAGCTGACCTATTTCATTGAAAGGAAGTATAAATGACCTAACAGAGTTCCTTCGCTCTAAGCGAATGCTGTCGAAGGTCAAAATGACTTCCTTATAAATAAAAAAATATGTACACTATAAACCTATTTTGACCTAGTAATAATATTTCAATATTTTGGACTTACCTCACCTATTTCATTGAAAGGAAGTATAATGACCTAACAGAGTTCCTTCGCTCTAAGCGAATGCTGTCGAAGGTCAAAATGACTTCCTTATAAATAAAAAAAAATATGTACACGTATAAACCTATTTTGACCTAGTAATAATACTTCAATATTTGGACTTACCTCACCTATTTCATTGAAAGGAAGTATAAATGACCTAAACAGAGTTCCTTCGCTCTAAGCGAATGCTGTCGAAGGTCAAAATGACTTCCTTATAAATAAAAAATATGTACACCTATAAACCTATTTTGACCTAGTAATAATATTTCAATATTTTGGACTTACCTCACCTATTTCATTGAAAGGAAGTATAAATGACCTCGCTTTAGCTCGCTGGCTTGCAAGAATAATAAATAAAATAGATTGATTAGAGGCTTGCTATGTTCGCTAAGTACCTTGAATGAATAATATGCAAATTAATAATACAAGTTAATTATAATAATTACAATTTTATAATTAGTAATAAATGCTATATCATTTCACTAGTTGAAATTATACTAAAAATGGTATTAAAATCGCTGCATGTTTATGGCAGTTAACTTATGAAATTATAGAACTTATTGACGTTGTTCAAAAATTACAACTGTATTATTAAATTACAGTATTTTTTAATTAAATAAAAAAATAACTTGTAACTGCAATATTTATACAAAAAACTATGAATAATATACCGATGCATATGAAATATTTATGAAATAGATAGCCATCTGTTATGTTTCTAAAGATAGTTTTAAAGTAGCTATGTCTGTTTAATTAAGGATTAAAAGATAAATTTCGTCCCTCTAGATAAATATCCAAGTACACATGGAATGTGACTTAATTTATCCCCCCCTCCTGGCCTAACTCCTGGCTGGCCTTGTCTGAATCTGACACAATAAAAATTAATCACTCCTGCAGAATCACCTGGTATCCTTCATCGTTAAGATGAACGTGATCGACTCTCCTGAGGCTGGGACTTCCAATAAAGAGTGCGTAGAGCCAAGTGTTTAGGCCTTGAGGACCGCGCAGCAGATGTTCTACCTGAACCACGCGAATTCCAGCGATACCATCAAACTTGGCTATGGCTTCATTAAACTTGGCAACCAAAGTCCTGGCTTCGTCTCCGTACCTTTCTTCTAACCGCCAGATAGGGAACACTTGGCAGAGTAAAATAGGGCACTGGGAATCAGCCGTGAACTTAATAATTAACCTGAGAAGTTCAATCCTGATTTTCAATTCCTTCTTCCTATTCTCCACCTCAGCCTTCAAGATCGCCATTACGTCATTACAGCCAACAATGAGTACCCAGGGTTTTTGACTCAAACTTTAATTTAGATTTAAGCGACTGGGCAGTCAAAAAAATTGACTGGCCAAAGCAGCCGACAGGTAGTGTTGACTGTGGGGTGTATATACTTGAATTTTTTAAGTCTATGATGATGGGTCAAAAAACAATGCATTCTTTTCATCCAAATGAAAGACGGAATTATTATATGGACCTCATTTTAGATAGTAGTGATAATGTTACTAACATATGTCTTTATTGTAGAAACCATTTTGGCCACAAAATCTCAAGAGGATGATTGGGTAGAATGTACACATTGCATGCGTTGGTGTCACTTAAAGTGCTACAATAGGTTTCACAGTCTTTCACCGATTACGGTTGAAGAGGCAAATAATTCTGTTGTGTCTTGCCAAATCTGTGAAGCTAACCAAATTTGCCCAAACAATTCTTAATGCTCTAGTCTAAAATAGTTTTTTTTTTATTTATGAGGAAGTCATTTTGACCTTCGACAGCATTCGCTTAGAGCGAAGGAACTCTGTTAGGTCATTTATACTTCCTTTCAATGAAATAGGTGAGGTAAGTCCAAAATATTGAAGTATTATTACTAGGTCAAAATAGGTTTATACGTGTACATATTTTTTATTTATAAGGAAGTCATTTTGACCTTCGACAGCATTCGCTTAGAGCGAAGGAACTCTGTTAGGTCATTTATACTTCCTTTCAATGAAATAGGTGAGGTAAGTCCAAAATATTGAAATATTATTACTAGGTCAAAATAGGTTTATAGGTGTACATATTTTTTATTTATAAGGAAGTCATTTTGACCTTCGACAGCATTCGCTTAGAGCGAAAGGAACTCTGTTAGGTCATTATACTTCCTTTCAATGAAATAGGTCAGCTAGGCCCAAATAAGAAGTTAGGTCAGGGGGGGGAATTAATATCCTCAGATCTGATGTATTTATATATTTCTGTCAGATGTGTCGATATTGGTTTTCCAATCCTCGGCCAATATACTACATTCCAGATTGTCGTGATATGATGTGGAATCTTATGTATTAGTATAAAAGGCGTAATGCAATTATTAGTATGTCAACCTAATGTAAGTTGATTTTCACAATATCTATCTAGCCAAATAAGATTGCTGTGGGTCACATAAGGATTTAAAAAAAATTACATTCATATTCTGTACAGTTACAGTGTAACTGTTTTAAAGCAGGATATCTGTGAACATTCTTAATCCAAAGTGAAAGGATTATCTAATATATATTATTGAAAAGTCTAAAAAGTCAAAATGGTTACTCAGGGATAACCCCAAGAAAATATTATGACTACCTGATCAGGTAGTCATAAAATATTTCCAACTATACCCTTTTGTTAACAAAAAATAGAGCCTCATAAACTTGGGATTCTTAACTTTAAGACTATTGTAAACTTCGTGTTAATAAAAGGGCTTAGTTTTAAATATAAAGAATACCTCATCAGGAGGCCCTAATATTGTCTTGGGGTTACCCATAGGTCTTTCATTTTACTCTAATTATCTAGCAGATGTTTGATTCACAGAAAAATATTACAGAGGCCCATAAACGTAAAAACCCCATCGCCTACTTTAATCCTTGTCAAGCTGACTTAAAAGTTAATAAAACAGTATAAACCCAATATTCCATTTCTAGCATTTATCATCCTTGCAATTTTTACATACCATATTCCTGAAAAATGTAAAATTAAATTCCTATCACATTTAAGTATAACTAAAAACTTATGTATGTTACAAGTTATTGGAGCATCGAAATGATCAATAATCGTTTTTATGTACTGATTGTAACGTACAACTAGTGTCAATGACGTACGTTGTAAATATATGACATTTATTGTCTTGCAACAATGTGTTTTGAAGTAAGTATCAATAAAGTGACTTATTGTTAATATTTTGGCCTACGTTGGTTTCTTGCTTTTGTATGTTACAAGTTATTACATTATCGAAATGATCAATAATCGTTTTTATGTACTGATTGTAACGTACAACTAGTGTCAATGACGTACGTTGTAAATATATGACATTTATTGTCTTGCAACAATGTGTTTTTGAAGTAAGTATCAATAAAGTGACTTATTGTTAATATTTTGGCCTACGTTTGTTTCTTGCTTATGTATGTTACAAGTTATTGGAGCATCGAAATGATCAATAATCGTTTTTATGTACTGATTGTAACGTAAACTAGTGTCAATGACGTACGTTGTAAAATATGACATTTATTGTCTTGCAACAATGTGTTTTTGAAGTAGTATCATAAAGTGACTTATTGTTAATATTTTGGCCTACGTTTGTTTTCTTGCTTATGTATGTTACAAGTTATTGGAGCATCGAAATGATCAATAATCGTTTTTATGTACTGATTGTAACGTAAAACTAGTGTCAATGACGTACGTTGTAAATATATGACATTTATTGTCTTGCAACAATGTGTTTTTGAAGTAAGTATCAATAAAGTGATTATTGTTAATATTTTGGCCTACGTTGGTTTCTTGCTTTTGTATGTTACAAGTTATTGGAGCATCGAAATAATCAATAATCGTTTTTATGTACTGATTTTAACGTACAACTAGTGTCAATGACGTACGTTGAAATATATGACATTTATTGTCTTGCAACAATGTGTTTTTGAAGTAAGTATCAATAAAGTGACTTTTGTTATATTTTGGCCTACGTTGGTTTCTTGCTTTTGTATGTTACAAGTTATTGGAGCATCGAAATGATCAATAATCGTTTTTATGTACTGATTTTAACGTACAACTAGTGTCAATGACGTACGTTGTAAATATATGACATTTATTGTCTTGCAACAATGTGTTTTTGAAGTAAGTATCAATAAAGTGACTTATTGTTAATATTTTGGCCTACGTTGTTTCTTGCTTATGTATGTTACAAGTTATTGGGTCATCGAAATGATCAATAATCGTTTTTATGTACTGATTGTAACGTAAAACTAGTGTCAATGACGTACGTTGTAAATATATGACATTTATTGTCTTGCAACAATGTGTTTTTGAAGTAAGTATCAATAAAGTGACTTATTGTTAATATTTTGGCCTACGTTGGTTTTTTGCTTTTGTATGTTACAAGTTATTGGAGCATCGAAATGATCAATAATCGTTTTTATGAACTGATTTTAACGTACAACTAGTTGTCAATGACGTACGTTGTAAATATATGACATTTATTGTCTTGCAACAATGTGTTTTTGAAGTAAGTTTCAATAAAGTGACTTATTGTTAAATATTTGGCCTACGTTGGTTTCTTGCTTATGTATGTTACAAGTTAATTAAGCATTGAAATTATCAGTGTTCGTTTTCAAGTACTGATTGTGACATACAACTAGTGTCAATAACGTAAGTTGTAAATAAATTACATTTCTTGCTAGACATAAAAATCAAGACGTTTGTCTTTTTTTTTGTAGGTAAATAATTTTACTTGGTATTCGCGATGTTTCAATTTTTATAAAACTTTTATTTTATTTTATTTTGTTGTTATTTTAGTTTTTACATAAGATCTATTGAATAGAAAAATAAAAAGAAATGTTTTTGTACTCTGTTTTTGGTTTCCGTGGCTTGTAATGGCAATTTTTTAAATAAAATACTAATCCAGCAGTGTAGAATACTAAACCGGAATGTCACATGTTGAAGTATTTTGTAATTGAACCTGGGTTTTTTAACGAAGTTGGGATTTTGACCTGACTTAAGCTATCGTACCTAACGTGGATTTTCTGGGTTTTTCTTATTTGTGACGATTATTTCTTTAAATTTTTTATCAAAGTGGTTTAATTTAATTAATTTTAGGGCGTATGAACTCAGTAGAATCACAATTTCATTGAAAAAATAGCGTTTTAATGGGTTGTCACGAGTATTTAAATTAAGTGATAAGAAGATGAAAGATCATAATATAGTGTTTTATTTTATTTATTGTTAATTGATGTTACTTTTTAAATAATTTTAATTTGCACAAACAACACAAATTACCATTTAATTGCATTAAATTGTTTAATTAGTTGTACAGGTATTTAAATTAACTGATAAGAAGCCGATTTTCACTGTAATGGTGTTTTAATTTATTAATCATTTTTTTTATGCACTAAAATAATTAATAACTCAATAAATTCACTTTTTGTTAAATGTTTGTTTAAATTATCCGTTTAGGTTTTATTATATCTGGGTTAAAATTGGACGAATCAAAGTCTGTAGTGATAAGAGCCTGATTCTATATTTAAAATCCTGGAATTATCGAAATATTTATCTATGAAATATTTGCAATTTTTTTAGCACCGATGGTCGTTCTAATAATTTTCATCACATTTATTACATATTAACAAACAATAAATAAATAAAAGAAGAATTTTTATCAGCTCCCATGCTAATCCTATGATAAAATTTTTGATCACCCTTTCGTTTCCCCGCCATTGGTATTGCCAACCTTACAACTATCTCTTTGAATCGCGAATACCTATGGTAACAATAACCTATTACTTAAATTAAAAGTTGTATAGAAATTTTAGGTTACCTGAGTTATTCGATAAGTTTTGGGTAGTAATATAATAATTATATTCTAGAAGAGATATAAAAGAAACAATTAAAATTGAATTAAATATAATGAGAGGCCATCCAAAACTTAATCGGGCTTGGCCGGGATTTGAACCCGGGACCTCTCGCACCCTAAGCGAGAATCATACCCCTAGACCACCAAGCCAGGATGTGCTCGGAGGCTTATGGTTTGCTACTTGAAACAGAATAACGATATAACCAAAAAAAGTCTAGGTAGTTGAGCGTTTGATGATAGAAATCTGAAAGTGCTTGACAGTTGTAAATAAACTAGTAGGTTACGAAATTTTTGATATTTTTTGTGTTAAATTTTTGTTAATATTATTTTGATTCAAGAAATGAGAGTATAATTAATTAATTAATTTTATGTTATGGATAAAGAATGGAGACTTTGGTGTTTTATTCTGATGGTTCGTATTAATTTTACAACTTGTAATTTTTCATTAAATGTGTATGATTCATTAAACAATTTCTGGAGTTTTGGATTTATCTACAAAAGGAATATTCCCTTACATTTGAATAATATTCATTCGATAAAATTCCGGTGTTGCTGAACTTGTGGTCATGACCACAAGTTCAGCAACACTTGTGGTCTACTTGATCTAAAGGCAAGTAGATCAGTTTTTAAGCAGTTACAGTGTAATATTTACTGCTACTAATAAACTATTATTTATTGCTTTAATAGAAAATTACAAAAAAATACTGTCCTTAGTGAAAATTGTTTTTAAGACCAATCCAAATTGTATAAACTTTATTCTAGAAGGGCTAAAATAAGAATTCAGCTACACACACAAATTTTGTAAAATCCGTACTTTTTTCAGTCACTCTTTATCTATACCTATATGTGGGATTCAACCCTTGATTGATTACTGGATTGAATTTTGAGATATACTCTGTGAACATGGGGTTCCACTATGGTTTAATACTAAGGGGTGGAATACTTAGAATATAATATAGGGACTCCATTCCCTAGCAAGAGTTGCTGGGTCGAGTTGTTGATGAGCACTATTACTATGTACATACAGTTTACTAAATCCGCGAATCGGATTTATTAAACTTTCTATGTATGTTTTACTTATATCAAGGAACAAATGTTTTCTTGACATTTCATTATTACATTTTATTATATTATATTTGTTTTATTACTTTTCCTTCTTTATACCGTAGGTATGTAGGAAAAGTATTGTGTTTGCAAATAAATCCGAAACCGGAATGAAACGGCAATCATCTGTTTCAGGCGTTTTTAAGGCCTCCTGAGTGGTTTTCGCAAAGTTGTCTGTCTGTATGTGTGTGTGTGTTATCATCGGTAGCGCCCAGTGTATTAATGCTAAAGAGTTGTTATTTTGTACAAAAATCAGTCTACCCCTGTAGTTCTGCTATTCAGAAAATATTTTTTTATGATGTCATTAACCCACAATAATGACAGCCAAAATTTCAAAAAATCAATAAACGAGAAAAAAATGATCCGATTAGATTGAGATTTAGCATGCATGTGACTATGTATAAGACCAACATATGTGCCAAGTTTCATCTCATTATCAGCATTAGTTATATGTTTATTAAATGACTTGTGTACGTTTTTTTTTAAAAATGGAAAATTGTCCAATTGAGTTGAAATTTGGTCAGAGTGTATACCATTACTTAATAAATAAGTACACTAAGTTTCGTTTAATACAAAAAGTATATCCATGATTTTGGCGAACTGTATATTTATGAGGACGAGCAAAGCGAGTCGGAAGCAGGGAGGATGAGCGTAGCAAATGCGATGTAATGTGAAAAAGTCCTGATTTTTTTTTACTATATTTAGTTATGTTATTATATTTATTTTTCTTTTATTTTTTGATAAATAAAAAAGTAAAAAACTTTTGGTTTGTCTTTTAATTTATCTGAGAATCCACCAGTTGATTGGACTTAAGTAGGTTTGTTGTTGGTAAAAGGGAGGAGGAAAGAAAGGGAGATAAGAAAATTAGACGGAGTTTGTAGTGTGGTAGCCAAAGAGACTAATTCTTAGAGGGAGTACATAGCCTGAATAACACAGTGATAAAGGGTCTGGAAGTGAGACAGTTTCCGTAAGGTGCCATAACTGTACTTACCCCTACTATAGTCTTCCTAGAGAGAGACTAGGTACAATAGGGGGTGTAGAGGGCTCCGACCCCTCTACGCTCCTTAATGTAGGTGAGTGAAATAGTTAAGTTCCCTCCAAATTTGTTGGGTTGGTGCCCTAGAAAATTAAGCTCTTGAGGTAATGTCTCTAAAATCCTCAGTTGCATTAAAACACAGAAATGAAATTTGCTAGTTGAGGTAATTCTATCCACTAGAGAGCTAAAGTTGAATTAAAAGACAAGCTGATTATAAGTAATCGAAAATCCATGTGCCTATTTTTTAAGACCTCTTAGTCCATTTTAAATAAATGTTAAAAATATTCACTCACTTATCTATCTGCTTATGACTCCAGTGTTAAATGATTGCTTATGACCCAAAGATACTAAAACTATTAGAGGGAGGATACAACAGCTCTTATCATTCCTTGAGTAGCTAGGTGCCCTAACGGTACATTGGTGACGTCATTTTTTTTATTTTTCCTAATAATTACAATTTCACGTAAATATTACATTTTTTTCGACTATTTTGTTTTAAATCAAGTAAAATGAATTTAAAATAAGTTTTAATTATTATCTATTGCATGTATTCTTTAATTGTTAGTTTTGAATAAAGTGGTTTAATGTGGCATAACTGAAAAATGTCTGCCGTTAGTAGAATGCATGCTACAATAGAAGTTGTAGAGGGTAGGGGAGTATCTATTCTTTCTCTAGGGAGACTATAGTAGGGGTAAGTATAGTTACCGCACCTATGGAAACTGTTTCACTTCCAGACCCCTTATCACTGTGTTAATCGGGTCCTGTACTCCCTCTAATAGTTTTAGTCTCTTTGTTATGACCAAAGGGTCCAAACCCACATCTCGAGGCTCCCGAATGAGGGGGGGGGGTCTATATTGCTTCCTAAGTAGAGGGTCTACTTTTAACTGGAGTAGTATTAATAATTATTGCAAGCTTATTTTAATTTAGTGTTTAATAAAATTAATTAAATAAATAATTTAAATAAGCAAGTATAAAATAAACTTAAATAAAAAAATAAATAAAACTTAAGTTTATTGATGAAATATTTAATTAAACTTTTATACCTTTAATCTTTAGGGCTCTTTTGTACTGCTTTAGGGCCCTGATCAAGTATGTTAAGGGCCATCATTGGCTCTAGTATTTGTATGGGCCCTTTAACATGTAGGTATAATGAATAGGTGCCATAAAGATTGAACATTTAAAATATATTTTAATTACTTAATAACAAACAAATATCTAGTCTAAAAATCTAGTCTATAAATATCTAGTAACAAACCTAAACGATTCAGCACAGAAGACTTATTCAAAGAAACTAACATATTAACACTTTGATCAATTACACTATAAAAGCATCTCTCACTCTAATTCACAAAAATATAGATAATCTAGAAAAAATTCACCACTCTTATAAAACTAGACTTAAACACACAACATAACTCACTCTTCATAACTCGTATACACTACACTTAAACACAACTCTCTATACCACATCTGGCTCACCACTTACAAACAGTTACCCAACGACATCAAAAACAGTACAACTCAAAAAGTATTTAAGAAAACATTACTCAAAATCATTATCACTCAACACTAAAAGAAAGTAATTTTAAATATATAGTCAAATATTTTATTCAAATATCTGTATTCAAAAATTGTAAATATTTATTTGTATTTTTCTTTTAAATATTTAAAAAGTTTTTTTTCTCTTAAAAAGTTGATTTATCATATTCAGTAATAATTTTATTTATTTATAACTAGTGGAATTTTATATATATTGAAGTACCTCTAATTCCTCAAACCATAAACTATTAGCTCTTAAGTTTTGATCTCTTTAATTTGTTTGTTTTTTAAATTTTATTAACTATTTTTTTAACTCTTAACTTGTGATCTCTAATATATTTATATTTTCTTTTCTCTCTCCTTCAAATTTTAAATTAGAATTTATAAAGTACAAATAATTGCTGCCTTTAACCTTTATACAACTCTCTATATTTTTATACAAATAAAACTGTTAATTATAACAATAAAAGCCCCCTCACACAGGTCAATCCTCGAGGGATTGTTTTTATTCTTCTAAATACTTTTACTATTTATATATTTTGTACTTATATTTGTATGAAAAAAACAATAAAAGGATTTTTTTATTTGATTGATAGTCCTTTTATCCAACTTTAGGGCCCTGATTGAGTACTCTAGGGTCCTGTTTGGCCCTAGTGTTCCGTATGGGGCCCTTAAAAGTCTAGTTAAATTAATAAGAACCTAAAAGACCTCAGATTCAGGTAACAATTAACAAATTAAGAATATACTTTAAAACCTTTGTCTCTAGGTGCTCTTTTGGCCCTACCCTTTGACTATGATCTTATGAATATATATTACATAATTATATGAAATAAGTATATTTATGCATTATAAGCTTAAAATAATTAGTTAATCGTATATCTTGATTACATAAAAACTGTCTGATAGAACTTTTTTTAATTTCTGTACTTTTACTAAACAGACTGTTATGTGTGCTTATTTTTTTCTATAATACCAACAGACAATGAAAGTTTAATATCTATAATGCATGTGCTAATTTCACACATATGCAGTTATAAAGGGATCAGTCAGCTTGATTTATACTCTAAAGAAAATTTAAACTAAATATTTTCTCCAAAACTCTTTGTAATGTGAATACATTTAGCTAAGTGTTTTTCACCTTGGTGCTAATCTTTGAATTACTAATAAGGTCACTTTTTCCCGTTTTCAGTATCCAGACTAATCAGTTTGTGTAATGCTTTTGTTTTGAACTTTTTATTGAAACATCTTTTTTAACGTGAATTTTTTTTTAGTTTATTTGTTATTAAAATATTAATTGTTTCCTTGAAATAAAAATAAATAATGTAATGGTTATATAATCATTAGCTTGGGCATACTGTTATTACATGTAAGAAAACGTATCATTATAATTATGCTCAACATTGATAATATTAAATACTAAAACCAAAGGTATTAAATTACACAACAGTGTGTACATTAAGAAAATTTACACACTGAATTGAAAAAAAGTATTTTTTTCAATTTGTGTAATATTTTTTGCAAGTTAAATAGGAAAAAAAGTTAAAACTTATTAGTTAAATAAAACTATATTTTAGTTGCAAATTTTTCACAGTATATTATTGTTTATAAACAGTAGAATATATTATAGTATGTAAATAATAAATTTTCACAGATTTCCTCACCCATATCATTACTTTGTTCACATGCTGTGTTTGGCAGGGAGTTTAACCTTATGTTCAACCCCCTAGAGAGTGCAACCTAAATTATTCACTCAAAAAGGGGTATGGGGTTCACCTCAGGGTTTAACTCTCACCCAAAAGAAACTTGTTATATTCTTACCTTGTAAGAAACTAAACTCGACCTCCTTGGGGATTAAACCCAACTTGTTTACACATATAGTTTAACCTTATAGTTTAGTCCCAGATTAACCCATTCTCACAAAAGCTGCCATGAGGGTTAAACCCCCTACCAAACACCACGTGTAAACAAACTAAATGATGTCCCCACAGTCACCCGTACTGTAGTTCAGTGATTCTTACACATTTTTGACTGCGACTCTTGTCTCCATTTTTAGCAACCCCCCTATACATTAATAGGGGCTATACATACATACATACATATATATATAATATATATATATATATATATATATATATATATATATATATATATATATATATATATATATATATATATATATATATATTATTTGTGTGTGTTGTGTATATTTATATTCTTGATTAATCGAGAATATAAATACACTTTCATTTTAGCAAATTTTCAAAACAAAAATGAAGTTGTGGTCGTTGTGTGTATGTATGTTCAAACAACATTTTGTTCCTGGATGTTTCCATAAAGTACTATAACTTTTGAAGGCTTTGTGTGATTGAAATGAAACTTGATGCAAAAATCGACCTTATTAATGTCTTGAACCTTATTTTAACGCTTTAACAAAACACAACAAATATATTTGGAAATTGACTATTATCATTGCAATGTGTCATGTACAAAACAAGTCATTCAAGAAACAGCTAAAAGACGACAAGCATGACTTGTGAAAGGCCATAGAGAGGTGTAGTGCTCTAGAGGCCAAATAACTTTTGTTTTTGCTTTGTTTTTTATAATAGAAAGATAGTTATTACACTAACCAATTTGATTGTAACTAATTAAGTCATCTGAAGTTAAACATAAAATTAATATAATATGAATTATGAGCTGTCTTTATTTTTATTTATTTTTTCGTTCATTTCTGCGACCCCCTTCAATTTTTTTGCGATCATTCTGAGGGTAGCACCCCCACTTTGGAAACAACTGCTCTAGTTTAGTTCCCAAAATATGCCGGAAGCATACTTTAAGTGTCACATGTACCTCTTAATATTTTGTCCTCTTTTATAAACAAAGGACTTTCATTATTTTTACTTCAGCCAGGAGAAGTTTACTTTAGTATTGTTAAATAAAGTTTACTTAAAGCATTGTATATTTAGTCTGAAGAAACTTAGAACAGAATAATACCAAAAATGTAATAGTAGGGTTAGTTTTGGTATAAAATCAGTGAGAGAAAGATAATCTTTTGATGTATTGAGGATTCCTTTAGAAGGCAGAGTCGGAATAAATCTAAAACCATAACGGTGACTGAACCTCTTCAGCATCTCCACCAGAATAATTATAATGTGTTTATCTATTTCAGAGAGGTTGTCTTAGTTATGGGTGAAGGATGTACTGGGTGTTATGGGTAGTGATAGCCTGTCTCTGCAGCAGAGCCTATCAGCTACCTTGTGACAAATCTCGTCATGTCCTGACAGAAACATGGGGAATTATTTCTCATGGACCTGCCGGCTCATATTACGTCAATGATTCTCACTGTGAATGGCTAATAAAAGGTACTATTCTTTTTAATTTGATTTTTTTATACTTATAAAATTAATTTAGAGGTGTCAAGTGTAAATGTATTTTTTCAATGCAATAAATTGCATGAAAAATTCTCTAAGCTCTGGTTACATTTTAAATTAATTGTGTTTTTGACTTATATGTCTGACTTTGACTAAAAAATAATTTTATAGAATATTTTATTTATTTATTTTATTTTACAGTTATAAATGTTTAAACTGGAAATGGGGCTTATGTTAACTTCCTAATAAGCTTCTTCAAATTAGTTTTAAAAATTCATGTAATGAACCTCTTATTTTTATGTGAACCAAATGAGTTTGACATAATCTATTGATATTTTTATTTATAATTAACAACACCTCAGAAGCTGGTATATGTCCTATTGTCAAGTTTGTCTTGAGAAAAATGGTGTTTCAAAAACTTTTATGTCTAAGTTCTGAGTTAAAACCTTGTAGTGTTACTAATTGTAATAATATTTTTTGCAGCCAATTCATCGCACCAATTTATTAATATAAAGTTCGATTCTATAGAAACAGAATGTTCCTATGACTATGTGTTTGTGCTTGATGGCGATTCGTTTGGATCTGTATTACTTGGTAGCTTTAGTGGAAAGACTGATCCCCAGGATGTCGTTGCTACTTCTGGATTTGTAAGTTTATTATTATTTTTCTGCTCACTCACAGAATTTGATTAAGTAGAGTAAGAATAACATCTTTCTCTATTATATTAGAGATTTCAAGATCAAGTTTGATAAAAAAGACCTAGGCCGAAGGACCATACTCTTTTTTTAATCAAGCTTTGTCTCACCAAATTATACAATCTTATAATACTGTATTTTAAATACAATAATTACAATATTAGTGGTCAATATACCTTGATTTTTATTATTAGTCTTTTTTAAATATAATCATTTTTGCTTTGAGTCCAGCAAAGCGATACCACTTTTGAGTTAATTCTGTAAGATTATTTTCCTTGATGAGACAAAGGCAATAAAAAAGTTAATATTTCATATTATAACATCATTAGATCAATACTCGTGACAAGGAGTGACAGCATACATTTAAAATAAAAATCAACCCTAAAACTACGTAATCATCACATAACCAAACTTAAAACTCTTGTTCTGAGTAGTGAAATAAAGGGCCTAAATTGTCTCCGTTTCAGACAGAAAAAAAATGATTGCATAGGTTCTACCTGCTGTGAAACATGCAGGTTAAACCCTTCAACCAGACTTATGGTATTAATAATAATAATGAAATTCAACCATGCCCTAAAATTCTTTCCCCAATATGTGTACACTTAAAACAAGGGTACAAAACAACTATTCTAAAAGACTGTCCTGAATTTATAATACTAAAAAATATCAAACAGACCATAATAAAAAATAACATATCTTTTGGCAAAGCAAAAGTACAATTAACAAACAAATCATATGCAACAGTCCTTTAATCTTAACTGACCCTAAGTGCTCCCGAATCAACTATAAACACTGAAACTCGTAGGTACCTAATGCAAATCTTACCCATCCCCAAACAGAATCTTAAACACTATACACTTAACCATATAGTGCTAAATAAAAATCTTTGCATCCAAACCACTGTTAATCCTAAACAAAAACTGGGAGGACTAATTCAGTCAAACCCAGGGAGAGGAGTTCGGCTCGAGCCACGACACGTGTCACTTCGGCTCCGTCATATTTCGTTGTTTTGATAGTTAATTTTCTACATACTGCTTTGAAAAGTTGTAATTGTTTCTATTTGTTCATTTACTTGCAATTTCTGAAATTTAGTGAGTTTTAGTGCGGTGGAAGTGCGAATATTTACCATTTAAATATAAACTTCAAAGCCATTTTATTCACGAAATTCTTTAATAATAAAGAAGGCGTTAACAAATTCAGTTGAAGGACATCGCGGGTCACTTGAGGTGACGTAGTCCGCGCGTAGTTTTAATCGTGGTACAGGTAAAACGTAGGCTTATAGCCACACAGATTGATAGATAAGATCATAAATAACCGCGGTCGATTGATTACTAGTTCATTGATATTGATATCACTCCCCACTACATGTCAAATAACCAAACAGGACAAGAAAGAAAACGTGAACGTAGCCCTACCTCTACCTCTACCTCCTCTGGAAATAGCCCACAAGAAAAAATCCAAAAGACCATGGCTAAAGTAGTAGGTAATATGTCCATAGAAGAGTTGCAAAAGTTAATGACTTCTTCCATAAAAAATGCTGGACTAGCAACTAAAGAGGACGTAAAGGACTTAAAATCGGATATTAGTGGTGTAAAGGAAAATAATGAACAATTGAGGGTTGAACTGAATAAAATGAAGAGGCAACTTGAAGATATAGTCAATAGATCGAGAAGAAACAACCTAGTGTTCGGAGGTATAAGACTAGATAGCAATATATTATGTAAAGACGCTATAATAAACTTCTGCAAGGATACTTTGCTAATTGAGGAGGATGTGTATATTAATAGAGCTCATCTGTTAAATAACACACAAGACTTATAATCGCTCATATCCCGCGGGATGAAGATTTAGAACTTATTTTAAATAAATCTAATATGCTGAAAGGAACCTCCTTCTTTATTAATAGAGACTTTTCTCCTCTTTATCGATATCGCAGAAATAAATTGTTCGCAGTGAGAAGAAACGTATTAAATGCAAACAAAAGCATTAAAATCCAAGTGAGACAAGACTTTATGTTGATAGGAGGGGTGAAGTTTGAGTGGTGTGAAGGAGTAGGAATTATTACTAATGAATCTGATGGTGTGCCCCAAATAGAAGTATTAACTGGTGTTAATGTCAAGGATATCATAGAGAAACTGCTGAAAGAGGACGAAGAAAAGAAACAGAAAGATGATGCTAAAAAGAAAAGAGAAAGGAAAACATGAAAACACTCATCTCCTGGTCACCAAAAAGAAAAAAAAGTCCACAAACCTATAAAAATTTTAAAAATATCGAAGAGCATTTTTTCAATTTAGTATCTTATAATATATATGGGCTGGCAAAGAAAATCTTAGACGAGGATTTTATTATTTTGAATCAAATGGATGTATTTTTATTTTATGAAACTTTCGTTGAAGCTGAGCAGGTAAATATTTACGACGATTTCTTTATAGATTTTAATATTATATGGATACCGGCTAAAAAAATAAGTATGTTTGGGAGAGCGAGCGGAGGTTGTTGTTTAGGTATAAGAAAAGGCCTACCAAGTAAATATTTTGAGTTTAAAAATATTAATAATAAATGTCTAATACAAATAAACTGCAATAAAGGCGACTTAATGATCGTACCAACATATTTAAATTGTAATAACTGGGATAATGATTATAAAATGTTAGAGAGCTTGTTAAGTGAAAAGGATCATGAAAATTGGTTAGTAATAGGAGACTTAAATGTTAGAATAGGAAATGAACAGGTTATCGATGAGGACCTAATAGAGAACTTTGGACTGAATATATCTAAAGATAGAAAGTCCAAGGATAAATGGGTTAATAAGAGAGGTAGGGAGCTATTAAAACTTTGTGATGATAATGGTTTAGTTATCCTTAATGGGCGTATGGCTGGTGACGAAGAGGGGGAATATACTTTTATTGGCCCTATGGGGAAATCAACCAATGATATTGCCTGTATGTCTGTGTCTTGTTTAAATATGATTAAATTCTTTCAGGTAGAGGAAAAACCTTTTTCGGACCACCTCCCTCTTGTTCTAAAATTAGACCTAGGTGTAAATAAAAGTGAAGAAAAAACTATACACAATATAATTGTGCGAGAGACACCAAGGAAATGTAACAAGCAAAATGCAATGCTACATCTGGGAACTGTTCCATCATTCGACATTCGTCATACTTATGGCTCGACATAATGTCATGTCCCACTCTGTTCGTTACGTCTAACTCATCAGGGCGCCGACAGAGCCTGAACTCACTCTGACCTTCAATTAATTCCGAAGAATATAATTTGAAGTACTTACCAGAGACGAGCGGTGCTCTCTTACGCCATCATGCATGGCAAGCAAAACATATATCATTTTGATACTACCGAGTTTTGCAAAACATGAATAGTTGTGTTTTGCAAAACTCGGTAGTATCAAAATGATATATGTTTTGCTTGCCATGCATGATGGCGGTAAGAGAGCACCGCTCGTCTCTGGTAAGTACTTCAAATTATATTCTTCGGAATTAATTGAAGGTCAGAGTGAGTTCAGGCTCTGTCGGCGCCCTGATGAGTTAGACGTAACGAAACAGAGTGGGACATGACATTATGTCGAGCCATCAAGTATGACGAATGTCGAATGATGGAACAGTTCCCAGATGTAGCATTGCATTTTGCTTGTTACATTTCCTTGGTGTCTCTCGCACAATTATATTGTGTCAACTATTCATGTTTTGCAAAACTCAGTAGTATCAAAATGATATAAAAAACTATACCCCTCCTACCTAAATTATTATGGACGGAAAAAGATGAATTGCACTTTAAACAAAAATTAGACACCTTGGTGGTCCAAAATAAAAATAATAACGCAATTAATAATATAGAGGAGTTATTATGTTTAATAGAAAATGCGTCAGAGAGAGGTGGGAAAATAAGAAATAAAAAATATTTTAAGAAAAAGCAACCTTGGTATAATCATAAATGTTGGAATTTAAGGGTTAAAATGTATGCAAACTTAGACTTTTTAGAAAAACTGGAGCTGATAGGGTAAGAATAGCTTATGTGGAAACAAAAACTGACTATGAAAGATACAGAAAAACAAAAAAAATAGAATATTTAACAGAATCAGCTGTAAATTAGGAAAAACTAAGGACTCTAAAGATTTTTGGCGGCTAGCGGGAAATTTTAAAAAAGGTTTGCAAGCAAATAAATGTGACAAAATAACCATGAATGATTGGGTTGATTATTTTAAAAAACTCTTAAATCCACAATTAATGGCAGAACCGTTTTCGTATGCAGAGCCATGTTTATAATAAAGATTACTTAGATAAACAATTTAGCATTGTAGAACTTGACCAAGTCATACGCGACCTAAAAGCAAACAAAGCACCCGGTACTGACCGCATACCTGCAGAATTTTATAAAAATACGGGGGTCAAATTTAAGACTGAGTTACTTAATTTCTATAATGACTTATTTAGTGGGAACACGCTACCGGAAACATTTAAGCAAGCCATCATATATCCAATTTTTAAGAAAGGAGACAATACTGATCCAAAAAACTATAGAGGTATCTCCTTTATTAATGTTGGGGCAAAAATTTATGCCAGTCTCATTTTAAATCGTCTTAAGGAGTGGGTCAATAAAGAAAATATTCTGGATGAATGTCAGGCCGGCTATAGGGCTGGGTAGTGCGATAGATAACGTATACAATCTTACACAAATAATCGATATATCGTTAAAAAGGGGAAAGAAAAAGATTTATGCGTTTTTCGTAGATTTCTCTTCAGCTTTTGACTCAATCTTTAGACCAGGCTTGTTTTATAAGTTAGGATGTTTAGGTTTGACTCAAACTATTTTAACTGCCTTAAAAAGTATGTATATAGGTACAAAATCTGCCGTGTGGGGGCATGACGGAACCTCAGTTTTCTTCGAAAACAATATGGGGCTGAAACAGGGTTGTCCGCTTAGTGCCCATTTATTTGCCGTTTTCATAAATGACGTCATAGAATTCATAGGTGGAGGTTTAAATATTAACACGAAAAATATTCGAGTCTTATATATTGTGATGACTTGGTATTATTGTGTGATAATCCCTTTATACTAGGAAAAATGATACAAGCTTTGGAAAGGTACTGTGATCTATGGAACTTAAGAGTAAATATGGCTAAGTCAAAGATAATGATTTTTAGGAATGGAGGTAAGGTAGAGGATTACGGCTGGAAATATAAAGGAGAAAAGATAGGAATCGTATCTGAATATAATACTTAGGAGTAATGTTAACCCCAAAGCTTAATATACTAAACATATTGAAGAGAAAATAAGGGTAGCAAAAATCAGTTTAAATATAACATGGAAGGAGTTTATGATGTCCAATGATATTAACATAGAAAGCAAAGAAAACATTTTTAAAGCTGTGACTCGTACTATGCTTAGTTATGGTGCTGAAATCTATGGTGTCATAAATATGATCAGTTAGAAAGGTGCTTGCGCTTATTTTGGAAAAAACTTATGGGAGTAGCTGCTTCTACACCAAACTACATGATCAGTTTAGAGACTGGAAAAGAGTCAATGTTTAGTCATACCCTTAAAATAAGCTCTAAATATCTAAGTAAAATATTACTAATGGGAGAAAAACGGTTACCCTATTTCCTAACAAGGGAAGCTGCAAGAGCCAAGGCGGGATGGGTAGAAAGTTGGGCTAAGTTGTGCAAGGAAAACGAGGAAATCTTAGAGTGGGAAATATAGAGGGATGGAAGAAAAAGATTGATACAGTCATAGAAAAGATAAGGATAAAGAAATTAAAGGATTAGAACAGGCAGGAAAGAATGCTAGGTTTAATATTTACTATAATCAACTTAAGTATCCAGCCATTGATGGCTATAAATACATAGATAAGAATGACAATAATTTAACTTGGGTGAGGTGGCTGTATAGGATAAGATGTGGTATGCTAGATATTAATGATAAGCCTTGGAGAGACGAGGAGGAGAGATTATGTAAAGTATGTAATAATGGAGAGAAGGAAGATATGTATCATTTTATATCTACCTGTTCAGCTTACCAAGATATTAGAGTTAAACATTTTAATACAAATAATACTGAACTATCTTTTGCACAATTCCTCAACTATCTCAATAGTAAAGATAATAATGAACTACAATCATTAGTCGCCTATGCAAAAGAAGCCTCTAGTCATCGAAGACTCTATCTCCAATTTCAAAACTAAATCTTAGCTTCTTAACTATGTTTAGAGAAAAAAAAATTGATAGGTAAATAGTAATAATAATAATGTACAGTAATTGATCGTAATTTTATTTGTTGAGTTTGTGTTAAGATTTTCATTCTTTGCCAGCCTATTTCAACTTAATTGTTGTTTAGTAGAAGTTTCAATTTTATTATTTAGGTTTTAGTTTAATTTAAGAGAAAAGGTTTTGTTTCGTTTATTTTTTCACTTTTATTTCACTTTTATAAATACTAGAATCAACTAATTTGCACTTGATATTGATTTTCAATCAGTTATTGATTTCCAGATCTAATAGAATATTTAAATTAAAAGAAAAATAGATAATTAATTCATATTAAATATAACAAAATATTTATATATAATGCTAACAAAGTATGCTAAATTATTTAAAAGGAAAAGATAGATTTAATGATTATGTATTTTTATGATAGAGTCAGTATTTTAATCTTATAAGGAGTTATTGTTTATTTAATTCAGTGATGTATATATTTTTTGGTTGTTTTAATTTAAGGTCATTAATATTATAGCGTAATCATAGGTATAGCTGATATGAAATAAAAATAAAAAACTAGAAACATCAATAGAATGACTTTTGAAATAAATTAGATTAAAAAATACATACATCAGTGTGCATGTTTTTGTATGTCTTATGTGTGTATATAAATGTGTGTACGTAAGTATGTAAGTGTGTATTTGTATGTATAATTTTTAGCAATGATCGAATAATAATAAAATGTCGTGGCACTCCGACGGCCATAGGCCAGGAGATCTTATTGATATATTTTGTAAAAAAAAACTATTTTGTAAACTTTTTTATTAAATAAATCAATTTTTCATTCATTCATTCAGTCAAACCCCTATACGAGGTGTGTTTAAAAAGTGTCGCGAATTTTTTGTTTTTTCAAAAATTATTTATTTATTCATGAATATCTATTTTGTCCCCTTCAAAGTAATCCCATGAGATATTATACACTTATGCCAACGGTTTTTCCAAGCACTTCAAAAAAATTATTTTTTTTATCTTGTTCAGCTCCTCCTTCGTTGCCGTCTTTATCTCATCAAGCGTAGCATAACGTCGTCCTTTCATGGGCCTCTTCAGCTTAGGGAACAAGAAAAAGTCACAGGGGGCCAGATCTGGGGAATACGGTGGCTGTGGCATCATTAGTGTGTTGTTTTTGCCCAAAAAGTCGCGCACAAGCAACGATGTGTGAGCAGGGGAGTTATCGTGGTGCCAAAGCCAATTTTTGTTCTTCCACAAATCCGGGCGTTTCTGGCGGATTGCTTCGCACATTGCGCATAACTTGCAGGTAATATTCCTATTGACCGTTCACCCTGTGCAAGAACTCATGATGCACACGCCCCTGCAATCGAAGAAAACTGTAAGCAAAACTTTCACATTCGACCGAACTTGGCGTGCTTTTTTCAGTCTTGGTTCGTGTGGCAGCTTCTATTGAGCTTTGGTTTCCACGTCATAACCATAAACCCACAATTCGTCACCAGGTATGACCCTCTGGAGCAAATTTGGGTCGTCAACATTCGGAATGCATCCGCTCACTTAATTTCGTTTTTCACACAAAATTTTGATACACGTTCTCTTGATCCATTTTTTTGAATAGGTAATAATCGAAGACAATCCAAAACACGTGCAAGCAACTGTCAACAATTAAGTGAACATTCAAAATGGCCGAGGTTGTCGGCATAAGTGAGAGACATGAGTACCAACATAACGCCACAAAAAAATTGAAATTCAAATATACGTAACCCGCGAAAATTCAAAATTCGCAATATTTTTTGAACACACCTCGTAAATCATCAACACCTTTTGAAAACTATGATGTTGATGTTAATCAATACCATATTATAAACATTACTGAAGTAACAAAAATATATTTAAATTATTTACTAATGTTACTCAAGCTCATATAGACGATGATACTATAAAATCTTAATACTTTCTAAACTTAACTCTCCATAACATGGCTAAGCCTCCTAACAAAACAAACAAGCACTGCAGTATCCTGAATACTCGCAAGTTTAACTTGCAGGCGTTTAGGACATTGCAGTGGAACATTAGATCTGCAAATAATAAAAAACACACTATTGAACACTTCTTAATTATATCTAATTTAGATATAGCATGTTTCTCTTAAACATGGTTTGACAAACCAACTAATACCACCTTTAAAGGGTATAATTTATTATCTCTTAACAGGCAAGATGACAGAAAGTGTGGTGGTGTCGCAATTTATATGAAACATAATTTACAATTTAAACCACTCCATAACCTACCACAAATACCCATAACACATTACAGGAATACAAATATAAACACTTAAGATTAAATATTATTTGGTTATGCAACCCACCAATCAATAAAATAACGACAACTATAATCACTTTATACCTAATATTCATAAGTAAAACTATGAGTAAAACTTTCATAAAAATTATCAAGAAAGTTCCCCCCAAACCCTTGAAATCTAGATAAACAAGAGGAGATATTGTCAATATGAACTGATAAAGAAGTCAACATGCGAGATGCATCCAATACCACAACAAGATAGGATTAAGCGACTCCCCAGTATGCCACACCAGCCCTACAGTCAGACTGTCCAAAATACAGTTTTCCTCAATTTTAGAGACAAATGCCAGGTTAATTAATCAAAAGTCAGTCCACAGACTGCCAAGGAAATCCTCTTTGATTCTCTTGCAAAATTCCTACAATATCAAAAATGAACAAATAAAAACAAAAAGGCACAGACTACCCCCAAACTAGTAAATGGCTCCAGTTTACTCAAAATATTTTGTATACTTATAGACCAAGAGCCTAGGGGTGTTTTGTTAATAAAAAGTGTAATGGTTGGAACCGGTCTCAATTTTTCGTAAATACCTTCCTGAACAAGGATCTACAATTCTGCCGACTCGTATCGGATGGGTGTCCCAGGCAGAACGCACTTTAGGGGTCAAAGGTTCTGCCTGGGACACCCATCCGATACGAGTCGGCAGAATTGCAGATCCTTGTTCAGGAAGGTATTTACGAAAAATTGAGACCGGTTCCAGCCATTACACTGTTTGTTAACTTGGGTGGTAAATTTGACCTGTAAAGTACGTTCTGCCTGGGATACCCATCCGATACGAGTCGGCAGAATTGCAGATCCTTGTTCAGGAAGGTATTTACGAAAAATTAAACCCATTTCCAGCCATTACACTTTTTATTATCTTGAGTGGTAAATTTGACCCCTAAAGTGCGTTCTGCCTGGGACACCCATCCGATACGAGTAGGCAGAATTGCAGATCCTTGTTCAGGAAGGTATTTACGAAAAATTGAGACCGGTTCCAGCCATTACACTTTTTATTAACAAAACACCCCTGGGCTCTTGGTCTATTATGCCAAAAAATAAATTGATTTAAAAACAAAAAAACATCATTAGATATATGTATCTTTATATTCCCTAGATGTTAGTTCTTCTTGTAATTATAATAATAATGACACTTATAAGGTTCTGTGAACTTTATGATTAAATTATGAAATGCTTAATATTCCAGGTTGACTACATGAAGGGAAAGGGAAGTTATTTGCTTAAAAACTAACTCTTTCTTAACTCTCATTATTTTATTGTGTGTGTATTTGTATTATTATTAAATTTGTTTTTATTTATATGATAGATAATTCAATTATTTATTTTATTTTTCTATTTTCAGATGCTGATATTATTATATAGTGATACCAATTATGCTCTCCAAGGGTTTAAAGCTGAATATTCAGTGACTAATTGTCCGAGAAACTGTAGTGATAATGGTAGGTGTCTGGGTCACCTGTGTGCCTGTAACCCAGGCTGGGCGGGGCCTGATTGCTCTGTCAAACTCTGTCCTAACAACTGTGGAGGTCCTAGTAGGGGAGTCTGCATAGAGGACAAGTGTAACTGCAAGCAGGGCTACTCTGGAATATCTTGCTCTCTAGACAGGAATGACACTACTGGTAACAAGTAAGTCATTTTAAACATTTTTCATTTCAACAAGTTACCGTTTTAAACTTAAATGCATACCTTAATAATTATAATGTCCTGAAGTTAATTTTTAACTAGATAATAACTTAGCAAAATTAATTAAGAATTTTACAATTAATTTAAAAAAAATAGGTTAGTCACATTGGTTTTTTCATTTCTATCTATATTTCTATGATTTTCACTTTATTATTTAGTTTGCCCTGTACCATATTCTTGTATTATATTTAGATTTTTTTCATAGTGATAGCTACGAGGAATTGAGTCAGTTTCTGTATTATTATTTTTTTTATTTGATTTTAGTGTGAAATTTAATTATTATTTTGGATGATAAAAAAGTTGTTTATTTATTTATTGTGAATTTGTGTCTTTCATTATTGATCATTATAATATTGAAGATTTAGGTCTTCCGGTGGTGACGCGTCAATGTAGATGAAGAATCCGACGTTTCGCTTCCACTGTGGGAGCATCTTCAGGGATGTAGGACATCATGGATAGAAAACACAATGCTCTACAAACTGAACTGAACAGTTTACATTATAATATTGTTACATACTTTTTGTTTTAGAAAATGTTAGTAAATGCCTGAGGAACCAAATTTTATTTAGCTCTTTTGAAAATTTCAGTTTGTAGTGCTTACCATTTACACCACAATGTCCTATTTCCTCTGAGCTCTGTATATATTTTTATTAAATTCATTTAATGTGAAATTTTAATATTTTTTTCTGCCTACCTTTAATATTTTAAGCCATCTTGATTGGAACAAATGGTAACAATGAAATTAATAATTAAAATTTTCATCTTTTAAAGTGATAATTTACAGTTAAATATATTATAGCTTTTGAAGACGCTGTAAAATTATTTTTTTTAAAGATTTATAATAGTCTTATAAAATACATATAAATAGTAATAATTCAAAAACACATTGCAAATTTTGTGATGTGTTTAACCCATTAGATTTGATTTATTTTGGCTCCTGATATCTGGGAGCCCAGAATCAGGTGGTCTGCCATTTCGGCTCAAGGAAATTTTACCCCTGTGCACCTTCAAAGTCTGAAAAATTGCCAATAATCAGTTTTGATCTATCAGTTTGGCTCTGTCCCTCCTGGATTTATCAAAATATGTAAGGGGCTCTTATTTTAAGTTTATTAAAAATTTAGCACAGCTCTCATATATGATGATACATTGTTTGACATATAATGCCAAAAAATGGGTAATGACTTCAATTTCATAAAAATATGTGTATTTTAGTATTATATGTTAAACAATCATTATATATAAGAGCTGTGCTACTCCCTCTATATTACCTTCGGTTTGATAGAATATGTCTGATTTTGAAGTCTGCCTGTATCTTAAATATGATAACTTGCAATTTTAAAGTTGTTGTGCATTTTGAGATGTAAATTAGAGATTTTGTTGTATTTTCAGTAATATTTAACAGTTATATCTCGGGTTCTATTAAACCAATTCTGAGGAGTAAAACATTGATTTGTCACAAATTTAATAAACTTAATTAAGAGCTCTTTAACTTATTTGATAAACCCATTATGAACAGTACCAAAATGATGGGTCAAAAATTGATTTTTGAGCAATTTTTCAGACTTTGAAAAGAGGCACAGTGGTCAAAATTCCCCGATTTGAAATGGCAGACCATCTAATCCTTTATTAAGGAAATAAATCGATCTAGTGGGTTAAACCATTAGTGCTCGATGATCTCAAACTTTGCAATGGCCCCTTGGACTATGAATAAACATAAATCTATAAATCAAAATTAAAATGTTTGTATAAAATGCATATTATAACTAAATGTAACATTGTCTAACCTTGTAATTTATAAATAAAGTTATTATAATTATTAGCTATTAATAAAACTATTTTTAAATGGTTAAAATATGTTTTTAATTTCTCTGCAGATGGCACTTGCTCTCCAGCAAAGGGTTAAAAGCCCGAGCAGCTCACTCTACTGTCTATATAAAAGAAACTGATGCTCTCTATGTGTTCGGTGGTTATGATTTGAATCACATTTTGGGAGATCTGGCAATATTTAGGTTTAATTCAAGTCAGTGGGAAGATCATTTAGGAAATGTATTACCATGTGAGTAAAAATAATTTTAGATTGTTTTAATAAAATGACTTTGATACATACTTTTTATTGAGGCCTCCGAAATTTCAATAGCACTTGCAACCATATGAAAATACATGACTAGATAACTTTTAGAAAACCTTCTGTAGGATTTATTGCTAATCCATCCTGATCTTTTATATATATATATATTCTGCTGCCAAAATTCTACAACCCAGTGAACAATCTCTTTTGTCCAAAGGTTTATCATTTTCTCCTACTCCACGTTTCAACCACTTTGAACTAGTTACAGACATAATTTCATTTTCTAAATCTCTGAGATGGAAGTATCATTTTTTCACTAATCCTGATATTGATAACACTAGATCTCAAATCAATCCATCGTTAGCCAAATTCAAACCCCAGTTTCTTCTGAGCCTCCCCCGCTACCAGTTCTCATCCTCTTGAAGTCTATATTTCATCACTTTTAAACTAAGTATCAAATACCACTCTTCCTGATAAATTGGACAATACCCGCAATCTCCCTTTTTCTGAACGACAAGCCCTCAATTCTCTTAAATCTGATAAATCTATAGTTATTCTCCAGCAGACAAAGGCTCTTCTACTGTTATTTTGAACACCACCATTATCAAATATAGCTGCTAAAGAACTCTCAAACACAAAAGCTTATCGTCCTTTAGATTCTTGCCCGACCGTTAGTCACAATGAGATTATAACGCAATATCTTACAGCTCAAGGTCCATTAGAAGGCTTGTCAGACTCAGAAATTAATCTTCTAACTCCACAAATCCCTAGAACTCCTCATCTGTATCTTCTTCCGAAAATCCACAAACCCCTTAAAGATGGTAAACCTCAAGGTAGACCTATTTTAGCATGCTATGGCTGTCCTACTGAAAGAATTTCGGCCTTTTGTGACTCAGTCTATCAGCCCATCGTTAAGTCTTTACCATCTTATACCAAAGATACCAACCATTTCCTTCAAATCGTTCGTGATGTCCCTACCCCCTCCCTGACGACTTATATCTAGTCACTGTTGTTATGTTACTTCATTATACACCAACATTCCCCACTCTGAAGGCATTGAAGCACTAAAATATTACCTTAATGCTCGTCCAGATCCTAAAATTTCCTTCAACCTCTTTCCTCCTTCAATTGAGTGAATTCGTGCTTGAGCTCAATAATTTTCAATTTGAAGATTCTCACTATCTTCAAATCCAAGGCACCGCTATGGCCCCGTAT
>JACMZG010001863.1:19967640-20029625 GCA_018340805.1 Microvelia longipes | reverse complement strand
TTATTAACGCTCTGTACTAAAAAGAACCTAGGAAACATATATCCTTTTTTTGTAGCATCTGTTTTGTACTTGTAAGAAAGATATGTGAAATTGCATTTTGTGTATATATATAAATTAAATTATAAAATTAGGCTAATGTTCATTATTTTTAAAAAGTGTGACGTCAAACAAAATATGGCTCTTATCAATCAATCATAGATTATTTAGCTAATTATCGTTGTGTTATGAGCCAAAATTGTTGATCAATCACTTTTTTATGAAAAAAATTTTTTTAAACAAATATAAAAAATGAACTGACCTATTGTAAACGATGAAATTTTAATAATAATAGTATTAAACATGTATGTTTTAGATTGGTCGGGATCCAACTGGAGTGGAGTACTTGACAGAAAGTTATTAAAGCAGCTATAGATGGGATGGGACTCGACTGAGACCTCATCTTTCCTTAAAAATACTCTTCTTAGCCTTGTAGATAATAGAACTCTTACTATTAATAAGGTATACTGCACATATTTCCTTATATTAGATAGTTTAATCCTTGAGCCAGACCTCAAAAACCTGACATATTGTTTAGTTTCAAACCATTTTTTCTTACATATTCTTAAATGACCCAGCTGTGGACTTTTCATTGAATTTATGATGATGCACAGATATAAACTATGGTTTTGAGGTATAATTTAAGAAAAATTTGTCTTTAGGTGCTTGAAAATAATTTAGTTTCATCAGGTCAACTTTGGAGCGATGTTTCTATTTCTTTTTGTTCTTCGGCTTAAACCTCAACTTTTATAGAGGTTAGAGTTGCAGGAAGTTAAATAAACTATAAGAAAATAGAGTTTTTGTTAGAGGAAGAGAGGGGGTTACTAAAGTTTCCAAATATCAAAGTTTTAGATGGTTCATGATGGTACAATTTTGGGTTAGAAACAATTTAAAACTGAAAAAAAAATAAATCTATTATTGGTTTGGTTCTTTTTGTGATATATTTGATCTTATTCCAGATTCATTAATTGGATTGTTTTATTGATTCTAGGGTCAAATGGGATATTAGATAAACAGAAAATTGACGATGCTCCTTCTTTAAACACTAAAGTCCCTTTAAAGTCACCACCACCCAGATATGCTCATGCTGCATCTGAGTTAGTATTAACTTACTATTTATTAATTAGTCTTTAATATACTTTTTATTTGCTATATCCTCAACATCACTCTTATGTGAGGAATGATCTCAACATGAGCAATATTATGTAAGGTATGAATATGGAATCAAAAAACTAAAAACTAATTAGCTATATATTTCATCAAACATTGTTGACATCTTCAGGCTTTAAACACAGACAATACTTACATACCTGGTTGACTAGATTAATATTGACAAATTTGCCCAATTTTGTCAAGTTTAAATATTTGTTTAAATCTTAGTCAAGTTATGTAAGTCCATAGGACTTTAAGCTGATAGTTTATTTCCTATTTTTTAAAATGTAGGAGTTCTATACAATTAAAAGTGCTACTAAAGAGAAATTACTTAATATGGAATCTGTAGAATAAGTATTAATAAGAAGTAGAATAATAACAATGGAATAGTTATCTACCTTTTGATTATTGTTTAACATTTACATAAAATCTATTGGTACTTTAATCTATTGATGTCAATTATTATTTTAATTTATTACCGAACGGTTGATGTTATAACTAATGGACTGACCTATTAGTCAACACTTTTAGCTGGACATGAGCCTCTTTGTGACCTTTATATGGATTATGTCATACTGGACCTTCGAGTCCTACTATCCCTTCTTATAGTCTTAATCTTCGTCCTTGAAGACAAGGTCAGAGACAGGTATAAATAGGGCAACCCTCGTCTCCAATCTTCAGTTTAGTTTTGTAGAGCATTGTGTTTTCATCCATGATGTTCTACTTCCCTGATGATGCATCCCACAATTGACGTGAAACGTCAAATTCTTCATCTACATTGACGTGCTCACCACCAGAAATCTTCATGACAGTAACTGCGAAAGCCTGCACAGTTTATTATTACCTAACAACTTTAAATTATTTTTTTCAGGTATCCTGGTGGGTTTGTTTTATTTGGAGGAAGATTGGTTGGTGGAAAGCTGTCTAATAAGTTATATGGCTTTACGATGTCACTGGTGGGGAGTGGACTCTGAGAGCTACAACGTCTAAACTCCAACCCCCACCTGTTGCTTCACATACTCTAACCCTGGCTGATACAGGCTGGCTTTATCTTATTGGTGGAACATTACATAATCAAAGATATATTCTTCCAAAATTTATAGAATTAAATTATCAATAGGTATCTTAAAAATTTCTGCACTTAAAAAATTATTTGTATTTTTTATGTGAATTGGCTTACATATCAATGACCTAAATGCAAAAAAAACTAAAGCAAAGTTTTAGTTGACTTGCTAGTAATGATAAAGAGAGCAAAACCTTACTATAAGGCCTCTATAGTAAATTTTTTTTTATAAATGTAGTCATTTAAGATTAATAAGGAAACTATTTTATATACAATTATTTAAAAAAACTAATATAAGTAAAATTTTGACCGCCAAAAATTACATGAAGTTCTTCACTCTGGATAGGCAGACTATTTACTTTTGGCAGGAATAGTATTTTGTTTGTACTAAAAATCTAAAACCAGGATTTCAATTATCATGTGTTTTAAGACCTCCTCTGTGGTTTATACAAAGTTGTTTGTTTGTGTCTGTTATCATCATAGCTCCCAGTGTGTTTATGGTAGAAAGTTGAAACTTGATCCAAATTTATCTTTAGGTTTTGTTGAGCTTTGCGGAAAATAATTTTTCTATGAAGTCATTAACTGTATTTATTTTTAGTTGGTGGTGATGAAATATGGGAAGAAGTGATACCTAGAGGTGGCAAAGAGAGTGATTTGAGGATTGTAGGCCACACTACTGCTTACCTATCACACAGCTCTAGTCTCCTTGTTTATGGTGGTATTGTTCCAACAGATACTAGGATGTCTAAGTTATCAGATCGGATGTTTTTATTTGCACTCGAGTCCAGAGTGTGGGCTGAGATTAAATACCCTCGATCTCATTCTATATCCATTCCATCACCTAGAGCTTTTCACTCAGCCTCTATTATAGGTATGTATTTTTATTTTATGTATCTTACATTTATTTTATACTAATTATTATATTAATGATAAATTAAGATAATATTAAGATAAATCCAAACACTTCGTTTTTAATAAAATAAAAACCTATCATATTTGAGTTCCTGGGAAATGGGTTTTACTTTAGCATAAGTAAGTTATTTTGTATGTAATTTTAGTGTACCTATTTAAAATCTAGGGAATTTTCAAAGAAAAACATGAGGAATTTCAATGTTTTAAGATAATGTTTGCTTATATCTGTTCTGAGGATACATTCTTTGGTTGAGATATGTAAATTAATCATTTTTCTTTGTATCATATAGAATTCTACCGGGGTAATATAGCTGCATGCCTTCTATGAATCCTTTTATGAATGCATAAAAGGTTAAATACATAGTTAATAACGGGTAATGTGTTGTGATTATTTTTCACAAATTCAAAATAACTTGTGAAAAAAAAAATTGAAATTTTTACTTGATTGTAAATGTTGTATCTTTCACAGGAAACTACATGGTTATATTTGGTGGCTACACACACATACATCACAAAGAAGAGATTTGTTACGATAATTCCATGTATTTATACCACTTAGGGTGTCACACTTGGGTTAACCATGATATTTTTGGACCACAGTCTCATGGTAAGTTTAATTATTGATTAAGATTAAAATAAAAGTTTTAAGAAATGAATTGTACTTTTATTTGGTTGTGTGACAATTTTTGTAGGGTATTTAAAACATGCAATATTATTATTAAACATAATCTGGGGGCACAGAAGTGCCCCAGACCTATGGTAGTGTGCAGCCAGAGTTATTTGTTTCATATCCAAAACTGGCACTGATAAATTCCATTTTCTATAAGTGAGCACTTTCTACCTCGTTGAATTTTTTACTGAATTAAAATATTAACTATATTTTTATCATTACATATGATGAAGGCCTCTAGAAATGCTGTTTTTAATGGCATTCTTTTGTATCTCCCTTCCAAAACATTTCTCAAAACAACTTGATATCTTGTATAAAAATAATTTGTTTTATTTTGATTTTTATTTATTATGCAATGATATTTGGTATTTCCTCTAATAAAGGAATCATTGTGTCTTCTTACCTTGTGTAGTGTTTTTTATTAAAGTTATTTTTAATTAAATTATAAGTTTTAAATTTGATTAAAGTGATCTCTAATTTGATTTATTTTGTAGAGTGGATGTATCCAAAGAAACAAGGAGTGTTTAGTCATGGTTCTGGAGTGAGGAATGGCAATACTCTTTTGATAGTTGGTGGTTACCATGGTAATGTCAATTCAGACCTGCTGGCATTTACACTCCCCCCTACCCTAGCTTCTAGAGAGGGAGAGAGATACGAGCCTGAGCTTATTTGCAATAGGTACGATGTTTTAATAACAATATCTGTTTTATTTTAAGATTTTTGATTTTTGCAATGCAGGTTACGATAATTTCCTAGTATATTAAGTTGCAACTTCTTTGTAAAAATGTTACAACAAAATGATTGGTTGTAAGATTTAAAGGAAGCACTCTCTTAAATTTTAAATCTTTTTTTACTTCCTTGCATAATATAATATCTTGAAAATAAATACTTTATATTATTTCTTACCTGCCTTGTAAGAAGCTGGAAGTGCTGCAATAGCAAAAAGTATGCACTTTCATTAATTGCCCATTGATGACATTGCCGAAATTGAACTAGGAAACTCACCTTAGATACATTAGAAAGTGGGAACGATGTCTTACTTCATTTGTGTTAGTGGACATTATTTTCTTACTCACTAGAAAGGTTTCATTAAAAGGTATATTTATGTAGAACGTAACGAATGATAGAAAAAAATCAGTTAGTAAATATATCCGTTGCATTCTCAATGGTCACCCATACAGCACTGACCACTCTCAATGCTGCTTAACTTTTTTGATTCAACAAAAATCATAGATATTTGTCTATTATAACAAAACTCGTGTACTTATTTATTACAATTAGATTGTTTTCTGATTTTTTACAATTTTTAAAAAAACCTACACAATTCATTTGATAAAAATTGAACTAATGCTGATTATGAGGTGAATCTTGGCACACATGTTAGTCTCATATATTGCTACATGGGTGCCAAATCTCAATCCGATTGCATCATTTTTCCATGTTATATGATTTTTCAAAAATTGTGCTGAGTCATTATTGCGGGTTAATGATGTCATAAACAAATTTTACGAAAAAATCATTTGTACAAAGTTTTTTGTCTTTAGCATAAATACACTAGGAGTTACGATGATGATAGACACACACACACAAACACATATTGACAGAAAACTTTGTGAAAACCACTCAGGAGGCCTTAAAAACACCTGAAATGGATAATTCCAGTGGTTTCGAATTTTTTGCAAACACAATACTTTTCCCAATAATATACCGTAGTTATATTCCGTATAATGAGGAAAAGTAAAAGTATGGTAAGGCAAGTTTTGCTTGCCAAAATGCTTAATAATATGGTAATTCCTTTCCTTAATCACTTATGATATTTATGTGCAGACATAGCAGTTTATCTGAGTGTACGAGTGATCCAGAATGTGGCTGGTGTAGTGCAGATGAAAGTTGTCAGGGTAGAACAGTGGGTGTAAACTGCACCACTAATCTCCAAACAACAAGATGTCCTGGTGTTTGTCCTTCGCTAACATCATGTCATGCTTGTCTTGCGAGATCTCCTTCAGCAACTGCACATCCTGCTACTGCTTCTGTTGCTGCTAAACTACGTCTGTCTCAGTGTACCTGGTGTGTTCAGAATGCCAGGTGTCATCATAAACATGGTAAGTTTCTTAATAAATAGGGTTTGCATTCTGTTAGGGAGGGTTCTGTTTTACCTTGACCAATGTCTAATGTTTCAGACATTTTATCTTAACAGAACTAATGTTCAAGAAATAATTTGCTTTTTCCTGTAAAAGCAACAATAATTTATCATGAACTTTTATCGATAAGATTATTTGTTAATCATACACACATGTGTTACAAATAGTCATTCACGGTTCCTTTTATTTATTTCATTTTAGATAATTATGGTGTGTGTGGAGTTAAAGAAGACACACCCAGTCAAGCAGCTGGTTGGTGGGGAGATAAAGGATTAGAAGTATCTGATGCAGCTTCCTGCTCCCAGCTAGATAGGAGACCTGGTCTAACATTCATATTATACAAACAACCAGTTGATTACTCCCAGCCTGACTTTGTTAGTACTATTTTAATTTTATTTTTTATACTAATAAGAAATTGTTTGATATTTTGTAAATAAGGAGAGGATCATAAAGGAGTAAAAATTGTATAAGTGGTCTGGTTGTGTCCTTTTGAAGTCAGTTTTCAAGAAAATGAGAAATAGTTAGTTTTTCAATGACACATCTCTGTCAATATTATGAATAAGAATAAACTTCATTAAGAACGTTTTCTGGAAGATTTTCATAAATCGTCACTATTTTAACAGTAAAAATCCCAGTGTTTACAGAATGACTTCTATACGGAGATCTGTTTTTAATGTAACTGATTACTACCCTGAAAGTGTGGTAAAACTCCTACTTTTAATTACTACTTTTTATTCAAATTTGGTGAATTATTTTTTTAGTTTTTAATGGATTATAGGATGTATAAGTTATTAGTAATACATTATTTATTTATTTTTATTTATTTATTATTTTAAAAGCATACATACAGTATAATATAATATGCTTTTTGGTTGTAAAGTAATTAAATTTGCGATTTTCAATATTAGAGTGTCATTAATTAGGAGGAGCTATTGGTTTAAGAAGTTTTACAATATTTTCTGTGATTAAGTGTTGTCGTCTACACGTTTTTACATAGACTATAATTTATTTATTACTTTTAAGCATAGAATTCTTGAGTTACAAGTAAAAGTCTTTACTTTTTTTTAAGAGCTTTGTATTATAAAATGTTATAATCTATTTATTCTGTTAATTAGGTGAGTATTGTAAATTCAAGTATGATTGAAGTTAAACTATGGCCTCAAACCAAACGAAAGAATAGTGGATATTCCTACAGTGGAAGTTCATCTGTTGGTTTCACGGAGGGGCCTCCGGTTGTCAGATTGAGGGGGTTCCTAAGACCCGCTGACTCATGGTCTAGTGAACATCTGCAGCTGTGTGTTTCATACGCCCAGGCAGTTCTCAGATTAGCACCTCCTGATTCTAATAATTTGGTTAGTTTATTTTAATTACTTTTTTAAATGCAGTACTATTTCCTCTACTTTAGGAATTTCCTTTGGGGGAAAATTTGCTAATGAGGTGATTCATACGCAGGAAGGTGAGTTTGAGAGTTTTAAGGTTTAGGATGTACTGAAAAGGTTCTTTAAGTTAGGAGTTTTTTTGAGCTAACAAAAGGAGGTTTAGAAAGAAATTGGATGTGACAGGATGAGATTTATGGATATTGTAACTATCTTTAAGGTACTTTTTGTGGATGCTGAAGCCAGGATAATTGTTGCTAGAGAGATAAAAGGAAGGATTATTGGAATTGTTCTGGAATGATGTGGTGATTTGGGCCCAAAGGAGAATAATTAAGGGGAAAGGAGCCCCGCAAAGTAAATTAATATTAATAAGTAATTAATTATTTAAGGGCAGACCTGCGGTGAGTGACATTAAGAGAAAGGAAAAGCCATTTAGATTGCCCACAAATAATTAAATAAAAAAAAGGAAATGATTAAAACTTACATACCAATAATATATATCAGACGCAAGTAACCTGTAATGAAATAGGGGGGCCCTGGGGGTAAGATTTGTAGGTCATAGATTAGTTCTAGGGTGTGAGTGATTTTTATGGTTGTGGTGCTCCCTGGTCTTTCCTAGAAACCGTTGGTAGGGGAGAGCATCAGTGGCAGAATGAATCAGTTCATGTCCGACCTCCCGACCTCGGTTACTTGCGTCTGATATATATTATGGTAGGTATAGTTTGGCTGAGTTATAATTGGCAAGCCGAATCTGAGACATAAATCTTAAGATATAAATTCCACAATTGTTCTGTAAATATGCTTCGCCCTCTGAACAGAATAGCACTTTTAAATGTATTATATTATATTTGTTGTAGGAAGTAGTTGCTAATGTTAGCAATTACAGTGAGTGTAGGATTGGGTCGTGGCCTAGTGGTGGATACACGATGCTTCCTCCTGGTAGACATCAAATAGATTTAGAAGCAACTGCTTACATCAGACCTAACATATCCGACCATCCACCACAGAAAATACAACTCCATCATAACAAATCTAGTGAAAATCCTAAGGTAATACAATCCTGTTCACCATTTAATGTGATTATATTGGTTCAAAAATACTAACAAATGGAATCACTCATTCCTATGAATCACTAATAACTATGAATAATTTGTCTCTAAAATGTAGAAAGGATAATAGTAATAGAGTAAGTAATTATTCCTAATAGTATAACACATGGTTAAATCAGTTGGCAGCATGGAAAAATGGTTTAAGGAAATAAATAAATTTTATTTATTTAATTAATATAAATAAGAAAGAAATAATTAATAAATTCATTATATTATTATTAATTAATTAAATATTTTTAAATAAATGTTAATAAATATTGACATTAATTTCAATTTAAAAGTACAAGTGGCAACATTCCAATAATAATAACAACATAATTACAAAATTTTTTATGGAATTTGTTCTTTAAATAGATTTAATACATTTGAGTTAAAAAAAAATTAATTGTCAACCACAATACAAAAAGAAAACTGACCGTTTCAAACATATAATTAATCATATCCAGAGTACATTAAACATTTATTAACAGAGTTATAAATGTACTCTGACGATGACAATTAATAGTTAAACTGGTCAGTTTTATTTTTATGTATTGGTTTGACAATTAACTTTTTTTTTATACTCAAGTGTATTAAATAAACATGTTTAAACATATACCACAAAAATCTCTGTCAAAAACAACAATCTTCAATAGGTTACAAAACAATAAAATAAGAGTTGCAGAATTAAAATAGTAGTTGTTGAGACAATTTGGAAAAAAGGTTGGCCTGATATGAAATTGTGGGCATGTTAACATCCATGAATAACCTCATGGGCCCCGCATTATTTCCCACGCTGTCAACTGATTTTAACTGTGTGTTATACACAATGAGTGTGATTATCCTTTGTGACAATTCTGTTTTAATTTTTCAGCCATAACGTTGAATACTGGAGCCTTACCAAGACTGACCTGTTCCCTCTACTCTAATGTTTAGCTGTCCACTGCTATCAATGTGTTGGTGTGAGATGAAGGAAACCGCTATAATAGAAAATGATGAGCAAATGTAAGAAGTCTCCTAAGGTCAAATAATCGATTTAAAAGCATGTGAACCTCATTGTCATGGTCTGATGAAAAGCTATTTGTGAATTAGCATTGCAAAAATTATATTATCAATTCAAGTACAACAGATCTATTATCATAAGTTAACAGGATTATGATCTTGTATTAAATTAAGGAACTTAATAAAGGGACAACCTACCATAGCTCTCCATGTCAATGGTGAAGTTGATTTAGCGTTGTCAAAAACTTATAACACACTGAAAACTTTAACACCACTTCATCCTCTTATAGTCAGGATACAAACCCGTGTAGAAAATTAGTTTTTATTATTGTGTAGTCTAATTTTCGGTTTAAGTTATCTACCTTGTTTAAAATTTTAGCAATAAATCCTTAACAAATAAATACAAAGATAAAGTATGTTTAAATTAAGTAGTTAGAAATTAAGAGTGAAATAGATAAACTTATGGGGTCCATAACGCTTTAACTCCATTGTCGTTCAAGCCCCTTTATTTTCCTGAAAAACTGTGGCAACGAGATTTTATTAGAATTCAAAAAACAATCTATCAACAAGATTTATTGTTGCTCCTAGAGAAAAAATGGAAGGATTTGTCTGATAGCACTTGGAAAGGGCTAGGCAAAGCTTCCAGTGTCCTTAATCTTAAACATTATTATTTTAAAAATTATTATGAATAGTATTTTATGTCACAAGACTGTAGAGAAGGTCTTTTTTACCTTCCGGTAAAAAAAGGAGCCAAGGTGAAAAAACCATTCCTCGTGTAGCATATGCTATTTTATGGGTGTAGTAGTAGTAACAACTATTTAGAAGGAAAACAGTATTATGTATAAAAATTTGCACTTCTTTTGATTCGGCCAAAAGTTTCAATTCTGGCGCCATATGTTCGATGTCTGAATCACTATCCATGATTACTAAACACTTTATAATAAATAATTAATAACTTACTTTCTGAAAATAACAAAAAGTTAAATTATTTATTTGATATTTGAAAAAAGAAGAACAACAAGGAAGGTAAATATTACAACCTTCTAGAATTATAACTAGCGCTCACCTAGTATACATTTAAGGAACTTCACTTGTGAAATTAAAAACCTATTTTGCTGTCGCCGACAGAAATCATCTACGAAAAGGTTGCAGACAGTAAAAACCACATTTTACTTACTATTTTGAGGGTTTATAGTGCTGACTTTATAACTGCCTGAAAAAAAAATAACTTAAGAACTTGTAAGCCTCTTAGCTACAAATTTTACCCACTATTTTGAGAATGTATAGTGTTGACTTTATAGCTGCCTGAAAAAAAAATAACTTAAGTTGTAACCCTCTTAGCTACAACTTTTAAAGTACTATGGGTTACAAATTTACATCTTAAGTATTTGATTTATTTTTATCAATACATTTGGATACTTTTGAGGAAAGTTCTTCAATGTGAGTAATATATGAACAAAATTAGTAATCAGAAGTTCTTAGTTTGTTAATGTCTTATAAGTATGTGAATCTCCAAATATCTAACCTTTATTTGTGAAGTACTTGGCCATTAGTTCATCCTATTCTATTAAACTTGTAGGTAACACAAGAATATCAAAATAACTGTGTTTAATTTAGCTGTATGATTTGTTTAGATATGTCAGAGTGAGGATGACTGGCAGTACTTAGTCATCGAGCCATCAATCTGTGTTAACTGTAGCAACCATGGTTTGTGTGAGGACTGTTTAGATTCACAGCAGTGTGAGTGGTTTACACCTGAAGGAAAGTGTCACCGACGTGGCAGGTTTGTCTGGACGAATGTATACTTTTTTGATAACATTGTATGAGCTAATGTGCTCAGCTGAATTAAATGAAACTTATTACACAAATCCTATGAGAGTCAGACTTATTAGATTTTGAAAAACTTCTACTTGTGTCACAAAATGGTATCCATTTAAAATTAAAAATACTCCTTCGGCCCATACCTTTTACTTTTAATCTTATGGCAGGGCCGACAACAATAAGAAGCCACTTCGAGGTCTTTTCACTTTGCGCGCTACTTAGCTCGCCGTACTTCCTTGGGAGCCATTTTTAACCTGTCTGTTTGGGCAGTAGGCTAGTTATGAAGGAGTTATTTCTTCTATATACAGCCCTACACTCAAAAATATATCATAAAGGTCATTAACCTAGACGTATACATACATTGTGTATATATATATATATATATATATATATATATATATATATATATATATATATATATATATATATATAGTATATATATATATATATATTATATATATACATAGAGATTATGTTCTTAATCTTGATTTTCATTGGCGAAGATGAAATCTGGGTTAAACCAAGGTATTCCAGGTTTTATCTTATTCATATTATCTTATTATTATTGTTATTGTATCTTATTCTTATTCTATCTTATTATTATTATTACTGGGTTGTGACTTAGTTTGTTCATATCTGACTTGTTAAAAGAAACTATTAAAACATTTAATTTACCCCCTTTCTTAATTTTACATTGCTTTTATTAAAAAGTATTTATTTATTTTTTAAACATTTAAAACTATGAATTTCAGGTCAAAAAATGCAGTAACTGAGTCTGATGACTGTCCCAGTGCTTGTCATAAAAGAAATAATTGTTCACATTGTTTAGATAGCAGTGGTAGATGTGTTTGGTGCCAATCCACTCAGGTAAATATTTACATATGTTTGTTTAGTTAATGCACTCGATTGATCTTAAAATTAGTTACTTAGTCAATCTTAAGTTAATTTAGTAGTAGTAGTAAGAGAGGCTAAGGCTGGTGAGTAGACCTCACTAATATTTTTAAGTATTTTAGTACTAAGTCTGGGAGCTCTGTGATAAAGTGTTTGCCTTCTAAACTGAACTATGACGGTCCGACTCCATATTATTACATGAGGTTGCCTTTCCTGTACATCTGAGTCTTTAAATTCAAGACTGGCCAACCTAGCTCTGGTTTTATGTGGTTATCTTTGACTATTAGTAGAGTTATCTTTAAAATGTAGAGTTGTTACTTGATATTTATATAAAATAACATTCGGGTTACTACCATTGTCTTTACGTTACAGAAAGATGGTCCTTATTCTGACATCATGGTTGACATTCTTCTTCTATCTTTAACTTTGGTTGTTAGTAGCTAATAAAATATACAAATACAGTTTAAATGATCTCATAGGTACAGTGTCTCCATTATGAATCCATCTCTGTCCTCTCTACGACTAATCCTTTTTTATCAATCTTTCATTAAAGGGATAATATATTATTAAGGTCTTAAATTTTTAGGAAAAAGCCTTTTAAGCTAATACTTAAAACACTTTTCCCTCTCAATGACCTCTATCTCATTAGCTGATTTTTCCTTTGGAAATTTGCTAAAAATGTTGATTTATGTTGCAGGAATGCTTTTCATTCTCTGTTTATACATCACAGTATCAGTATGGCATATGTAGAGAGTGGTTTGGAAATATGGGTGGAAACAGTGTGAAAAAAGTTTGTCCTTCATGTAGGTCTCATACTAACTGCACTACTTGTTTACAAACACTAGGATGTGGCTGGTGTTATGATAATAAATCAATTGTTGGAGTCTGTGTTGAAGGAGATTTCACCAGGCCTCAGGATAGTAAGTATTGTTTGTTGAATTTCGACAAATAGTTAAAACAAAAAAATTACAGAATTGGATAAACTTAAGGAAAACATAGAGAAAAAAATTAAAACATTAGATGATATGATAATAGAAAAAAGTTGCGAAATAAGTGTAGAAAATGTATTAATGGATCAATATAAAATTAAAATAGATAAATTATCTGAGGACAGAAAGAAACCTACATCTAGTACACAAGTACAGTCTGACCTTGCTAGTCAAGCCAAACAGTATCATATAAATTAGTTCATTATAAAAATCAATTAACTACAAGTACTTTAAACAAAGATACCGAAACAACTTCTTCTTTTATATGTGATGGATGCAAAGAGGAGAATAAAGAAAAATTAAAAAAGAAGCATAAAGATAAAATAAAAGCAAAAATGGATTATTATGAAGAGAAAATAAAATATTATGATGAAATTTTGGGGGATTTAAAGATTAAAATATTAGATAAAGACAAGATAGTTAAAGATTTAGTAAACAATGTTATAGTAGGAGATGTAAAAAATAAAGAGCAAGAAATGATAGAGGCAAAAAATTATAAGAATAAAATAAAGAAAAAACAGGTAAGATTAAAAGTAACAGAAAAAATCAATTCATAAAGAAAATTAAAATTAAGAGAAACAGAGGGCTAAAAAGAAGAAAAACACTCTTTTATGATATCTGAGGAACAAAAAAAAAAATGATGAAAAGAAGCTACAATGAAGTATGACTTAATGTCTCAAATTAAAAGTAGAAGACTTATGTTGATTGGAGATAGCCATTTTAGAAACATAGCTACTATGATTTCAGAAAAACTATCAGTCAAAATGTCCAAGTGACCAGCTTTTTTAATCCATCAGCTTGTGATAGAGATTGCTTAGAAGATATAGATAAATTAGTGCAGGATTATGATGAAAATAATACTATAGTAATATTGCTTGGAGGCACTAACGATATTTATGGAAATTTTCAATTTACTTACCATCAGGCAATTATTAAACTCAGATTAGCCCTTAATACCAATGTTTTATATCATTTGATACTACCGAGTTTGCGAAACATAAATTGTTGACACATTATAATTTTGCAAGAGACTCCTAGGAAATATAACAAGCAAAAAGCAATGCTACACCTGGAAACTGTTCCATCATTTGACATTCGTCATCATTAATGGCTCGATATTATGTCATATCCCACTCTCTTTCCTGATGTCTAACTCATCAGGCCGTCAATAGAATCTTAGCTCTAGCTCTCTGACCTTCAATTAAATTTCCGAAGAATATAATGTGAAGTATTTACCAGAGACGATGTTTCGCAAAACTTGGTAGTATCAAATGATACTACCATGAGCATGATTGTGGTAAGAGAGCACCGCTTGTCTCTGGTAAATACTGATGAGTTAGACGTAAGGAAAGAGATTGGGATATTACATAATGTTGAGGCATCAATGATAACAACAAATGTCCAATGATGGAACAGTTCCTAGATGTAGCATTGCATTTTGCTTGTTACATTTCCTTGGCGTTTCTCTTACAATTATATTGTGTCAACTATTTATGTTTTGCAATACTCGGAAGTATCAAATGATGTAAGTTGTATTAAATGATCTTAACTTGTCTTTATTATTGTAGATAAATGTAGTTTTGAAGTAAGTGGTATCAGCAACACATCAATAAGTGCAGACGAGACTGCGTGGTCATACTCACAGTGCCCTGATGTAGATGAATGCGGGCTAGGTATACACAACTGTCATCCTCAAGCTAAATGTACTAACACACATGGTTCTTACACCTGTGAGTGTAAGAGAGGCTTTACTGGGGATGGAAGAAATTATTGTACTAAGACGTAAGTGTTTACTTTATATCTTTTCCTTATTTAAGATTAATGTCATCTAAATTGGTACACTTCCTTTGCAAGATTTTAGTAAGGATCAAGAATAAAACAACCCAATAAATGGGCTTTCTTTATTGTTCTAATTGTTAAGACCTGGCACCATCAGCAAAAGCTGATCTTGCCAATTCTGTTATATTGTAAAGAAACTATAATAAATTTATTTATTTTTACATTATTGATAATTTTTTTAGCAAAATATACTATTATGGTGAAATAGTATATTTTCAAAATATACTATTATTATCATGTAAGAGCCCTCAAGGTGTAACCTATGAGAGGGCTCTGCTTACGTTGCCTTACAAAAATGTTTATGATTTCAACTTTTCTCATTCAAAATTAATAAAATAAATGTAAAAAATGTATAACAATTTGTCAATTTAACAAAAAAATCATATTCAAAACATTAAAAAAGTTAAGTAATAATAATTAGAACATAATACATGTAATAATAATATATAACAACATAAAATAATAATATATAAACAAGATATAAAATATAATTTTAAAATTAATTTAAATTTAAATTATTTAAATGTTATTATTATTTTTATTAATTTAAAATGAAATTTTTAATTTTTAAATTTTCTGTTTTTACAAATTTATTTTATACTTTTTGTATTTATTATTATAATTGTTTTTGTATAGAATGGGGAAACCCTTTAAAATGTAAATAAATAAATAATTAAGGTTAAATAATAATAATAATAATGTAAAAATTAAATAATAAAAAACTGATGTAAATATTGTATGTAATGTAAATAATGTGTGATAGAATCTAATTGATTACAGACCTATATTTATTTTGTGATATCATATTCCTCTAATGCAGTGTTTCTCAACCTTTTAGACTTGCAACCCAATAAGTTTGCTGATACCTTTCCCACAGCCTAATACCTTATTCCACAACTTTATACTTTATGTACGATCAAGAATTGCAGGCTTTGCATTTTGTTGGATTTTAAATGATGGCCACATTAATTAGCAGAACAGATACAGAGTACTGTATTACTAGAATAGTAAATTATTATATTTGCTAATAACATTCAATATAACTACCTACACATGACTTGAAACATGACATGAAACTTTTACACTTTACAGATACGATCTACCACGACCCCACGCTAAAAGCCTACTAAATAATTACATTTAATCAAATCTTAAATACCTTATCTCTAACTATTAGCAATTATATTAGGTACAGAGTTCTATATTTTATATATATAATATTCATTTTCTTTTTTGTCTGTATAATCTATCTATTGTTATAAGGTTTAGAAAACAATAATAAGTGTGTTGCGAATAAAGCCTATGCAAAGGTTTACAGGCAGCCTCCTCCCTCTGGCATTTGCCTTGAGGAGGCTCATCTTTTGTTTTTTCATTATAATTAAAAAAGATATTGAAGTTTATTGTATTATATTTTTTTATGTTAAAATTGTAAATAGTTATTAAGATGGAAATAAATTTAGATGACAAATTAAGAATTGGCGAGTGCAGCGAGCCAGACTTTTTTAATCTTCTATTTTAGGGTCCTAAACAGATTCTAATTTTAATTTTAATACGGGCAAGAAAAATTTTAGGGTGGGTAATACCCCCCCTAAAATTTGGCCTTTTTTAAGTACACAGCTCAGAATATAAACAATTTAACAGTCATGTGTACATTACAAAAATGAACTTATAGTGCTGTAAGCATGTTATAAACAGTGAAAGGTAACTGTCCAATACAAGGCAAAACCCAACCTAAGTTCTTATTAGTTCCATGAATCCTTAGTAAACAATTCCAATCCATTAGTAAAACTCCTCTCATCTAAAACCCTTCCAGTTAATCCTACCAGGCGCCTGAGACGACAGTGGCCCAGAGACCAGATAAACCAGCCATAAATTAATTCCCCTCTATTTAAGTTTTGCAGCTTCCAACATCGGGAGAGACTAGGAAACATCATATGCTTCCTTGTGAACCCTTGGTGTCGGGGGCTGCAGGATCTTAAAACTTATTACCTGTATAACTAATATATTTTATCCGAATTAACTCTTATCTAAAATGTATCTATCTATATCCAATATATCTCTTCCAATATAATAATCACTATAATATTCCATATACTAAAAAATTCATCGATCAACTCCCGCCAGAATGCAATCAGTGGATTGTTTCTCTTACCAGACTTCTCAAGCCATGAAACTATATTAACTCTAATACTTGTAACAATAATTGTTAACGTATTACTCAATATAAAATGTAAAAAAAAAAGTTCTTATTGTTATTTATATAAGTTTAAATATGATTAAACTTGATAATGAACTTAATAAAATATTTTTATCTCCAGACGATGTATAATGTAAAGTTTATTGACTATTTTTTAGAGAGTAAAGAAGCACTTTTCACTCCCAAGGGAGAAAAAGTTACTTTTCACTCCCAAGGGAGAAAAAGTTACTTTTCACTCCCAAGGGAGAAAAAGTTACTTTTCACTCCCTTGGGAGTAAAAAGTAACTTTTATCCCTTGGGAATACAATGTGTTTCCTATTGTTGGGTTATTAGAGCCAATTATATAATTTTTTTTTTAGAGGAGTGGTATTCTCTAAATTTACACAGGTGACTGAACCTTTTTTGTTTTATTTTCCCAGGGGTGGCACACCCAAAATTTATAAGGGGGACCTGAATAAAAAAAAATTATTAGCTCAAAATCCGTTTCAGGTCAAAAGAAGTTGATGGGGGCAATACATTTTATTTTTATTTTTTTGGGGGCAGCACCCCCAAAATTTATAAGGGGGTCCGGAACAAAAAAAAATATTGGTTAAAAATCCATTTAGGTCAAAAGAAGTTGTTGAGAACAACAACTTCTAAGTTTTCTAAATTTATAAGGGGGGTAATAATAATATTTTATTATATTATAATAAAATACAACAAAACTTAAATATAATAAAATCAACGTCTGGAGATAAAATTTTGTATGCACTTTGGGAGTAAAATGCTATTTTTCCCCTTGCAATTACCTCCCTCGGCTTTGTCTTGGGAGTTAAATACTTTGGTTCCCTCGGCTTACACCTTAGGAACCAACTAACTGCTCAGGGAAATAATAACATTTTTTACTCCCTTGGTGCATAAATAACTATTGTTTTATACATTTTTTTTAAAAAAAGTATATCTACATATTTTTAAAAATGTACTTTTACTTGTGACCCATCAATAATTGTATGCAACCCAATTTTGGTTTGCGACCCAAGGGTTGAGAATCAGTGCTCTAATGTATTATGTGTTTTGCTCAGAGATAATACCCATATTATTTTTTAATTAAACAACTAATGTATTGTTAATAATTTCAAAACCCATTTGTGCAGGTGCTTTAATAATTGCCTTCATGGTAAATGTATGGGACCCCCTCACTACATCTGCGAATGTCATAAAGGCTGGACGGGACCTGACTGCTCCATTAACTGTGGTTGTAATAATCATTCCACGTGCTCTCAGGGTGTCAATATCTGTGATGATTGTAATGACTTGACAACTGGCGAGTTCTGCCAGTTTTGCAAGTAAGTTATTTGCTTGGTTAAAATTTCAATATTAAGGCCTTCATTTGCCAAACTATGTCGTAATTACATTGGGTATTGACCTAAAGTTGATTCATTTAAATTTGTTCAATATTTATAGAACATTTTTATGTGTTTTAGTTAAATTATTTGTTCTTATATTAATTTCAAAAGAAATAAAACTCTTAAATATTACTTCCCAGTGAAATAAGTCAGTTTATATGAAACATCCCGTAATACAGGATGGGATGTTTTGAAAATGAAAACCTCCCCATAAGGTTACCTAAAGTTACTTTTGCCCAGTTTTCTATTGGCTTTATAGTATATTCACTCTCTCTATGCACTTTTTCAGAGCTGGTAGTTATGGCAATGCTACATCTCCAGAAGGCTGTCGTGAGTGTAGTTGTAACGATCATGGAAATAGTAATCTGGATATTTGTAATTCAAAGACTGGATTGTGCTTCTGTAAAGACAACACTGAGGGAGCCTCGTGTCATAAATGCAAGAAAGGGTTCTATGGAGATCCAAGGTATGGAGTTCACTTTTATTTTAAATCCATAGCTATTAAATTTGAGGGTTCATTGAATTTGAGCCAAAGTGAGTTGGCTGAATAGTTCTGGAAAATCAATACTTATAATTTCCCTTGAATGTTTGACCTATTTCGACAATTGGGTACACATTTACTTATTTGTTTTATTATTCCCACGATCTTTCAACTTATACCAAATATTATTTTTTAGGTTGCTTGATGTAAGATATAATTTATGTCTGTATGCTCTCTATTAATTTATTTAATAATGAAATACCCTGTTTTTCAGACGTGGAGGTACATGCTACTACGAGTGCCGTCCTAGGGGCTTACTAATCCTGTCAGAAAGTCAAGGATTAGGTTCTAGAATATCAGATGCATCAGTCTTATCTCACCCTACCAATGACTGCCTTTGGATTCTATCATCCAGTAATAGCAATGAAAATGCGCAGTATGTAATTTGTATTATCTCTCATTTCTAAATATTTTTTACTTTTCCTCATTTATACCATAGGTTTATAGGAAAAGTATTGTGTTTGTAAAAAATCCAAAACCTGGATGTTACCGGTATTATATGTTGTTTTTTTAATGCCTCCTAAGTGTTTTTCATACAGTTGTCTGTCTGTATTGGTGTGTCTGTTATCATCATAGCTCCTAGTGTATTTATGCTAGAGAGTTGAAACTTTGTACAAAAATTATTTCACTGCTGTAGTTGTGCTATCTGTAAAATATTTTTTTAATAAAACCATCAACCCGCAGTAATAACTCTGCAAAAATTTCAAAAAAATAATAAAACATGCAAACATGATGCAATCAGATTGAGATTTGGCGTGCAAGTAGCCATGTATAAGGCTAACATATGTGACAAGTTTCGTCTTATTATCAGCATTAGCTCAATGACTTGTGCACTGTTTGTTAAAAAATTATAAAAAATCGGAAAATTATCCAATTAAGTAAAAAATTGGTACAAGTGTATATCACTATGTAAAAAATATGTACACTAAGTTACGTTTCAATATGACAAGTATATCCATAATTTTTATTGGATCATAAAAGTTAAGCAGCATTGAGTGTCGTCAGTGTCTGGATTGGTGACCGCTGGGAATGAAGCGAGTCTGAAGAGGTGTTGGAGTATACATTTGATAGATTATATATTTTAAGGATGAGCGAAGTGAGTCTGAAGTTGGGAGGATGAGCATAGCGAATCCGATGTGATGAGGAAAATTTCCGAGGTACCCTGTACCTGATTTTTTAAAATTTTTAAATTATTTATTTATTTATTTTTAAAGTATACCTTCCTCTATGCCCAATACAAGCATTTATAAAATAATACTTTTAATTTCTGTTCAGATTGGTACTAGAAAATGGACTGTACCTTTCTTTAATAATAATTTTAATTGCTAAAACTTGTTTTAAAAATACATTATTACTCTCTTTCAGGAGTTTTAACAGTCTGATAGAACTGACAATAGATTCAGATATCAAAGTGCCCTGTACAGAGAACAGTGTGTATGTTTATGATGGCATGCCCCACTTTGTGTCATCTGGCAGCTCTGGTTCGGCCGGACAGCAGAGTCAAGTGCTAGGAGTGTTCTGCACCCAGGACACTGTGTACCCAGTCACTGTACAAGCTAAATCTGGTGAGTCATGTTTACTATTAATACTTGTAATTGATTAGTGTTCTGCAATTATTCTTTTTTGAATAAATTAAATTTAAATAAATTATTTAATATTTTTGATGATTGATCAAATTTTAATTGATTCAATTTTTTTAAATTAGTGAATGTTTGATTTTTTATGGCAAATTATTTATTGTTATGGCAAAGAAGCCATGTTTAACTTAGAAGCGCAGTTTCATTAGTTATTTTAACATTAAAGTTAATATGTGCAAGTATGCTAACTTTAGTTAAATTTGTCTTATATTACACATAAACATTGGACATGTTATACGATATTACTCTATGGGATGTGTACTTATTTATGGAATTGAGAGCCCAAGCTGAACCAATCGTGTCACTCCTTCTCCAATGCTTTCTTGTATAGGCACAAAACTATTATCAACTATGAAAACTATTTTGAATAAATTAATAGTTTTGTGAAGAGACTATTTTCTTTTTTCCTTTCAAAATAAATAATAATAATAAATTATGATGACAGATAAATGACATAATAATAATAAATAATGATGATAGATAAATGACATAATAATAATAAATAATGATGACAGATAAATGACATAATAATAATAATAAATAATGATGACAGATAAATGAAGCAATAATAATAATAATAATAAATTATGATGACAGATAAATGAAGCAATAATAATAATAATAATAATAAATTATGATGACAGATAAATAAAATAATAATAATAAATGAAATTATAATAAATAAATAATAATAATAATGATAATAAATAATACCAAGTCTGGTAGCTCAGTGGTAGAGCCGACCACCACTAAGCCCTGGTGGCTCACTGGCCTTTCAACTTGGAGGTCAAGGGTTCAAATCCAGCCAGGGAAGGATAAGAGGTTATCTCTTGTAGCGTACACTCGGGAGATCTGGAATTTAAGGCCGGCTAACCCAGCCAGAGTTTTACGTGGTTTCCTTGGCTGCTAATACAAAAATGCAGGGTTGGTTCGTGTTTCATCTGAGACAAGTCTGGCTCCAAGTTTCCGTTGTCTCCAGCTCACAAAAAGTTGAGGCTCTGCGGACTGATGGAGATGAAGGCCGGAAAGATATACTGAGCCTTCGTCTGTCCGAAAACTTAATCAGTGAAAGTGGTGACTAGGAAGTGCTTGGTTCTTGAAGACAAACGTCTCCTAGTAGCACTGCGGAACTTTGACTTTTAGGTCAGGGGTATAGAATGAGTTTGTGCATGCACTGGCATCGGGGTTTCCAGTGCTCTCTGTTGGGTGGCACAGGACTAGCCAGAGTGGTGAGCCTAGCTAGAGTCTGGTGATGCTATAGGAGCTGATGAGATTGGTAAGACTGGTTAAATGGGGGGGGGGGGCAAGTGAGAATAATGTGATCATAAGAACTAGTAAGACTAGATGAACTAAGCACACTGCTGGACTAGTAGTCGGCATTGGCTTAGCGGTAGGCCTAGCCAGAGTCTAGCTGGTCTAGATGAATTTGGATAGAGACTGGTTGTGCTAGATGAATTGGGCACACTGGGGACCAGTTGTAAGAGCTGCCATGTACAGACGGTATGCTTCCTAGATGATTAGATGTGTACAAACTCTGGAGCGGATTAGCTGAGTGAGATTTGAGTGAGGGGAAATGAAATATAATAAATAAATAATAATATTAATAAATAATGATGACAGATAGATGCAAATTCACTGTGATTTTGTAATATTATTGTCAAAAACTCTTTGAATATAGTATGGTTTCAAAAACACTAATATTTTGATATACTCTTATTTAACTTTTTAGAATTACCAAAAGGAGACTTAAAATATTAATTTCAATATTTTATTGGTTGTAATTACCCAAAAGGATTGGTGAATTTGAACTTGCAGGACTTGACTTACTTGGAATAAAACCTTACTGAAAGTCATGTTTTCACAGTGTTATTTAGATTTTCTTGTTAGGACATCTGAAATGTTTCAATCTGCATTAGACATTGATTCTTAATCTCAAATTAGTAAAAGTTTTCCTCTCAGTAATTTCTTTATATTTTCATAAGCAAATAATTTAATTGGTAATTTTCATTCATTATAATTAAGTCTTCTAACTTATAAAGTTTCTATCTTTTTTCATTGTTAAATGTAAATAAATGTATAAAAAGCTATTGACTGTATTGTACATAAAATCTTAATTTTTAACATGTACATTAAATCACTATGTCTAATGGGGATATTCATATGCTCTCAACTTGAACAATTCATATCTGACCGATAGAATGCAGTTAACTAAATTTAACAGTGTGGAACTTGATTTGCTCTACGTGAAACATGGCGTAGCACAAAGATCTGTGCTTGCACCTCTTCTCTTCATACTTTACATTAATGACTAAAATAAAATAAATAAAACTATTTTCATTTACCCATAAGTATACAAAAATATACAATAGCTTGAGGTCATATATATTTTAATAAAATAGATCAAATAATTAGAATACACTTAACAATGCATGACGTAATTATTTATTTTATTATAAACTCTGATAAATAATAAATGGGAGCAATTCTTTGCATTTTGATTTAAAACATTTTATTTCAGCAATGTCTTTTATATCTTGTGGTAAAGAGTTGTACAATACTACCCCTGAGTAATCTGAACTAAATTTATATTTTGAAGTTTTATGTTGGTTTATTCTTAATAAATTTTTATTTCTGGTATTATAGTGGTGCTTATCTCCATTTTTTATAATTGCCAAAATTTTTCTTTACTTGAACATAATATTATATATAACATAACATAATATTATGGAACAACAATTAAGAGTTAAACCTTGGTTTGAAGCTTACAACTTATTATTTATTGATATGTTTTAGGTTTTATGACTGTGCATTATAAGCAAGGTTCTACGAGTGGAGAAGAAGGGTTCAATGCTACAGTATCAGTACTATCCTGCCCTGATCGCTGTCCCAAGGAAAGACAATGTGTTCAAGGTAAATGTGTTTGTCCTCCGGGATCTGTTGGACCCAAATGTCAGGAAATACTTTGTCCTAATAACTGCTCTGCCCATCTTAAACAAGGAGTTTGTGATAAGGTTGGCTATTTTATTATTTTTTTTATGATAAAACCAAAGTATTTTGGTTACAGTGTTTAGTCATTCTGACAGTGGAGCCATATTATTATTATTATTAAAATACTGAAATATATTAGTAAAACTTTTATATTACTAATATTGTATATTATGTATAGTATTAGTAAAATTATATATTAGTAAAAGTACAATGTTCTATCGACATGCAGCTATTTGATTAATCAATCCTATTCTTTATATTTCTCTTTGGGGTGCGCTGAACTGGTCCTGATGAGTGAGACTGAGAGGGAGAGTAAGAGATGCCGCTATGTTTGTTGGCCAAGGCAGTCGGCTCGGTGCTAGGGTAAGCTGGGGCTTCTGGCACGCAATTGCCGAGCCAGTTGGCTAGACGTGAAGAACCATGCCGAGGCTATCGTAAAGAGTAACTGCCATGGCTTGCGGCTGATTTAGGTCAGTAGAGGTGTTCCAGGCCAGATGTCGAGGGGCTCGTGGCTCACAAGCAAGTCTCTAAACTCTGTCAGACGCTGAGGTACCTCATTATTCCTCCACTGCTAGCAGAGGGGTATGCTGGTAGGACTACCAGTACTTACCCCTACCTCTTTTGCTTGTCTCAAGTCTCCTCTACATATGGATCTACCTCACATTTTATACATTATTAATTAACAATTATTTTTCATTTTACTTGATTATTACTTCTGGATTTTGAATTTATTAATTATTCTTAACTTAAATCAGGAAGGGAGTGTCGGTTAATAAATCAAAGGACTATTTGTCCGTTGTCAGTGTTGGATAGTTATGTAATAACTTTAGTATTGGATAGTTATGGACAGGATAAAATGTAATAGATATAGTATTGTATAGTTATGGATAGGATAGTTATGTAATGGATTTAGTGTTGGATAGTTATGGATAGGATAGTTATGTGATAGATTTAGTATTGGATAGTTATGGTTAGGATAGTTATGTAATGGATTTACTATTGGATAGTTATGGTTAGGATAGTTATGTAATGGATTTTGTATTGGATATTTATAGATAGGATAGTTATGTAATGACTTTAGTGTTGGATAGTTATGTAATGGATTTTGTATTGGATATTTATAAATAGGATAGATATAATAATCAATTCAAAAAAGCCTCTCCACAAAATTAATTTAATAAAATTCAAAACTGGCTTTCAACCAAAACGGTCATCATCAGTGCGGGAGAGAAGAATATATAGATGTAGGTGAGTCTATATCATGACTGGGACTGAATATATCATGACTAGTCTATATCATGAATTATGATAAAGAATTAGAAAAATACTGCGACACCTGGAATCTGGTCGTCAATCTAGATAAGTCAAAAAAGTTGTGTTCCGTAAGGGAGGGCACCTTGCCAAATATGAAAAATGGTGGTTTAAAAGCAGGAAAATAGATGTGGTGAAAGCTATAAGTATCTAGGGGTGACATTAAATTATAATCTTAACTTTACAAAGCACCATAACAATAGACTGACCCTTGCAAAATTTGCTATCAGCAGTGCATGGACAAGGTTTTCTCTTTAGATGGAGTACCATTTAATCAAAAATTGAGAGTATTCAAGGCCGCCATAGAACCTATGGTTACATGGGGCACAAGCTTGGGGCTTTGAAAAATTGAACAAAATGAAAAGCTTATAAGATATTTTGTGAAAAGAGTTCTGTGTCTGCCTGTGAATACTCCCAATTATGTTGTCTCCATAGAAACTGGACTGGCACCAGCTTTCATTAACAACCTGAAATTACATTTTAACTACATACTAAAAGCGCTATCTATGCCTGATAACAGACTGCCTAAAATTTTGGCAAAGGAGGTGTTGGAAAAAAATATATACTGGGGTAAAGCATGGGATAATTTAATAACTAAATACTACATGCAAACAAATTTGGGATCACTTGAAGTGAAGGAACTTCAAGTAAAACTAAATGAAATGTTAGCTAGGTTCAAGTGGAAGCTAGGCAAGATGCTATAAATCTGGCCAAAAAGCCAAAATACATATTTACTACCATCAACTATTAGATGAGAAACCAATTCCTAGGTATCTAAACCATATAAACAGTAGACAAGATTGTAGTTGGATAGTTAAAGCTAGGGGGTGTCTCTTGACGCTTAGCTATAATCTTAATAAGGAAGCAATAAGCAATGTCTGTGATCTCTGTGACCAAGGTAAGGTAGAAGATAACCTGCATTTTATGGCAGAATGCCCTGAGTTGGCACAATTTAGATTTAAATATTTTAATAATGAATATTAAATAAAAATCAATTTATAAATATTTTAAATCAAAATACAAAAGAAGGGCTAACTGCTCTTGGCAAACTACACAAAAATATCTTGGCAACATAGATCAAAGGTGCTTTTAGCAAAAAATCAATAAAAACTAGGAAGTTAACAAAAACATATTTAATTTATTTTTATATTTTTTAATTATTTTCTATCAAATTGTAACAGTCAGCAACTCTCTCCAGACGGCTCTTGCCATGGAGTAGACTTGAAACTGAAATTAATTCATTGAAACTTTGTATTTTTTTAGAATAAATAAAAGTCATTCATTCATTCATTCATCATTCTATATCATGACCTGAATATATCATGACTAGTCTCAGTCATGATATAGACTCACCTACATCTATATATTCTTCTCTCCCGCACTGATGATGACCGTTTTGGTTGAAAGCCAGTTTTGAATTTTATTAAATTAATTTTTGTGGAGAGGCTTTTCGTATTGATTATTATAATACACTCCACCTGCGCTTTACCTTGATATCTTAGGATAGTTATGTAATGACTTTAGTGTTGGATAGTTATAGATAGGATAGTTTTGTAATGGCTTTATGTTTTTTGTGACTGCAGGCCTATGGGAGATGTCTTTGTTCCAATGGATGGGGAGGATTTGATTGTTCCCAGGAACTAAAATTATCTAATCTAATATTTACTGAATTATTTAATTCTGCTCATCTATCCGATGGTTTGGATCATCTTCGCAAAATGCTTCCCAGGTAAACAAATCACAGTTCTACTTTTATTTGAATCTTATATTCCTTATGTCATTCTCTGAATATTTACAAAATATTAAGAAAAAGTTATTTGTAACACTCTTAGTTATAATGAAATATAAAAAGTAATATTAATTAACCTTAATTATTATTATTATTTATTATTATTAATTAACCTTAATCTGATTTACAAATAATTTATTAGGCTTGATAATCATAATTGCTGCAAACAATTAATTATCGACTACTTTTTTTTAAATGCCTTTAATAAATACAAATAAATCACATAACAGTATAAAGTATAAACTAGGGATTAAAATAAGGCTACATCTTTGCTATAAAGCTTGCTATTTGTGCTGCAGAGAGGGATGTCTAGTTGGATGTCCCTCCTAAAATAAGCCCATACTCTCACATTTAACATGTATTGTTTTATTCGTGTCGATGTTGTCATTAACTCACTAGTTTCCTTTCATCAGATTTGGTCACTCCCTGCTGACAGATAGAAGAGGATCTCTCTGGTTGTTTGGCGGATACTCTCTGTCACATGGTCCTCTTAATGATATCAGACTGTTTGACACTAAAAACAATACTTGGATGCAGGTAAGCCCTAGTTTCTTCAAGTTTATGAATTCATACAAAGTTGGGTTTAAGTTGTATGAAGAAACTAAGAAACTGATTTTTACTTTTCCACATTTATATAGTAGATATAGAGGAAAAGTATTGTGTTTGCAAATAATTTTGAACCAGGAAGTCACCTGAATTATCTGTTTCAGGTGTTTTAAGGCCTCCTTAGTAGTTTTCACAAAGTTGTCTGTCTCTATGTGTGTGTGTGTGTATGTGTGTTTATTAGCATCGTAGCTCCCAGTGTATTTATGCTAGAGAGTTGAAACTTTCACAAAAATCATTCTACCACTGTAGTTGTGCTACCTGGAAAATAATGTTTTTTATGACGTCATTAACCTGCAATTATGACTCAGCTAAAATATTGAGAAATCATAAAACGTGGAAAAATAATGCAATCAGATTGAGATTTAGCATGCATGTGGCTATATGTAGGACTATCATTTGTGCCAAGTTTCATTTCATTATCAGCATTAGTTCAATTTTTATCAAATGACTTGTATACAATTTTTAAAAAAAATGTAAAAAAATCTGAAAATAGTCCAATTAAGTTGAAATTTGGTTTAATTATATACCCTAACGTAATAAACAAATACACCAAGTTTCGTTTTAATACAAGTATATCCATGAATTTTGGTGGATCATAAAAGTTAAGCAGCATTGACCGTAGTCAGTGCTGAATGGCTGGAATGAAACAGATGTATTTACTATCAGAGGACAGACAAAGTGAGTCCGAAGTAGTGAGGATGAGCGTAGGGAATCCTATGTGATGAGGAAAAGTTCCGAGGTACCCCTTACCCAATTTTTTTGTGTCAATATATTGATAATATTATCAAACTTTATTATAAAATCATATACATAGTTGTCTTGAATGAATTGCTTTAAATTAAATTGTATGCATATTAATTTTTAATTCAATTTTCTGGACCTATTCCTTCTAAAAAATATTATTAATAATTTATTATTTGTGTTTTTATTTTCTTTTAAGTTTAATTTCAATTCAATCCTATATAGGGATATGATATGAGGGTGTTCACATCTGTGGTTAAGCCTTTCCTTTTATGAAGGTTGAATATAGGTGAATTGTTTGTATCACGTGATTTTTAGTTTTTAAGCTCCATGCATAAATAAGTCAAAATACATATTTAGTTTTTTAGAAGTCAACATATATTTAATTTTATTGTTGCAGATTACAGTTGATTCAACAAATGATGCCAATATGCCTCGAGGTAGATATTTCCATGCAGCAGAAATATCCCAGTCTAAAAGAGAAATATATATTCATGGAGGGCTCACTAATATCAAGGGCAATTCCACTCTTGGTGATTTCTGGAAGTTTAATTTAAAGGCTTCTGGGTGGATTGATTTGGTAATTTTGTTATAAATTATTAGTGTAGTTTTAAGGATTTTCTGTCAAAATTATTATGAATTGATCAATAAATGCCTCTTATAGGAAAGTATTCCACTCTGTATTAAACTGGCATTTACTTCTTAATTATAACTTTTAGATCCTTAAATTTATGATGATGGTTTCTTGATTGTTACTATTAGCTCTATTATAAGAGCTCTGAACTTATTAAACCTGATACAAATAACAATTATTATTGTTGTTTTAAGCCCCTTATTCCATGTTGTGTTATGAAAATAAAAAATGTTACCAAAGATTACCTAATAAAGGCTCCTTATAAGGGAGAAGTCAAGTTAGAAGGAGGAAATTACTTTCTAATGCCTTCATTACTTCTTAAGTCCTTCAAAAGAAGTAATTTAAAAGAAAATTATAAATCTTTAAAGAAAATATGAGTTTTGCAATATATGTGCATCGCATTTTGAAAATACGATGTCATTCTCTCTGAGGACTTCTATCCTTGTTCTTATTCTTGTGTTTTAATGGCTCTCTTATTCAGAAGTGTCTGGATAGTTACCAATGAAGATTTTTGTTTTTAAGAAATGCAGACTGTTTTACTGACAGAAACTAAAAGGCTAATTGTTTGAATCAGGGTTTTGTAAGTTGAACTTTTATCGTGGAGTGTTCATATGACACCTAAAATAATTATGTACTTCTAAAAGTGAATGTAAATTAAGAAATGATTACCATTCTATAATTTTGATTTTTTGCTAAAAACTAGTGATATTTTCATTTGTTTCATTTGCATCCTTGGTTTAATAAAGAAACAAAAATAAATTTTGCAGATTGTGAACTAAAAGGTTCATTAAAATTGATATGGGGAACTTTATATGTGCGCTTCATTCTTGTGATCTATTTTTACTATCTTTGTAGATAGTGTTCTACAAACGAGGTAGGATTTAATGGTTTAAACCAGTATCTTTTGAACAATTTTAAAGTTTGTGGCAGAAGAAGATCATTTTAATCCTCTTTAAAATGGAAAGTTATAATCTGTAATTATGGAAACAATTTTGTTGTTGTTGCAGAGTTCTGATATTGGTCCAGGACCAGTGGCTGGTCACACCATTACATTAAGGAAATCTGGTGATCAAGAAAGTCTGATATTAATTGGAGGTTTTAACCCAACTAGAGGTTTTCTTAATTCTATCTGGGAATTTGATTTAACCATAAGCCAATGGAAGCAACTCTCTACTCTTGGAAATCCTCCTGCTGGTAATGTTTGATTTAAATTTTAGCAATAAGTATTTACCTATAAATTGTTTGTTAGTGCTTTAGAGCACTCATTATTTTGAGTATTTGACTGAAGAAGTTATACATAGTACTGTTTTTATTTTTTTTTCTACCTTGCTTTATAAAAATTACACTCTATAACTTAAATTCACAAATTAGTGGCACATTACATAACTAGTAAGGAAAACTAATTAGTTTGTTTTAATATTTACTCTTTTCATAATTGTAAAGTTACTTCATTTTAAAACTCATTTTTAAATATGCATTTAAAAATGTTTTTAAATATGCATATGATTTTTTTTAAATATGCATTTAAAATTTTTGTTAAATATGCATTTAAAAATGTTGTATGGTATGTTTGTTATTTAGGTTGTAACTTTGTTGTATTGTTGTATGTTTTTATTTGGTATATCAAATGTCTTACTGTTAAAACTTGTTGAAGCAAATTTACATTGTTGATTTTTAAATTATGCTTGCTTTCCACTATTCTATTTAGTTTGACTGTTGTATGACCTATAATTTTGTAAAAAAAATTATTGAAAGGTTAAGAGACCACAGTGTTAAAAATGAACTAAAGAGTGGTACTGGTCTAAAGAGAATAAACAATGAATTTACCAAGCTTTCAACTATATATTAAGTCTTTTTCAAGGTACATAATTATAAAATAATTAAAAATAAATAAATAAATAAGCCTTTATTAAAACTTAATTAGATGCATAATTTAAATTTTAATATTACATCTATCATGCTGTATATTAAGTTTTATTTCAGCGATTACCGAGGCACCTATTAAAACCTGCGTTGTAAAGCAAACTGAGATATAATACAACACAAATGATCTTGTGGAAGTATGAGAAATAAACTATTACAATTTGAAAACATAAAACTGCCACCTATAAACAAGCTTTTCAATTTAAGTTTTCAAATATGTAATAGTTTAATTGTTTATATTTATGTACCATGAAAAAGGCATATAATATAGTTGAAAGCTTGGTAAATAGATTTTTTATTCTCTTTAGACTAGTTCTACCAAAAACTTATAATTTGAGTTTATAGTTATTGCAAAATTAATTTTTAGTATTTATGTGTAGGTATATATGGGCACAGCACAGTCTACCAGAGTGCTACACAGAGTTTTTATGTATTTGGAGGGGTAGTGTATTCAGTAAATACTACAACGGTATCTAATAAACTATATGCTCTTCATTACCCGTCTCTTACATGGTCAGTTCTACCCGTCTTCTCTCATTATAACCCGCCTAAATTTAATTTGGTGAGTATTTTTGTTTAGAATTTTCTGGGCAACTTGTATGATTAATAGTGGATATGTTAATTTTTTTGAGACAAGGTACATAGATATGACTTTGATGTGATGTATTAAAGATGTAAATATATGATGTATATACTAGCTTCTAATAGACTCGATGCTACAGTACTGAATACTTGCATTGGGCGCTGCCAACAAGAGTACAAAACAACAACTACAAATTCAACTAAACACAATAATTAGAATAATACTTAAAAAGAACAGACGACTAACTGCAGAACCACTTTTTAAAAAACTAGAGCTACTGCAAATAGAAGAATTGTATAAATACAGTACAGCTCAAAGAGTTTTCAATGGCAAACATTTATCTTGAAAAAATAGAACATGGTAAATATGCAAGATTAGAAGCTAGTAACCAACTCAAAACACTTTATTGCAGACACACAGCTGCTCAGAGACTTGGCACTATAGAGCTGCCCAAATTTGGAATGACCTCCCTAAAGTCATTACAAGCATAAAAACTTAGAACACTTTTAAGTAAAAACTTTAAGAAAATATAACTCTTACCAAATGAAAATTAATGCATACCACTTTTTTTCAATGATACTAAAAATATAACAAAATAATAAATAAAAAATATAAACACAATATGTAAAACTAAAAAATCAAGCACAGGGTACCTTGGAACTTTTCCTCATCACATCAGAATCGCTACGCTCATCCTCCCTGCATTGGACTCGCTTTGCTTGTCCTTAGAATATACAATTATTATACCAATATTATACTCCAACATGTCTTCGGACTCGCTTCACTCGTCTTCAAATAGTAAATGCATCCCTATCATTCTCAGCAGTCATCCATACAGCACTGACCTCAATGCTGTTTAATTTTTTTGATCCAACAAAAATCATGGATATACTTGTTGTATTGAAACAAAACTAACAGTCTATCAACTACTTTAAAAATCTTGACAGGTCAGTTTAGGTACCGCTAATTCTAAAGAAAAAAATCCCTACAAGAAGGCAGCGGGAAAACACTTTGTAAACAAATCAGGTTATTTTACCCGTATTTTCTTGGCGATGTTTTTCTACATTACTTTTGTGTAGTTTTAGTTTATAATATAATTTTCATGATTAATAAGAAATTAGTTTCCTAAACAATGTAAACACACCAAGAACCACAAACAAAGTGAACGAATGCCGGGAAGAAGGTTATTTCCCTACAGCGTTTACGGTGGTAGGGATTTTTTTCTCTTTTCAAACCAGGGGTTGGCGGCGGCTTTTCTGATTGGCCAATCCTCAAAATACTTATGACCTTGGGTATTTTTAAACTGAACGATAGACTGTAGTGTCCTTATTTATTAAGTAGAGGTATATACTTGTAAAAAATTTAAACTCAATAGAATCATTTTCTGATTTCATGTTTTAAAAAACGTACTCAAGTCATTCGATAAAAATTGAACTGATGCTGATAATGATATTAAACTTGGCACATATGTTAGTCTTATACATGGCTACCTGCGTGCCAAATCTTAATCAGTTCGTATCATTTTGCCGCGTTTTATGATTTGTTGAAATTTTCGCTGTTTCATTATTGTGGATAAATGACATCATAAAAAATGATTTTTCGAATAGCACAACTACAGCACTAAACTTTCTTTTGTATGAAGTTTCAACTCTTGCATGAATACACTAGGAGTTACGATGATAACAGACACACACACATACAGACAGACAACTTTTTGAAAACTACTCAGGACCTTAAAAACGCATGAAATGGATAATTCTGGTTTCATCCTGGTTTCGGATTTTGTTGCCAACACAATACTTTTGCTATATACCTACGGTATAAATGAGAAAAAGTAAACCAAAAACGATACACTAAATTTAAATAAAATAATAACATAACTGTAATATATAAAATAATATAACACATAATATATAAAAACACTAAACAAATTTACTAAAATAATAATACACATAATATAATAAGAGCAACACAAAGGTATAAAAACTTTCTGTTTAGATAAAAGAACATACTATATTATAAAAAAATACTAATCCTTTATATTTACTAACCCTTAAAAATAAGTTAACAAAAATAAATACAAAAAATATTTAAAGTATTAAAATTACTAATAAGGCCAAATGTATATGATTGTTGTCTTAATTGTAGAGAGAACAAATTTAATGTTCGGTTACTTAGAACAGATTCATGTTTGTTTTGACACATTCATTTTAATATAGATGTTGTTGGACTTCTGAATGAGTGGTTAATTTTATTCTCAAGATTCTCTAGATTAATAACTGGGTTTGTGAATATTATTTTCTAGCCTAGTGCAAGATTGCTCCATTCCGCTGTTGGTACAGAAGATTACATGCTTGTGTTCGGAGGAAGAATTGAGGGTTCAGGAACTAATGATACTCTCATTGCTTACTCGTATGCCTGCAACCTTTGGATTAATCTCTTAACTATAGGTACATTTTGTCCAATTTTTAACAACATTTGGAAAGAGGAAAAATAGTAGAAATCAAACTATTATTAAAAATGTTTAAGGATTAATAACCTAATTGTTTTTGCTGTATGTGATGAAACCCATTTAATTTGTAAAATTAAATTCCCTGTCGTTTTAATCCAATTGTTGGAGAATATTGTTAACAATAGTTAACTTTAGGTTATCTTAGCTCTGTTTTGGTATAAGTATAAACAATAGGTCTGTGTAGCTCAAAAAGATGAAGGCATGTGCCAAGTTTAATTCCTATCAGAGCGAGCTTTCGACATTTAATGTCTAGAAACTGGTGCACACACACAGATATATGTATAAACTATGGACAAATATTTATTTTAGTAGTTAGGAGGACAAGTGGAATCGATCCCTCCCAATCCTCCCTCTGCTGATGACCTCAGTAGCATAATTTTCTTTGAAAATTCACAAACCATAGACATACTTAGAATAATTATACATTATTTAAATTTGTTTTTAGTGCTGAAAGTTCTATACTTATCACCTACTCCCCGTATTAAATTTATTATATATTATGAAGAATAGGTTAATCCAAAACTTACTTAAGTTCCCCTTTAAATTAATTTTGACCAGCTATAATTCAGTTTTTGATTTCTAAAAACCTAAACATAAATATGAATTGAGAAGACTCGTTTGTATTACAGATTTGGAAGTGGTTGGAGTTCTTCCCCCGGTTACATATGCTCATGCAATGACATTAGATGCTGAGTCTGCAAATAGTAAACAAATAACTGCATATGTGATGGGTGGATTTACAGGCAGCACAGTCAGTCATGTCACTAAGCTTACTCTTCCTGTTGATCTCTGTTTTTTTTCTACGACCAAGGAAAAGTGCAGGTTTGTTATTATTTTAAGTTTAAAACTACAGACCTGAAAAACATAACTCATTTTGTATGTTTTTAAACCAAATTCTTTTGAAAATATACCTTAAATGATGAAGAAAAACTGAGTTTGCCTATCCAGAGTGGAGCCTTTATATGATTGCACACGCTCAAAAATTTAGAAAAAAGCACACATTTTGGGTTTTTAGATATAAGTGGTTTCATGTTAGACGTGTGCAAAACTTGAAAAGGACATTTTTGATAGCTGATAAAATTTCTTATAATTTGAATGTTTATTTATCGAAATTGTATAACTACAACCAAATTTATAGCATTAGTGAAATCACCAAACTACTACAAAACTACAAAAATTGTTTCAAAAAGTTTACGTTTTTTGCATTTTTAAGTCATATTGAAAATGCTTTAACTTTGGTTGTAGTTATTCAATTTTGATGAATAAATTGCCAATCAATTTATTGGAAATTTTATCAGCTTTAAAAAATGTCTTCTTCAAGTTTTGCACTCAACTAACAGGGGCCCCCTTATTTCAAGAGACCTAAAATTTGTGAGATTTTCTAAATTTTTGAGCATGTGCAAACATATGAAGGGCTCCACTCTGGATTGATAGACTATGGTTTTTCTTTCTAATTTTGGGTCTATTTTCAAAACAATTTGGTTTAAAGCAGTACAAAATGAGTGACGTTTTTTCAGACCTGGCTCTTAGACTATAATACTATTTTTTTTGAGGTAGTACGTAATTGAGCACTTTATTGGACCGTTTTTAGGATGAGAAGCCAATCATTATTGTTATAGGAGGTTATTTAGTACTTTTCACCTCCGAGGACAATAATGAATGTAAAAAAAAACTCCTAGGACGTAAAAGTAATTCATATATTGCCGCCGTTACTGTAATGTAGCGTGTTCAAAAAAACAATCTGTGTAAAACCTTCATGAGGTTACTTTAAAAATGTTCATTTTGTTTCTGTTTTTGTTCGTAGACTAATTTTTTTTCGTTTTTAAAAGGTGTTCTAACTGACATTTTTTGTGTGTTTATTTGTAAAGCTTTTACATTTTTGAGTAAAAGTGTGAAGCTATGGATGAATTCATTGACGACTCTCGATTCTCGATTTAATATGGAGTTAATTGGGCATTTTTTTCAATTAAGTATATAGCGCAGTTTATTAAATGAGTGCTACCTCAAAAAAAAATAGTGTATGCCATCCGGCTGAGAATGTCTTTATGTCTTGGCAATTTGCTCGTCGGTAAATCTAATTGCCGTGACATAAAAACACACTTCTCAGCCTTATGGCATAAATAACTATTATCTGTTGTATATTCATTTTTTGTTCATTATACATTGTTAGCCATTTAAGAGGAATGACAATTGTTTTTTCCAATACTTATGTTTGTTCTTTTGTATGCCTTGAATTGTGAAGGAGGTGATAGTCATTCTTTTTAAGTTTCCAATGTAACTGAAGTTATATTGTTTATTTATGAATATACAATTGTGTCTGTTTTGTATGGTCATGTTGGCAACAAATTAGGAGCATATGTTTAATGAACATATGTTCACAATCATAAGTTTGATTTCATTGTAAACAGACTCTGGGACAGCCAACCTTAAAGATAGTGATAGTAATGAGAGTGAGGTGATCACCTAGGGCCCTTTTTACTTACTCCCTTAGGTTCTACCTAACGAGTTTTAGTGCATGCATTTTGGGTCTAATTCCCAGAAGAGCTGTGGCTTTAGGGGTTGGGATATTTTACGAGGACCTGATATCGCACAGGCTCAAAGCCACCAGCTTAACATCCCTTTCAAAGGACGGCACGGAACGGACGGAAAGGATTTCCATCCCTTGCATGAAAATCCTAGAGGCTCTGACTGTCAGCATGGCAGGCACATGTCCTAATCATTACACCATTGGGATCCCCTGAGCCAATCATTAAAACATAGTCTTAAGAAAGTTTTCCTGTTTTTTTTAACAATTTTGATTCTTTTTCTCTTCAATACATTGATTCTGAAATTGCATATTTTTCTTAGAATATATTTCTTGGCCCATTGTATGTTCGTGCGACTCGTTTTTTAATTGTTATTCTTTAAATAACAATTTAATTAATGTATATTCTTATCCAAATAACCTCTTAGCTATGGTAGTTTTGCAAAAATATGTATTTTATTTGTATATTATTTCAGATCCTTCTTGGGGTGTTCATATTGCTCTTTATTGGATCAAAGAGGAAATTCTAGTTATTGTTATTCTAACATAAAGTGGCGTCGTCTAGATATATGTCATAATTCTAAAGGAATTCTACAAACAACAAATGGAGTCCAGTGCAATGCTAAATGGTTATCAACTAGGGGATGTGACCAGTTTACTTCTTGTACTGACTGTTTAGCCAAGTGGCCTTCATCATGGAATCAGACTCAATTCTGTAAATGGTGTACGAACTGTGGTGGCATGGGGAAATGTATTCAGTCCAAAGATGAATGCTCCAGGTGTACTCCAATGGGAAGAGAAGTCACTTCAGTTTCATTTTGCCCTGAGTTACAATGCTTAGCAACAGACTGTGAAAATTGTCTTGAAAATAGTCACTGTGCTTGGACTAGGTAAGTCTTTTCAGCAAGTATGTATATATAATAGTCACTGTGCTTGGACTAGTTAAGTCTTTTCAGCAAGTATCTATATATAAAATAGTCACTGTGCTTGGTCTATGTAAGTGTTTTCAACATATGTATGTATAAATAGTCACTGTGCTTGGACTAGGTAAGTCTTTTCAATATTTATGTATACTTATTTTAAACAACATATTTGTTTAAAACTTTTTGTCCTGTACTGTTTTCATAACCCTTTATTTTTGGGCTCTTTATGTGTTGAAACATGGACATAGCATGAAATGAGAGGATCAGTTCTTGGACCCATATTGTTCCTTATACTAATAGACCAACTGCTTAGGCTTCCCTTTAGAGATAAATTGACTGGCTTTGCAGACGATATTGCCTACTTCTTAGAAGCAAAATCTTGCACTAAGCTCATTGTCCGCATCGAACATTATTTGAAAATGTTTGCTCTTAGGCTGAGCAAAAATAATATGGCATTAAATGTAAACAAAAAACCTTAGCTTATGAGTTAACTCTAATTTGAATTGGAAATGCCACATACAACACACCAGATCTAAACTCAACAGATTATTAAGAGTATTTTGAAATATAAGTACAAATTTGTAAGTTCAAAAATTCTAAAACAAATCTATTATTCCTTAGTTAACTCTAGATTGACCTATGGACTCAGTGTGTGGGGAGTTGCTTACAAATCAAATTTAAATTCTCTTATTGTCTCTCACAAAAACATTTTATTACATTGATCTATTTTAAGGACATTCAACATGTCTTATCCATTATTTAAAAACATGAATTATCTTCCTTTGACTTACGTGCATGAGTTAAGGCTAGCTCAATTATATTATATTAAGCTTAGAAATAATCCTAATTTAAGAATAACTCAATCAACAACAAAATGCATGGTGAAGCTGCCTAAGGTAAATATACAACTATTTAAATCATAGAGATATATACTAGAGGAAACATAGCCAATCTAAATATATTGAGAAGCCTAAAACATCTTTTTGGGGCTCTCAGGGTAACCTCATTGAAACCTCCTTCAATAGTGAGTTAAGGTTATAATTAATAAATTTATTTCGGTTTCCCGCACATTGTTTGTGTTTTGATTTGTATTTTTAATGCTTTACTATAAAAGTTATTGTAATTTCGTACTGATTATTTGATTATATTTATAGCGAAGGTGGTCAGGTTACTTTTTCGATGTTTCAAAATTTAACCTATAGGGCCCCTCTAGTAATAATATCTCTATGATTTAAATGAAGTAGTATCTACATATCAGTTCATTTCTATAATTATTTAATAATTTTTTTAATGCTAACTTAAGCAAACTTATCACCGAAAAAAATAATTTCAACAAATAAACTTTAAAAAAAATGTCTTCTTCAAACCAATTACTTTAAATCTTTGATTAATTTTGTTGTTAAATGTTGTTTAGATAATTTTATTGTTATCATACTATTTATCTCATTGTTAGAGTTGTTATTTTTATATTGCGAGTATGCCTTCTAATCTTTTAATTTGTTTTATAATGTTATTGTGCATGTGCTTTAATTGCGTTAATTTATTTATTTATTTACTTAATGTTTTTTCAATTTTATGAAAATTTGAGCCGTGTTCTTTAACTTAGTTATTATTAATTTTAAAGAAAATATTTTAGTTATATACCCTTTATTATATAGGTCCACTAATTTATTTATTAGAAGATAAAGGAAGTCTGTGATAAAATTTGTTATATTATGTATTGTAAAATTTGGCTGATAATATTGTAAGGTTTCATCTTGTTATGTTATGCTGTTAAAAGAATTATGAAATAAAGATTATTACTATTATTATTATTATTTCCTTAAAATCTAGTTGTTATTTGTGTGATTACTCTTTTGCCTTAGACCCTATCTGTATAATTTTTTTTCATGTTGATATGTACACCCTGTTTTAGCGAATTTTCATTATGAAAATGACGCTTATGTTTATTATTTATTTTATTTTGATTTTTAGCTTATAATAAAAATGTTAAAAAGTTCATGTTAATGAAGGGCAGGATAGGATTTGGAATTTTTCAAAATTGTCATTAACACTCTTTTAAAAAAAATATATAAATAGTTTTATTTCAATTAATAGTTTAGGTTTTGATACATTGAAGTGAAGTGTATTTTAATAAGATTTATCTTAAAAAAATAAATTTGATACATTTGTGGGCTCCATTTGAGAAGTATGAATTTGGATAAGACTAAAATGGTCAATAACGTTACCTGATCACAGAGTGGTCTTCATTCCTCCACTCTTTATAACAGATATTAGTATATAAGATATTATATAACTTATAGAGTAACTGATTGTCTATATATACAATATTACATAACTCATAGAGTTGCTAATACTCTATATATAAGATATTGTATAACTTAATTCATATGAGTTACAAAAACTTATTAAAACCTATAAGTATCCAATCTAATCCTTTACATTTACAGCGGTCATTCTTTAGAGTAATTTATAGAAACTGTGAATTTATGTCTGTGTTTGTTAGTGACTCTGGACTAAAATTTTTAATTTCAGTGTTATATTTCTCTGATTTTTGGATCTTAAATGATAATTCTATAATGTTTTACTTGGTGTTAAGTTTTGAAAATTACCTTTGACAGCTGATGTGTATTTATATTGTATTTCAGACAAGTTCTGAAGACACCAGAAGAAGGAATGACTATATCAGCCGAGCCTGCCTATGCTTGGAATTGTGTGAGTGAGACAATTAATGAAAGATCAAGTTATAAGCTGAAATCTCCCAAGACCTGCTCGCTTAGCTGCTCAGTACACACGTCTTGTGAGACCTGTCTAGCTTCTCAGGTAAAATTTTGAAACATTTTATGTGTGCATTACAAGTTTGTTGGTGAAATTTTTATTTAACTAATAAAGATATTTATGTATTGATATAAAAAACTTGAGAGATTGCTCTAATTTTATTACTTGAAGTCAAAAATTTGTTCATTTTTATTTTATTAAAAGTTATTATTAAAAGGCTGACTGCCATTAAAGAATTTAAATACTGACTTTAATGGTTTAACTATTAATTAAGCATGGACTAATGTTTTTCACTGGACTCCTCAATCGTAATTGAATAAACCCTGACTCTCTGGCACTTGAAGATATGTTAATTACAGGTAGACATCTAAGTTGCCATATTTTCAGCTGTTAACCCAATCATTTACGCATTGTCATGCATCTTACTTTCCTACAATTATTATTATAATTAAAGTTTAATTTTTTATATATAGGGGGTCCTCGTTGTGTAATGGTTAGTGTGTGCAACAGCCACTCCAGGTTTCATCCCAGTTGGAGTCACTAGCATTCTCATGTCAGGCATGCAAATACTTTCTTGTAAAAGATCCCAATCATATTACAATATATATATATATATATATATATATATATATATATATATATATATATATATATATATATATATATAAAATCTAGGTTTAGGAAAAATTTAGAACCCTCAACAGTAGTGTATATAAAATATATATGTTCTGAAGAGACTACCAGTGACATTTTACCTATACAGGTTTTTGTTTTTATAATTTTACTTATAATTGATTAATTCTACACTCCATTTAAATTATTTCAAGTATATCTTGATAGGAACTACTTAAGCCATCTTCTATGATAGGCTTTATAAGAAGAGGAACATGCTTGGCAAAGAGAAGATTTGAGGCTTCTTAAAAAATGTTTAAACCTCCAGAGCCCTTTTTAGCTAGCTGGCTCTAAAACAGTTGCAAAAGATTTAGCCTGTTTAAAAGTTTATAAATTGGTACAGGGAGGAGAAGGAGGATGGGCAGAGTGCAGATGGTCCACCCTGCTATCAGAGTGTATCTCCCCAGCTCACCAGCCCCTCTACTGTTCAGGAGGTATATGTGGTAGAGTGTTGTCTAAACATGACACCTGTCCACAGCCTTGCAACACATACACGCAGTGCTCTACTTGTCTTAGTCATGCTCATTGTGGATGGTGCTCTACTCCTTTCATAAACACTACCGGACAGGTTATTTCTTAACTATCAAACATTAATTAAATTTAAGCCCTAATATTGCTTTCTAACTTAATCCATGAATTAGTATCCGTTGGAAGCTTAATAATTGTTCATATTTCAATCAATAAGTGACATCAAGTTGATGTTATATTTATCATTTAAAATTTTCTTTACCTGCATATTTTGAGAACTATTTGTAGGATTGTATTACAATTTTTGGTATGTTACTTGAATTTTGGATAAAGTCCCATGTATGTTTATCAACAAAGTATATTCATTAACCATGTTTGGAAGGACCAAAATGACTTACATTTAAAATAAATGTACCATAGCTTTATCTTTAGAAATTGATTACTAGCATCTATAATAATTATTACCTACATATTTACTGTATAAATAATTTATACTTCATAAAAATAATTTAACTAATGGTTTTATAGGGAGTGTGCTGGGAAGGTTCAGTAATGGGACCAGGAGACGGCAAACGATGTTCCCAAATTGTGCTAGCATCTGGTAACAATCTATCTGGAATGAGTAGAGACGAACCCATATCCTGGAACTACCTCACCTGCTCTCCTGAAGATGAATGCTCAAATGGCCATCATAACTGTGATCCTGTCTCAGAAACGTGTGTGAATACACCGACATCGTTTACGTGTGATTGTGCTAAGGGTTATAAACTCTCCTCTGCAAGTTCTGAGTCTGTGTCGAGATGTGTGCCTGTCTGTCCTAAGGTATTTAAAGTTTTATTTAATATTATATTATCTATATACATTTTTGTTTGTATTTTAGGGTTTCTGGTAATATAATACAGGATTTTTGTTCCTCAGAGTGCTTGTATAGATTATACGTTTTTGTTAACATTATTTTTCACTTTAAAATATTTAACTACTTTGTCTGATAATTTGTTTTGTGGCTTTACAGGGTTGTGTTCGAGGGACATGTACTGCACCAGGAAACTGTTTGTGTGATTTTGGTTATGTTGGTGCTAACTGCAGCATACAGTGTCAGTGTAATGGACACTCAGACTGTGCAGGACCTGATAAACTAGATACTTGTCTTAACTGTCAAAATAATACTCAGGCAAGCCACTACAATACAATACAATACCATTTATTGCATTATTTCCTTTTTTAAGTTTTAATATTTACATTATTTTATAAACATGCAAATCAGCCAAGGGGCTGTGGTTCCTCTTTGAAGAGGTTTTAGCCACTACAATATTTTCTAAAAATAATATATTTTTCATATTATAAACTTATTGTTCTATGCTTTTGTTAATCACATTAAAATCTTAATAATTATATTTTATAAATTTGCTGCATTTTAGGTTTATCAGATTGTTACTAAATTAAATTGGTAAATCAACCTCATACCTGGTATGATATACCTCATTTCATACTTGGTATGATATTTGCCTGTTTCTCTTATTTAAAATTTAATTTCCATGTACTCTTCTAGTTAGCAAAAAGCTTAATTTTTCAGCGTATACATGACATTGCTTTTGAAGCTTTTGAGCTCTAGATCCTGAAGGGTTTTGGGTATACTTAACAATTAAAATTGTGATTCTTAGAAAGAGAGAATCAAAAGGTTCCTATAGTAAGTACAAGCACCAAGCAAGTACTAAGTAACTCTTTGTACTACTATCACTAAGTACTGAACAAGTATAACAATATTTATATTTTTTTATGAATGTAAAGTAACATGCTTTGACATTAAAATATACATTTCTTTATTAAATTAATCCAAGTCTTTTTTGGTGTTAGGGGGAGCAGTGTAGCCGTTGTAAACCTTTGTTTGTTGGAGATCCGTCAGATAATGGTCAGTGCGTGCCTTGCATAGAGTATTGTAACGGACACACATGGCTTTGTATTAACGACTCATTGCCAAATTTTCCATTCACGCAAGACTCCTCTAGAGCTGATATTGAGTTATTTTTAACTGAGGGACCTACAACTAAAGCTAAGTAAGTAATTCTTCCTAATTACTTATTTCATATTGGTAAAATTATGTTTGGTATTTGCTAAGAAGAGATAAACAATTGTTCATCCCTTTTTTTAAAAGTACTTTTTTTAAAAAAAGAGGGTAGGAAACAATTCTATTTATTGAAACCCTCCCTTTTATTTTTGTACACATTTTTATAAATGTTTGTTATTTTTATATTGTTCTAAAATGAATAAAGTGTTTATTTAATCTTCTAGAAAGTAGTTGATTCTGATATTTCAAAGCGAGCATAGTTTTATTTTATTGATTGAATTTTAGATGCATCGGATGTAGTAACAAAACAACAGGAGATAAGTGTGAGCATTGTCTAGAAGGTCATTTCAGAGGATCTGACGATGCAAGGGCCGGCTGCAGGCCATGCTATTGTCATGGACACGGTGACACTTGTGACCCTGTTACTGGTGAAAGGTCAGTCATTATCTGTTTACATACTTCTTTTTATTTCTTACATAATTAAAGTAACTGCATAGCAGTCTAATCTACCTATCAAAATACTTCAAGATTGATTAAAAAATTCTTTTATTGCCAAAAGTTGCAAAATATACATAAATAAAATCACAATTAAATAAGAGAGGCCTTCATCCAGTTGGCTGTTCTGTGGAAACACATCATGTGCGCTTCGCAGCCACAAGGTTGTTGTCCTATATCAGTTGGACATATTACTAGTTTATATAAGTGGCATACTGCCATGATATAAGCAAATTTTTCCAATGTATTACTCATAATACGTTTACATTATGTTAAATGTAACTTCGTATTTTTGTTAACCATACATAGTAGTACATGTGTAAACAATTTCAGCCTGATCTAAACACTTTTTGAAGATTTGAGATTTGTTGAATGTTTAAAGTTTCATTATTGTGTGTTAATGACGTCATACATATTTCATAATCAATCAATTTTAGGATATTAATGAGGTTGATTTTTGTATCAAGTTTTATTTCAATCCAGGGGTAGTCAGTTTGACACAATAGAATTAACCTTGTTCTCTACTTAACGAATTTCGCTCTAATTTTTTTTGGGAGTTTAATCATTAATTCGAAGTTGAGATAAATATAAAGTTTAAAGTTACTTTGTTCTATAGTTAACTGGTAATACCATTTTTGCTTGGTAATTATTTTACACTCGAATTGTAGTTTTTTGTTTATCATAGTTGGCGTGGTAATCCCCACCTAGGTGGCCAAGATATTTGAGTGGAAAAATCAAGGTTATCGCTATAAAAAAGGGCAACTCGTAAACAGCACGAACAGTCGATAACAAGTGGAATATTTATGTGTCAGTGTCACTTCAAAAAATCATAATAAACTATTAACTTAAACTACTACAAACTCTGTGTCAGCCATACATATTTAACCGCCTTTTTTCTGTTTGAGTTATAATAATTATTATTATTCACAGTTCTCGCTGTTATAATTTACAATTGTAAAAAGAATTAAATCTAATCCTCTAGTACAGGGTAACACAAACTGTAGTATGCGGACCCTTGGGGGTCCATGGAAGGATTTTAGGGGGTCCATGAGCTATTGGAAAAAATATTATAACAAATATGTAAACATTAATTAAGTAACAATATTAATGGTATTATAATTAAATACTATAATAACATTTATCAGTTCTAAAATCTTTTTACCAAATTTCCAAAGGAAAAATAAGCTTATAAGATTGTTTGTAAATACGAGAATGTTGTAGAAAATTCTACAAATCAAGAAATTATTGACCGAGTTTTTATTAGTAAACATAAACATCTATTTTTTGTTGTGAATAAGGTGGCCAAAAAATGTACATCCAAATATTAATTACAGAGATTGTATTTCTTGGATATACAATTTAGGACGTTTTATCTTAACATTTGATTGAATCAGCCAAAATGAAGGTTATAAAAGGAATTGGTTTTTGTAAAAGTGATCGCAATTAATCAGGGTGCTAAAAAAGTTTGAAGAATTTATTGTCAATTATTCCAGCTTATTAAAGTAATTTGTTTGTAAACGTTGAATCTGATTATGGTTGATGAAATTAAACTAATTAAAAATACCAATCTCTTTCAAACTCTTTCGTGCTTCAAATTAGAGAGCAGCTTTGTGTCCCTATATTTATAACCTTGAAAACAGAAAATTTAGTGATGAGTACAATTTATTGATTTATTAGTTGGGTGGGGAGGGGGTTACAATGGGGGGTCTGTGAAGCTCTAAATTTTACATATCCCTTTTCTAGAAGTTTACCTATTAAATAATACGCTATGCTATTTATAGTTAATGCTTTTTAACTTGTTGCTTGAATGAGTCGTCTGAAAGGGCAGTGTAAGATGTAGATAGATGGTTGAAGCATTTCCTGGTTTTGTAGTGGTGATCCTTATTTTGAAGACTATTGCAGTTAGCTTCAGCATATATTAGGAGGTTGAGTATAAATATAGTTGGGAGAGTCATTTTTTTAATTACTAGAATAAAATGACTTATAGTTCTATATCACAATAAAAAACAGTGTATCACTTAATGGTAGCTATATATTTCAGCCAACTCTGTGGCCATCTTCAGGCTTTAAAACATACATCTTAAGAACTATGTTTTAAAGCCTGAAGATGGCCACAGAGTTGGCTGAAATTAAGTGATACGCTGTTTTTTTATTGTGATATAGAACTATTAGTCATTTTATTCTAGTTATTAAAATGTGGAAGTTCTATAAGAGAAGGAGTGTGTTTCAAAGAGTTTTTGTTGTGAGAGTCATTATTTTGAAATCTTTAAAACTATCTGAACATGGTGTTCTACTGCTTATACCGGATATTCTGATTGCTCTCTTCTGAAGGAGAAATAATTTGTTTACCTGAATCCAATACAATAAGCGATGCAAGAGCGGAATTATGCATAATAAATCATTTTAAGAATTTCTTTACTCAGTTTATCCTTTTGACTCCTCATCATCTACAAAATTGGAGAAAAAGGTATTTTGACAAGTGCACATAGAGCACTTGTCAAAACTGCTTTTTTAGAGGATTAGATTTAATTATTTTTACAATTGTAAATTGTAACATCGAGATCTGTGAATAATAATAATTATTATTATAACTCAAACAGAAAAAAGGCGGTTAAGTGTGTATGGCTGACACAGAGTTTGCTAATTTTTTATTTTGTTTATTTGACGTGACACTGACACATAAGCAAGTTTAAAGTTGTGAGAAACAAAAACATATTGTTCATTTCTAACCTTAATTAAAAAAAGAAACATTTTTATCTGCTTATTTATAACATTAAGTATAGAAGTTGCAAGATAAGAAAGAGATAAGGCTGAAAGGATCCCATAATATTTTGCAAATTAATAAAAAAGTGATGTGTTATAAAGATAAATAGCCTGGTTGTAAAATGCAGAGACTCGGGGACATATCTATATTACAATACAACGCATGAGGAATGTTGACTCAAGTGGATTTGAACCAACTCATATAAAATCGAGTTTATGAGTTTATAATGGATTTAAATAAAATAATTACATTTTTTAATTTTATTTAATAATAAATTAAATTAAGCTTGCTATAATCATTAATACTTCTCTAGTTAAAGTAGGCCCAACTTTCTACTTGGAAAGCCATATAGGACCCCTCTCTTAATTTGGCCCTTTGAGATGTAGGTTAGGGCCCTTTTAAGCCAAACCCTCCTTGGGCCTTTTTGGCTCAGTTCGCCATTATATGTTAGGTTAGAATACTTGGCTTTTAATTTTTCTTAATTTATTTATAATATACATGCCACCTCGGAATAAATAAAAATAATTTTTCGTTAAATGTCTATCAAGGAATATATCTGCAGTAACCACCTTATTTGGTTGTGATAATATATTATGAAGACAAAGTTGATGTAAACTTTTTCTAACCGTTCATAAGAACAGAGGGAGATACACTCTACTGCTCTTCTGAGACAAATGTTTTAAATTACAAGATTTAAAATATAGAATATATCCTTGTTAATAATTTCAATTGTTGGACACTGTATGGGATGCAAGAAAGTGTTCCTATTATTTTGTTCAAATCTATATTTCTCATTTCATTGCAAAACAAGAAACTTGTTTTTTGGGTAAATTTAGTTGAAATATCTTTAATGTCCTATGCAGTGCCTTACAACTAAAATTGTCAATGTAAATGGAGACCAATATGTGTAATATTATCCTGCTTTTTTGTCGTTAAATTTATTTTATTGTGGGAGTGACTCTAAAGTACTAATTTTATTGCTTTCAAACAAAATCAGAAAAGTGTGATTTCATTAAAATACCATTTTATCTGTCTAGACAGAGAAGTAGGCACTTTTCTGCCTAGGCAGCAAAAAACTACTCGTCTTAAAGTGTATAGTTTTTGTTATTTTTTGTTTTTATTGCATGGAATCTCAACTAAAAAATATTTATTGCTTTGTAAACTAATTAAACCAATTACCACAGCAATAAAATGCCTCTTTATTGTCTAGTTAACTTTTTGCCTGTATAACTGCTGTTATTTATTGTTGTAATAATATTAATTAATTGTAGATGTAATTGTGGAAACAATACTGAGTCGGAGCCAGGATGTAAAGCTTCAGGAGGACAACAGTGTTGGTCTCAACAGTGCTCCAGGTGTAGAGATACGTACATGGGCATTCCTACAGGTGGTCATCAATGCTATAAGACAATGACTGTAGATCAGAGATTTTGCTTTGATTCCAAACTTATTGATGAATGTAAACTAAAACCCAGACCACTAGTCTCTAAACACACTGTAAGATTATTTCTTTTTTTACATAAATAGTAGTATGGAACAGTTTTTTTTTGCGTAGTTTTAAATAGTTACAATTTTATTTAGAGAATTTATTTGAACATGTTTAGGGAGACCCCCAGGAAGTGTCCCCTAACTTTGCATCACAGCTGTGATCATAGTGAACCAAATTGTGTCCCGTTTTTTATATGTTTGTTGATATTGTTTTGGTTGCATATGCTGTATTATAATTTTAACTTATTTTTAGCACTCTACTCTTTTACGTGTTGATCCGTAGTATAATCCTTTAGGATTTTATGTTTTTTTTATTTTTATTTACGTTATTTATATATTTATATTTCTCATTTTATATTATTTATTATCTTTTTTATTTTATATTATATATTATCTTTTATGTTATTCTTTTATTTAACGTTTATTATTTGTGTGTATTTTGTTATCTTTCACACCATCATAATCACTCATTTATTACTAATACTTGATGTTATAGCTTTTTTTATTTTCCCCCATTTACTTTCCTCCTTTTTGAATGTGATATTTTATTTTTATTTTATAGTCTTGTCAAATTTTCCATTTTGATGTTTACCACTAATTTATACTGTAACTTTTTTTATCTTAATTTTGTAAATTTTTGTTTCTTGATTTTTGTATATTGGCTCACGCCAATCTTATATAATTATAAGATATTATAAATAAATATCTTGGTAGGAATACAAAATATCAAAAATTCTTTCAAATAAAGTTTCAAGCTAAGGGAATTGTCTAAAAATAAGTTTCTATTGGTTTAATCTTTATTTCAAACCAATGAAAAAGGATTTCAAGTTAAAAGTATACTATAATTTATTTTTTTACAACATAAACAAAATAAAAATAATCTCTTTAACCCAAAATTTTTCTGTATTCACCATATTTTTCTGAACTCAATGGCACATGGATCAAACGTTATGATTTTTTGATATGATGTAATCAACTACAGAACCAGTTATTAACCCAAATTACAGTTTACAGCTTATTATAGCTTCAAAGCACTGGACTGGTAAACTTTTCTTGTGATGAGAAAACAGACAATAGTCTCTAAAAGATACAATTGTATCTTTAAAACAGTCATTGTCCTGACAATTAATGAAGGGATAAAAAAAGCAGACAAACTGCTCTATAAATGTTTCCTCTTCCATTTTCTTCTAATGCCAATTAAAACAAAACTGGAGAATGAAAAGGAAAATTTGCCAAAAAAACACAATCTCATGAAAACCCATTGCATTTTATAAAACATTTGACAGCTCTGTGAGTTTTTTCATAAGAAGTCAATTCTATAAAAAGAAATGAGAGGGTAAAAACAAGTAAAAACAATAAATCTCCCTACCTTCTGCTAATGATTCAAGGCTTGGATTAGGTGTGATGGTACAGGTACATTTACCATAGAGCCAGATCAATAGATTATCAGTGAGATCAACTCGATAATTAGATCCTTGACCAAAATAAGTTGCAAGGATCTGGCTTGAGGGACCAGCTTGATGAATTTCCATTTCTTACATAAGGTTGATTAAAGGTGAGTAAACACATAAGAAAATAACATTGTTTTTAAATGTGATTCATATTGAAAATTTTTATTTATTTGTATTTTCTATTCTATAATTATCAATTAGTTATTGTTGAGCAAAACATCTGGTAAATTCACTTGACATTATCGTCTATACCAACTCAGACCAAACCTCAAAAGAATATGAATCAAAAACTACCAAAAAAGTATAGATTTCGTTTTTTTATCTTAAAAAAGTACTTAAACTTAAATGAAAAGTGAATAATACCATCAAAATAAAAGTCCCTCCGTTAGTTGAGTAAAGTCTGGTAGTTGAAAAACAATTACCGCTTTCAACCAGGGATTGTGGTTGTCATCAGGGTAAATAGATTAATACAAACATAAACAAGAAAACTATAAACTAAAACCAAAGTAAACCAACTAATATAAAACATTATCAAATAATTTAAGAGAAACATTTCTTTTCAAACTTTTTCTCGTCAAAATATTTTACTGTCCTTTAATATCTCTTTTTTGTTTTTGTACCCCTGGTAGTTTAAAAGTTGGAGTATGGAATATAATACTGGTATTCCTTGTGCAATATTTTCTGAATTCAGTACTAAACATATTGTAATCTTTGTGTAAAGAGTAGAAGCTTTAATTGATGTAATCTAAAGATGGTTGAGGTAATAACCACAATGTTATTAGCTCCTTTTTACTTTGGAAATTCACTTGAATATATAATTGAGTCTCTCCTATCTTTAAACCAACTGCATTATTGTAGTCGTTTATAACTAATGAATTGTGTTCAAATGATTGTTATAGGTATTTTTTGCTGTTCAGCCTAGATTCATGAACGTTGATATTCGTGTAACTATCGACGTGACTCAAGGAAACGTAGATCTCTATATGAGTCCAAAAGAGGACACTTTTGTGGTTGAATTAAATAAGTCATCTGGAGGACATATAGTCGAATATGACACTGGGTAATTAATTTTAAGATTAGTGTATTTATAATATTTATCATTTTATCTTTTTTTTATGTTAGAGAAAGAGTCTGTCATGTTATATTACTTTTACTTGATATTTTTCAGTGCCCATACCATATTCTTTCTATGAACGTATTTTTGTATTATTTCCTTAACACCTTGTGTTCTTTCCTTTATACGTTCTTTCCATAAGTACCCCATTTTCTAAACATTTCAAAAATACTCTTAGCTAATAATTTACTTTGCTCATGAATATATTTTTTGCTTTGAAATATTATTTTTTATCATTGAAAATTTTAATTTTAGATATCAGTGGCTGACCCGGTCTATTGTGAATGGATTAACCACTGGCCTTTTAAAATTAGAAAATAGGATCAATCAATCTATCAATGGCAATTCTTACACGGAGAAACACTCTTATATATTTCTGGCCGAGGAAAGAATCGCTAAGGGATTGAGTACTTTTGTTAAGATAGATCGTAAAAATACTATTTTAGTGGTGAGGAACTTGTCGGACAGATTGGTACTGACATTGCCTTATGATAGACATGAGTTGGGAAGTACCAGATTCTTCATAGCGATGGTTTCTGCAAATCGTCCAGCTTACGGTACTATTTTCTTCAGGCAGGATCAACTACATATAGATCTGTTCGTATTTTTTTCGGTTTTCTTTTCGTGTTTCTTTTTATTTCTTGCGGCATGTGTTGTTGCTTGGAAAGCTAAACAAGCTGGTGAAGCTAGAAGAGCCCGTAGACGTCACGTTGTTGAAATGCTACACATGGCACAAAGGCCTTTTGCAGCTGTTACTGTAGTTTTAGAAGGCCCTGGAAAAATTCGAAGCTCATCTAGGAAATCTCCTCCTCGACCAATTGCAGTTGAACCTACGAGGGATAACCATGCAGCAGTGACCACAGTGTTTGTTAGGATTCCAGGTGGAAATGAACCTTTAGGAAAACTAGCCATAGGATCCTCATTAGTATTGCTCAACAGAACCAACCACAGTAGCCGACCATTCCTTAGAAGAAGATCAAACCATTCTTAGTTAATGTTTTTACATTTTCTCTAAGATCAGAGCTCCATTTACTTTTAATTCAAATTTGGGACATAGACTTTTTTAATGTCTGCAATATTATTAGTAAAACTTCACTTTTCCCATCTTAGCATAAGTTAGGAAAAAGTGAAAACAAAAAACCAAATAAAATTTGATACCTTTTATTATAAAGACAATGCAAGTAATTCCTGCATCTATCACTTAGGATTTAAATGGAGATCTGATTAATTTTGTTCATAGATTATAAATTCTGTATAAGTTCAAAACTCTTAGCTGTTAATAAGAATACAACTTTGATACCTTACTCCTCTGGGGGCTCAGATATGGTAAGTTATTTCGCATTTATGATAGTTAAATTGTAGATTCATCATAGCTGTAAATTAATATTATGTAAAGTTTTTATAATTAAATGAATGTCTCAAGCCAAAGGCTGATAAAATAAAATAATACACACTACTACAAAAACCTTAGTAATTAATTTCTTGATCTAGATAATCATTGCCTCATGATATACATTCATAATTAAGTTTGGGACTCACTTTTACATCTATTTTCGTAGAGGTGAGAAAATATGGCTCACTCCGGTGATTGTCTCCAAATTTAAAGTTACTTTATATCATATTTTTTACAATTTTTACTTTTCCACCATACCTGCTATATGGAAAAAGTTTTGTGTTTACCTTAAAAATTAGAAATCAACATTTTATCAAAATCACTTGTATTAGATGTTTTTAAGACTTTTTGGGTGGGTTTCATCAGGATTTCTCTCTGTGTCATGTATAAGTTCCACTGTGTTTATTCTATTCTAGTGAGTTGAATCTTGGCACAATAACAAGTTTTAAGCTAGTTGTGCTGCCTAGAAAAAAATTGTTTGGACTTGATTAACCCAACTTCCAAGTTTTGATCTACAATACACAAGTAACTCTAATTTGAAACAAAATAAGATTTAACATTTTGTTACCTTTTTAGTAAAGTACAAATTTAAGTTGACATTGACTCTTAAGTTTGATTTAAAAATGATACAGTAAAAAAGGTTTTTTGGTATCATGTTTTAAACATTCATAATTTAAAGTATCTAATTCTAACTTGAATGTCATTTAAAGAATTGAACTTACCATTTCTGTTTGTACTCTGTCTTTTATAACTAGGCACATCATGTTATCTATGTATATTTAAATTAAAATAAATGCTTGATGTTTTTGGACCCAGGAGTGACAAAACAACAGTCTTATTCAAAAATTATCTTATAAACACATCAAAACTTTATATTTCTGATATACATAATTACAAAGTTATTACAAATTATTTAGTTATTAGTAAGTTATGGTAGATAACTTGCCACCACAAATATGTTTTTAAATTTGACTTTTATTTGATCTTGCTATCGATTAGCGCAAATCACCATCTTTGCTTCATCTTTGAGCAAAAATAAAAATTATGTTTTTTTAGCTATTTATTTTTTCAAAGTTTACCATGTAATCTTGTAGCTTTAAAATAATTGTTCCATTAATATTGACTCGAATAAGGGTTTGAATTGACGGGTTAAAATGTAAATTTAAATGTATATATAACGGTTTAACTTTAAATCTATAATTTAATTTAAAAAAAAATATTTATTGATGTTAAAAGATTTTAAGTTTAGTTAATAAATAAAATCAATTGTAATTTTTAAACTTCAATCGCTCCTACTTTTATAAATAACTTGGAAAGTTTAATTTTTCTTTTTATTTAATGTAACTCATAAAATATGTATTTGTTTTAAATAATGTACTTAAACTAAAGTTTGTTTCAGTTTAATGAAAATATGTATTTTATTGTGTAAAATAGATCAATATAAAATTTGTGTATAGAAATTAGTCAAATTCAAACAATAATAGTTTTAAAGTTTCATGCAACATTCATTATGATTTATGTATAAATAAAATAAAATGGCTGATTAGCCTTGTGGCTAAAACCTGAAAATACAAAATAACCAGGTAAAATAGGCCATTAGTTCTAAAATTTGCAAACATCAGTTATTTATTATAAGCATACATCATATATACTGTTAATATAGAAGAACGTCCTTGTTTACGATCACAGTTCTTATAGCTGAGCAGTTAGCTTACTGGCTTAAATTGTGTAAGAACTGTTTAAAAAAAGATAGGGTGCTTTTATCATAGCCCTAAAACTCAAATCCGAAAAGATCATTCTTGTGAACACTCTTAAAATTTTAGCTTATTAATCATTTTTACCAATTATTAATATTATTATTTATTAGTATCATAATATTATTACTGTTCTTAAATTCAAGTATTATTGCATTATTATTATTTTTCAGAAGTAAAAGGAACAAATCTCTTCATTGTTTTTTTCTATACATTTAAATCATCGAGAGTATTTGTTCATTATTATTATTCATTTTAAGTTTAAAAAAAATTATTTTCACAAATTTAAAATCTGCTCAGGAGTAAATTCAATTAATAATTATTATAAAAAAATATCAAAAATTTATTATTTCACTTCATTATTTGCACTTATGTAGACATTTTATTTTATTAAACAAATAATATTATTAATTTCTTTTAATTAATTGTAAAATGGCTAATGTCGTCAATTATAAATAAATAATTATTATTCAACTATTAGTATAGTCCGATAGCCCAGGGGCACTTTTCTGCCTCATAATTGGAAGGTTTCAAAAATTATGATAAAAGTTAAAAATGAAAATTTTAGTACTCTAGAAGACAAGCATATTTTGTTCTTTTATTTTTTTCTTATAACTGGTAATTTCTAAGAATATTAGAATTTCTTCTTGAAATAATATCGATCCTCTATCTCTTTACACTACCTCTCATTTTTTTGCACTTGTTAAATTTTTTCATAACTTTAACCTCCAATATCTTTAACAATGTAGATAAATCATAATAAACTGTATGTTTTCTTGAACACTGCAACTTAAAGGTGTAACTTTTATTCATAATTTTTAAAAAAATAGAGAAGTTCTGGTAGTTAAGATTTTGTATGAGTCACCATGTTGCCTAGACTCACAATGAAACACCAGACCAGGAATATCCCTACACTACTCTATAGTCCTGTACAATTTCATGATGAATAGTGCCGGGTGCTTGTGGAGCAAAATACACCCCTGGGCTCCTGAACAAATAATACTTTAGAGTAATTCAATTTTATTTGTAGGTTAGATAACTTTCTTTGTATAAATCCTGTACATTTTTATTTATTTAGAATGTTGATAATAATAAATAAATAAAAATTAATATTATTTTATTAATATCTCTTATCATAGACACAAATATTAACTTTTTCTCTAAACATTTGGTTGTGTGTTTTTATTTTAAGATAATATATAAAGAGTTGTTTTTATGGGTGCTTTGAATTCTATAATTTTACAATTTTAACTGATTATTAATAATTTCTCTTTTAAGTTTAGCCAATTTAAGATAGGTTGTTAAAAAAAATTATCAAAGCTATATTAATCAATTTATTTATTTTAAATTTATTGGAGGTCTACCAAAGTTATTAATGGAAACATTTGTTTTGTGTATTATTTTAATTCTGAGTATTCATAGTTTTATTCTTTAAAAATTTGAAAGAAGAAACAAATAATTCCTTTGTTCATCTTTTTCATAAATTGATGTGATGGTAGGTGTGGTGGTGGACAGAGGCTTCTAATTCTCCTGTAATATTGCCTTTTGTGTCAGTTTTTGTTAGATTTTTTCCGCTTTTAGGTTCTAGTGCTAGTTGCCACATACCTTTTATTTTTTTATAAAATAACTGATTTAAGTTGTTAAGATTATTTAAATTGTATTTTGCCTGTATACTTTTGATTGTGTAAAAATTATATTATAATAACTTGTAAAAGCGGCTGATAATCACTCTCTATAACAATTAGCTCTCCTTGCAGTAGTTCATAAACTATAAACAGAGAGTTAAACACAATGTCACCTTCCTCCCCCACCATTCCATTACTAAGTTTTTCTCGAGTAAAATTATTTGGATGTAATCCATTGTTAGTCTTATTTACAATTAATAACATTTCAGGAGCAGGTACTTCTCCCATCATCAGGTTTGTCAAGAGAAAGATGGTGTGTGTTATGTGTTGGGTGTCAGGGTTTTAACCTGAGTTGGTAGGCAAGTATCAACGACTTTACAGATCTCTTAAAAACTTATCTACCTGGGGCCTTCCCTGATCTATATGGAGATTAGTGTTCCTCTCACAACCTTTCAAATACTCCATATTGAGATCATTCTAATTTTTAACCCTGTCTTTTTAACTCATTCTTGAGCATATGGATACCAATACTCATATAAAGAGTTAAAAAGGCAGAATTAAAAATTAGGAAGATCTTGGTATGGAGTATTCAAATGGTTGTGAGAGGTATATAGGGAACCCTAATCCCTATACAGATTGGATAAGACCCCAGGTAGATCAGTTTTAAGTGCTCTGTAAAGTCATTGATACTTGCTTACCAAGTCAGGTTAAAACCCTGCATAAACATAACACACACCGTCTTTCTGGATAAGGCCCCAGGTAGATAAGTTTTTGAAAGTCATTGATACTAAGTCAGGTTAAAACCCTGACACCCTATACATAACACCTTAAACATAACACACACGTCTTTCTCTAGACGTACCTGATAATGTGAGAAGTACCTGCTCCCGAAAAGTTGTATAGTAAATAAAAGTGACAATGGATTACATCCAACTAATTTTACTCATAATTCACCATTGTCACAAACATTCAGGTTTAAGTTTTTTACCTATTTCTGTCATTTTATTGGCAATAACAAATTATGTAATTGCACCATTAAATTTGTTTATCTTTACTTGATGATGATTGGGGTTGGAGTCGAGGATAGACCCTATTTGCATTGCGACTGGAAGTCTATTGTACAATTTATCTTTACTTATCCTATCTTATCTACTTATCTTTATAGAGTAGCTCCTCTTAAGTTTTTTTTCTTTTGGTGTCATAACTTTTTTTTTCGGCTGTGCTTTATTTATTTAATTTTTTATTTAACATTCCACTTTTAGTATATAATCTTAAATATCAGCCATAATCAGTTATTTATTGCTTACTATTTCTGTATTATTATTTTTATGACTAATATTTGATTTATATTAATTTGATTTATAAATTATTTATTGTTCAAATTTTTTTTTAATTTTAAATCAAAGATTATTAAAAGTATATCAAGTCAGCTCATCCGGCACTATATTATCTTTGATTAATCTAGCGAATGCAGGGATAGATTCTGAGTTCCTACGTTTATGAGTGCAAGAAATTTTTGAGTAATGTGTTCTGATTGGTTTATATTTTTATTAGTCTATTGGTATACTTAATAATGTTTGATTTAATGTAATTTCTTTTAAGTATTGTACAAAAAGTACGGCTAGTACTAATAAATATTTTAATATTTTTTTATTGCAGAAATAGGTAACACCAATTATTATATTTAAAATATATATATATATCAATAAAAAAATAATTATTAATTAACTGTTCCTAACCACTGACAAATTTATTTTAATTTTTAAATGATCGATTATGTTGTAATTTTAGAGAGTTTTGGGGGAAATAATTATTTATTAATTTATATTTACTCAATTTTAGCAAATTAAGCTATATTAACTTTTAAACTAATTTTATTGATGATGACAATGAGCAGTAGTCATATCTCATGGCATATTACTTTTCATAATTTGTTTATATTTTACAGCCCTCATTACTTGTTACCTGTATTTGCTAAAAGCTTTCTTAGTTCGAACCGAAATTGATTGTACTGATTGTCAATCAAACCCCGAAAAATGTAGACACTTAAATATCAACCATAAAACAGTGTTTATCAAAGACTAAATGGACCTATAATGCAAAGATTATGTAGTATACCAGATGATATATGTATATATATATATATATATATATATATATATATATATATATATATATATATATATATATATATATATGTATATATATATATATATATATATATATATATATATATATATATATATATATATATATAGTGTATATGGTTCTTCTGGTGGTGAAGGGGTAACATCTCATTTTTTCTGTTAGAAACATCTTCATTTTTTTAAAGTATCATGATGTTGATTTGAGCAAACGTTTTCTGACACATTAAAGTTATTGCTTTGGTTTCAGAGTGCATAAATTCAAGTCGACATTAAGATAAGCCTGTGAGGATGATTCAAAAAGTGTTGTTTCCATTTTCTTTTCTACTTAGTTGCCACCAAAAGGGCTTGAACTTCTATTAACTGAGTCTATACTTTCATAAAACTTCTCTTAGTTTGTATTTAAGTAAAAACAATTGTAAGGTAGCTACTTCTGTAAATAGTTACTTAGAATGATGAGAGATAAAAAGTGAATTTCCTTTTAAAATTTGCTCAAAGGTTTTGAAAACGTTTTTGAAGCATGAATGAAGTTATACTTTTATGCAAAATATAAATTTTGCAACGTTACTTGAATTCTTAAGTTTTTTAGTACTTAATATTTAATTATAAAAATATATAGCTGTCACCATTTTAATACATATAGAAAAGAATTCAATATAATGAGTTAATATATTAAAGGACTTCATTCATTTTTAACATAAATAAGTTTAAGTTGATAAATAAAGTTCAATTTAAGAAGTTCCATTTGTTAAATTCTTGTTACCAATATCAGGTTTGTTTGTATTAATATATTTTTCTTTTCTTGTCCAATGTAATGCTTGGACATTATTTCTGATAGGTTCAAATTAACAATACTTTTGTATTCCATATTACTTGTAATATGCTAATTTTATGATTACCTATTATCTGAGTTAAGGTGAGAAAAATTAAGGTGAAAATAGTGAAAAATATATTGATGCAATTTATTACATAATTTAAGATAGCTGATTCAAATATTTATTTAATAATTTTACTTCTATTTCTAATCTGTATACAGTTGACTATATTTTAATTTTATTATTTTTCAATAGTAGGATATGATTATGGAAGCTTCTTTTTTAAGCTATTTTTAGCTAATTATGTTTTTTAATCTACTGAGTGACTTGTTTCTTTAATATTCTACCAGATGCCCTTCGAAATTACAATACTACCTCACTATGATATGTGGTAGCTTCCAAATTTTTAATAGTAAATAAAAATATAATAACCATCTTTCAGAAATTTTTATTATTCATTACTAATTACAATATTTTTTTGAATAAATAAAAATTAAAAAAAAAAATAAACAAACATACATAAGCTGGATGTGCAAATATCATTTCTGGGACATTTCAAAAACATAATTTTATATAATTATTTTAAAATACGGGGGGGGGGTTATATAGGGGTTCGGAAGGGGTTAGGGGAGGGAAGTAACAGCAATTATATATAATAAATAAAGTAAACATATAAAAATAAGTTACAAAATTAAAAATATGACACCCCGGATACTGTTATTATTATCTTGACGAAGGTCCAATTGAAGCATACCTTGAGCCTCCATAATTTTAAGGCATCAATTAAAATTTTTTTCAGGAAATATACTTTTGTGGGTAATACTTATATTTTTGTGGGTAAATCTCAGCACCCAGTCTGGTAGAGGGTTAAAATTCTGTACCATGCTCTAAGTAAGAGTTCTTAAATTATTCTGATGAATAATCAGTCTGTTTTAATACATCATGTAACACAAAGATTAAGGTATTTTGCGCATCTAATATCTCTTACCTTATTAAATAATAAAATTAAAATTATTAATAGTTAATAAATATTAAAAATTGTGATAATAGTTAATTGTACAATATAAATGTTGAAATGTACCATAAGTTAATTAAATTTGAAATTCTTGCCTGCCCTTCAATTTAACAATAAATTATTAAAAACAAAATAATGTATTAACAGTATTAACATTTGTACATATTTCAAGAAATGTTTATATAAAATAAATAAGTTAATTTAATTATTTTTTTGTTGTTGATACTGCAGCTTTTATTCTTTAATTCTTTTTTTCCTTTTCTTTTATTCCTTCATTTAAACAATAGCAAATTTTGTTATCTGGGTGTCCAGATTTAATAAAATAAATGTACGGTTTCTCCACAAATGAAACATTGAGGCATTGAAATAGGCAGCTTATACAATACAGGTTGTTGTGGAACCTAATCTAATACAGAACTGCAGGTAACCAAGAGAGCTGACTCTGATCCCTGGATTGAGACCTTGGTCAACTCATAATGGCTTCAGAGAGTTGCAGATCTTTTAAGCTAGATCAAATACTTACCACTTTGCTGGTAAGGATATTAGGACTTTGCTATAGCAATTTTGCTGATAAAGATCTGGCCAGGTGCTTCGAATTAAGCAAAAACTTACCATTTTGCGTGTAAAGATCTGGTCAGGTGCTTAGAATTAAGCAAAAGCTTACCATTTTGCGTGTAAAGATCTGGTCAGGTGCTTAGAATTAAGCAAAAGCTTACCATTTTGCTGGTAAAGAAGAATATTTTCATTGTTTTGAGTTTTAAAAATAAATTGCTTGATTCATTTCCTCCAGATTTAATAACCTATTAAGAGAACTTAAAGAGCACATTTTTTAAGCTAACAAATATTCTTCATAGATAATTGTTTATTGGATTACTACAACCTAAGTATGACTTTTGCAAAAAAAAAAATTTTTTTTTAATTTAGTAAGCAATTTTTTTGTGAAAAATTCTATACATTTTTTATGACGTCATAACTATGATTTTAGTTATCCAATTTTGATGAATAAACATATTTTTACTTTTCCTCATTCGTACATTAGGTACATAAGATAGTTCTGTGTTTACAACAAATTCTGGAAATGTCACTGGAATTATCCGTTTAAAGTGTTTTAAGGTCTCCCGAGTGGTTTTCACAAAGTTTTATGTCTATATGTGTGTGTGTGTGTCTGTTATCATCGTAGCTCCCAGTGTATTTATGTGAGTTGACACGGAAAAATGTTGCCATCAATTTGAGATTTGGCAAGCATGTAGCCATGTATGAGACTAACATATTTGCCAAGTTTCTTGATATTATCAGCATTTGTTCGATTTTTATCAAATGACATGTGTATGATTTTAAAATATGTTTTAAATCAGAAATAGTCCAATTGAGTTGAAATTCGGTACAAGAGTGTACCAGGCAATGAATAAGTTCGACAAGTTTAGTTTCAATACAATAAGAACATCCATGATTTTTGTTCCATTATAAAAGTTAGAGCGCGGTCAGTGGTTGGATGGGTGACCATTGGGAATGAAACGGATTTATATACTATCTAAGCGAGTTATATACCGTCTTATAAAGACGGGTTAAGCGAGTCAAAAGTAGGGAGAATCATCTTAGTGATGTGATTTAGAAAAGTTTTGAGATACTCTGTACCCGATTTATTTCTAAGTTTGTCAGCTACTAATTTTGTTAAAAGTTTTGCACGCAACCAACTGTGAACCACTTATTTGAAGAAAACTAAAATTAGTATGATTTTCAAAATTTTTAGTGTGTGTGATAATATAGAGTACCTCACTTTGGAAAGGCAACCCGTTTTTTTCTTTGACTTGAGGTATTATTTCAGAAGAATTTGATTTGAAGCAGGAACAAATTAGTCACTCTTTTTCAGGTCACTCTTAACTATCTTTACTAACATCTTAAGTTGTTAGTAACTCTTAGTGTCTTAATAAATATTAGTCCTAACTGTGTTTAGTCTCCTTATCTAAAAGTAGGTACTTTTTTCCTACACCTGGCTAAAATCAATGTGTTATGACACCCTTACTATTTTAAGCTCCAATGACATCTTCATTATTATAGTATAAAACATGGTTATAATCAGTTCACAGCTTGGTAAAATGATTCAAGGGAGCCAATGAGGACTTGGAACTTAAGGCCTGCCAACAATATCATATCGGATCAACCTCATTGGTTTCTCAACACTACTTTCTCACGCTGTCAATTGAATATAACCATGTGCTGTACAATAAAATTTTGTCTAATATTTGTTTAAATTTGTATAGTTATGTTTAAAATTTTCTTACAGTGATGGTGACACTTGTTAAAAAGTGAAGAATATTAATTTTTGATATCAGCAAAGAGTAGGTTATTACTCTTCAACCTAGATTATCATATTAACAATGATTCTAAATTTTAAATGATTCAAGGTAATTGTTTTATTTTTTTTTATAATTAACTTGTTTTTATTTAATGCTAACTTAAAAAATAATAGTGTTAATAAACAAAATTGTGTCATTGTACACATTTAAGTTAAAACTAATTAATATAGTTAATTTCTTTATATAAAAGGAGTTCTAATTTTTTTTTTTAACTTAATAAGTAACATTTTATTTGGAGGGGCAATAAAAATAATTTCTCAAGTCTTATCAGTGCTTGTTTGTTCAATTAAACTACAAACGTGATATTAACTTT
>JACMZG010001863.1:19890140-19965140 GCA_018340805.1 Microvelia longipes | reverse complement strand
ATTTTCTGTCTCAAAAGTTTTTTGTCAAATTATTCTCGTGTACCTTCTATGATTATTGGTTACTCTTTATTATCTTCTTAAGTGTTTGGTCAAGGACTGCCGCTGAATGATTATTTATTAATTTTTTTGTAAAGTTAAAACATTGGATATATTGGAAATTCTATATAAAATATTCCTAAATAAACAAGCTGCCACATAGGGGGGGGGGGTATTCCCTGTATTATTGTGATGATTCATACATAATGGATAAATATGAACTGGCCACAGCTTTCCTTCTTAACTAATGTTAATCTTGCACTATGCTCAGCCATATGTGTCAAAACAGAGATTTCACCTGTATTATCCGTTTTACCGCTTCAGATGTTTATTTTTTAGGATGTCCCGCGTACTTTTTCCAAGTGGTCTGTCTATATATGTGTGTCGGTCTGCTATCATCGTATGCTAGAAAGTTGAAACATATTACAAAAGTCAGTCTGGTTGTGCTATTCAGAAAATATTATCCAATATATCGAAAATTCATATAATGCAGAAAAATGATTGGATCTTTTTGAAATTTAGCACACATGTTTGGAATATTATTCCAACAAATGTGCCCAGTTTCATCTCATTATCAGCATTATTTCAATTTTTATCAAATGCATGTATATGTTTTTTTTTAAATTTGTATACAAAGTTTCATTTCTATAAGGCTTGGTATATCTGTGGTTTTTGTTAAGTCACTAATGTTAAGCATTATCAAGTGATGTTTGTGCCTGGATGGGTAACTGCTGAGAATAACGAGAGACCCTCGGCCGCTAGGTGGCGTCGGTGCTGAAGAACGCTTCGCGGCTCCCGCGCCTCCCTGTGGTCTTGTATTTGGGTATATTTGGTCTTCCAGTGGATATTTTTGCTGTCATTATTTTGTTAATGATGTCACACATATTTCATAAACAATAGGCTTTGTGGCATTTGCAAGGTCGATTTTTGTTCGAAGTGTTATTTCGATCTGAGAATCGTTTGAAAGTTAGGGATCCCTCCATGACTCCTAAATCATAAGCTCATTTTCTTTGAAAATTCGGTAAGAAGGATGTTTTTACTGTTTAGGACGAGCAAAGCGCGTCCGAAGACATACTGCAATATAACTTTGGCGGAATCCATATTCTGAGGACGAGCGAAGCGAGTCCGACATAGTGTGAAAATCTTATATGGCGAAAAAATGTTACAAGGTACCTTGTACCCAAAAAAATTTGTACTCTTACTAATAATTTTCTTGAGAACAATAATTGTTTCCGGTCCAACATGGGGTCGCGACCTGAGTGTTGAGAATAGCTACTTTATTATAGCAGATGAAGCGAAATAGTTTGAAGTAAGTTCTTTAAATTGGTTAATTAAATAGGAAATTATGAGAGGAAGTTGTATAAAAGGGTGTCGAGATATTTACTTAACTCCATTAGCTCTGAATGAGAGATGAAAGCTGGCTTGTTAAATTCAAGAAGATTTCCACTCTGGTATAGAAATACAGAACTCTTTAACTTCTATAATTTGCTCAATATTTGTTCCTCTTGTATTTGAAGAAATTAGATTCATTCTATGAAAATTCATATCAATACAACTTATTTTTACTTTTCCTAATTTATGCCGCAGGTATAAGAAACATGTTGCCATGTGCTTATACATGTAGTCATGTATAAGAATAACATATGTCCCAAGTTTTATCTCATTATCAGCATTAATTCAATTTTTATCGAATGACTTGTAAAGGCTTTTTAAAAAATGGTTAAAAATCAGAAAATAATCCAATTAAGTTGAAATTTGGTTCAAATATACCTTTACGTAATAAATAAGTACACCGTAGTAATAAGTTTCGTTTTAATACAACAAGTATATCAATGATTTTTCGTGGATAATAAAAATGAAGCCTTACCAGGCTAACACTATTTTTTTGTAAGTAATAAATTGTCATTAAAACTTAAAAGTTAGGTTTGCTAGATTTCCAGTCGTTAAAATTAGGACGGGGTGGCATCATGTTACAAGCCCTTCGCTAAGGGATACCATTTGGGTTAGTTAGTGTAATCAAAAGGAGGGGGAGGCAAATATGAATATTTTTAAGTTTTGCACTTTTTATTGCACTTTTCAGCCTAAATTATATTGATTAACCAATCTTGGATTTGGTATGTAGACCAATAGAATCTTTTCCTTCACAAGGGTTTTGTGCCATTAATTGATGAAGGAAACAAAAAATTAAGTACGGTTTATATATATATATATATATATATATATATATATATATATATTATATATATATATATATATATATATTATATTTTTATATATGTATATATATTATGTAAGAGTTCCTAGATTACAAGCGCTATGGTTCTTGGCTATTATGAGACATCGCTAGCCTAGTATTTCGAGGCATCGATATTTTCAAAACAATCGTCTTAAATCAGAAAACTAGGCATAAAAATACTCTGACTTCTTCTAAACTTTCTTTTTTCATCTACGTATTACTTTATTAAAGCAACTATGTAATTGTTTTCGAACCCGTTTATGTACTCTATAATTTTATCTAGTAAGTAGTTAGGTCAACTTCGATCTTTCTAAAATACGAATAAATAATACGAGTCTGTATCATCAAAGAGAACAAGTTATTTTTTTGCAATTTTCCTAAATTTTTCGTTTAATATTTTATATTTAAAGTAAATTATACACTTAGGGTGAACTCGTGTAATAATTTTTTGAGGAAAACTCTTTTATACGCTAATTAATAACATTTTATCGTTTGACAAGTATTAATGTATGTGTTTAAGAAATTAGGAAACTTTGAAAACTTACATTACTTATGCTTACATTACGATATTGTATTGTGTTGCCCCTTCATCTACTTCAAATTATTGCAGCTAGTTCACTTATAAGCTTCATAGCTGAGAAATATTGTTTTTAAAACTCATTATAAATCAAGTTCTAATAAAAAACATTTAATGTTGTATAATGCTTAAAACAAAATTTAAAAAATATTTCTAGTTTGTATTTATTACCGAGGACATAAAGAAAAGTATTGTCCGGGCTATAAATTTCTAAGATCTACTGTTTATATTTCTCATATTAGATTATTATATTTTTAAGTTAAGAAGAAACTAAAATTATTTCTTCAAAATTACTTTTATAATTTTGGGCTGATTTAAATCATGGATCAAATTAAAAATAACATTTATAGAAAATTAAGAAAGCATCTAACGCCAGCCGATATTAAGCCACCCCTAAAATATATTAAATTTATATTTAATCACATTCTGAATCAATCACCATATTTTATATTCTACGTTTATATTTCCTTTCTGCTGTACTATTTAAATCTTATTTATAATTTATATAATAGCAGTAATGCATATAATTTATTTTTAATTATAACCGTGACGCAAATGTTGTTAATTTATGTTTATTTGTTTTATAAGCGCGATTACTTAAAAATGTTCATTGATGAGTGTGATAAGATTAGCGCAAGCTGCTATGAGAATATTTATCAAGCTGATGTTAAAAGTCAAGGAGTGGTCAAAAAAATGTTAATGTTTACTGTTTATACATATTTTATTGTTTGCTTTACTGGATATCACTATAAATATCCAGATGCTACATACATCCACGGTATACCCATTGATATAATCGAAAATAATCCAGATTATTTTTGGATTATAATCATCACGTTTGGTTTAGTTTATTGGCCGTTGAATTTGGTTTTCATATTTACTTTTGCACTTATGGTGACATTTTATTACTATACATTTGGAATAGTGGAGTCCATTGAAATAGAGATGCGTTATGAAAATTTTGGTGATGATGTTGAAACATCTTTGAAAAATTGTATTAAACTACATTCGACGTTATTGAGGTAAGTTTTTGTATTTTTATTTTAGTTGAAATGGATCGAGTGAGTCAAAAAAAATAAATTATCTTCCATCTGGATGGTTCCATCTTGATCCATTGATGGAATCATTGTTCCATCTGATGATCATTGGATTGTTCCATCATTGTTCCATCTTGATGGAATCATTGTTCCATCTTGATGGAATCATTGTGATGGAATCATTGTTCATGAATCATTGTTCCACCTTGATGAAATCATTGTTCCACCTTGATGGAATCATTGCTCCATCTTGATGGAATCATTGTTCATCTTGATGGAATCATTGTCATCTTGATGGAATCAATCTTGATGGAATCAATTGTTCCATCTTGATGGAATCATTGTTCCATCTTGATGGAATCATTGTTCATCTTGATGGAATCATTGTTCATCTTGAGGAAGGAACATGCTTCCCTGCCTATTAGCTTTAAACTCTAGGAGCATATATAATTTTGTGAGTTTACAAAAAAAGAACATTCATTAATTTAAATACCTCAAGAACTGTGCAACCCACAAAACATTTCTCATATTATTAGAAAGAACTTTTATAAAAAAAATATAAAGTTTAGAGACGCAATTCTAACACACCTTTTTGGATTGACCTCAAAATCTAATCAAGTTTCTAATCAAACAATATTATACGGACTATCAAAATAGTTTTATTTCACACTTTTAAAAAACCATGAATAAATATTTCTTAGGTAAGAAGTCTTTATAATGATGTTTTGAAATTTTCAGTGGATAGATCAGTTCTTAAGATATAAATATTAATGGATGTACTTTTTGTAGTAAATATACTTGCTTACACGCCAAAATTATATGCCCCTAAATATAGGAAGGGATGCACTGTTCTATGATTGGCAGCCTGTTTTTATATGTATTGTGTATGAAGAAACATATATGTTATTGTATACTCATGTTTTTTTTATTAAAAAATGTGTATTTAAATACTAACCAGTTATTGATGACTACTAGTATGTAATAGTCGTTTGTTAAAATATTTTAGTGACTTCTTTATAACGACACTGATTCACCTCTATAAGTTTTTCTAATCAACTTGATCCTTATAGTTTCTAAAACATTGAGATGCTAATTAAAGAGTCGCTTTTACTTAGTTCTTTCCCAAAGAAGAAAATAGATGCATAATTGGGTTTACTGGAAATAATAATAATGATGTCCATAAGTATATGTGAACACCTTACATCACTTCTTAGTAACACTATCTTTATTACCGTTTTTTTAAATAAGTGGAGAGTCTTGGGAAATTCAAAAATTGTACTGGCAGTATGGCCAATTTTGTCACAAATTACATTGCCTTAAAATGCATTGGAAGTTTTTAATGAAAGATGAATAAAAATAATGCAGAAATTTAATTATACACTTTGTTTTGTCTGACAGGATTGTTGGATATCTGAACAACACGCTAAGCTTTGTTAGTTCTTCAGTTCTGTTCGTGACAGCATCTAATGGCGTTCTTATCGCCTGGCAGGTGTCTCAGGTAAAACTTTCTGATGAAAGTGTGATCACTTGTGTGTTTGGCGTCCTCTATACGAGGGACGCCAAAATGCCAAAATAGCCACAGGGTCAAAAGACCCTTGTGGACTAGGAGTGGCTTTATTCCCACTCATCCACCCTGCACTTCCAATTTCTAAAGTGATTTAACTTTAAGATAGATCACCTCGAGCTCAGCCAAACCAGCTGAGGTTTATACAGTTTTCTTTGATTCGCTTGATAAGTAGGCTCAATGAATGCAGACAGTCTGCATTCAGTCTCAAATGTAATAACTACTAGACTCAAAAAGAAAAAATAATTTTTTCTCATCGATAGGGAGGAGGACCTTTATTTGGTTTTACTATCATTATATGCTTAAAACTATAATATATAATATATATATATATAATATATATAAATATATATATATATATTATATATATATATATATAAAAAACACACTCACTTCTCTCGTGCCAACGTTTCGAGCATGGACATGCTCTTCATCAGGGCAACCTAAAGACAATATAATAAACAAAAACAATAGAGACAAGAAATTAACAAAAAGTAAAATCAATAACTCAAAGCTACAGTAAATAAAGTGCAAATCAAGAAAAACCCAGCAAAGAAGATAAAAGGAATAAAAAAAAAAAAAAATAAATAAAAAGGGGACCACAAATAAATAATAGAGAAAAGGGGGACCACAAGGACGGATACCATAGTTGCCACAACATAGAAAGAACTATACAGGTTCCAATCCAAAAAACCGTAGCAAAATGGTAGCAATCAAGAGCGAAACCCTGGAGATAAATAAAAATAAGGAAAAAGATAAAACCTTCATTTGAGCAGAGATTATTGAGCAATAATTGGATTAATGAGCAAGAAAGTAAACATTCCAAAGGAAATACGCTCAGCTTGTGAACCTTGCCAAATTTTATCATCATTTATAAGGGAGGAATGATACAAAAAAAGAAATTATAAAATAAAGAATCAATCTTTATCTTATCACGCGTTAAAAGTTGTAAAATATGTTATTATCTTTTTTACCAAAGAACGAATCCCTTTATTTAACTTCTACCTAGCTTCGATGTATAGGCAGCCTCAATAACCAGAAGGACTTCTTAGTTAAAATTAATTTAAGAAAGGGTTTTTTGTGTTCTGCCTCAAAAAAAGCTACTTGTTAGTCAATTATAGATATTATTATTTGTCCAATTTAATAAACTAGTAAAATTTAGGGCAATGCAAATTGAAGTTGATGTACAATTCATTCATATTTTGCAGTCAAATGAACCGAAATGGGATTTGATCGGCAATTCTATCGTCATATTCATTTGGCCTATGATCATCACTTGGTTTAGCTCAGAAATAGAATCAGCAGTGAGTACATTTTATTTCGTTATTTTTTCAAACCTTTCAGATAACACAATATAATTGTGTGAGAGACACCAAGGAAATGTAACAAGCAAAATGCAATGCTACATCTGGGAACTGTTCCATCATTCGACATTCGTCATCATTGATGGCTCGACATAATGTCATGTCCCACTCTGTTTCGTTACGTCTAACTCATCAGGGCTCCGACAGAGCCTGAACTCACTCTAACCTTCAATTAATTCCGAAGAATATAATGTGAAGTACTTACCAGAGACGAGCGGTGCTCTCTTACCGCCATCATGCATGGCAAGCAAAACATTATATTCTTTGGAATTAATTGAAGATCAGAGTGAGTTGTGAATTTATTAAATTTAAAGTATCGATTTATATTAATTTAAGTTAAGTTTAAAGTAATTTGGTATTTTATTATGGAAGCAATCATTCGTTTTATTCCTATAATTATAGCATTTTGTTTTTCAGAATGATAGATTGAGGAATGCAGTTTTTAATTCAAAGTGGTACAAACTGAAGCCTAAAATACGTAAAATGCTTATTATTTATTTGATTATGGTTAATAAAAACATCAAAATTCGATACAGACACATATTTTCAACTAACTTGGAGCAGATGATACCGGTAAAATATGTCTTTTATGTTTATTTGCAATTAAACTTGGCTAGAGGGCAGCAATGCTTATTAAAGGCTCTCTTGGAAAGAAGTTAATTTTATCTACTTCACGACTTATTGAATTTTATTTATAATTGATTACAAAATTATATCAAATATTTATAAAAATTGTATAAATTATATTTTTAAAAAATATAAATAAAATCAATTAATAAAGGATTATTATTTGGTGAAACATTACAAAACTCTTATAATGTATTTAAATAAAATCTTAAAAAACGACTATGATCACCATTTTGTTTCAAAGTCATGGTAATATAGTTTGGTAACTATATTATCATGCTGGTGCTTAACAGCTATTCTGTGAATCACGGAATTTATGTTCTTTATCAATTTTACATCCATAAGAAGGAGAAAGAATACCTTGATTATTTGCAGGTTTCCTTTTTTTAAATTTTTATACATACGTACTTCGTTCGCCATTTAAACCTTTGTTTAAAATCTTACTGTCACTATACTGACTCTAGTTTAACTTAACTCCTCTCATCTTAGTAATAGTGGTAGTAATAAGGGAGAGGTGAGCCTACTAGATCACCTAGCAAGTTGGCTACGTTATTGGACCCCATTTCCTAACTTCCTTAGATAGAAGATGTTGGTTCCACCTTATGATTCTTAGTGCTGGCATTTTTCGTCTAATCCGCAGAAGAGCCGTGGCTTTACTGTCATTTTCAATAGCTTTAAATAGAAATAATTCTTGCCCTACTGCGATACTAAGTTTTCCTGCTCTCGAAACCATAAGGCAGAAACACACACACACATACATTCATACATATATAATATATATATATATAATATATATATATATATATAATATATATATATATATATATATATAACTACTATTGAGGGTCCTAAATTTGGCCCAACCAGATTCATTTAGGGTTAGGAATGTTTTACGAGTACCTGGCATCGCGCAGGCTCGGAACCACCAAAACGTCTCTACCGTGTGACGGCAAGTGGAAGAATTTCCATCCCTAGCACGAAAATTCTGGGGAGGCCCCGACCAGGATCGAACCTGGACTTATATAAATCACTTTAAAAAGCCAATTTCTCTGATCCTTCTTTTCTCTTTTTATGATTTTTAATTCTTAAAATAAGAAGCAGAAATTTTGTTGTTTTGCAGGTGGTACAAGGAGTTTATTCGTATTACACACTGCTCAAAAGCATTAATTCCAAATCAAAATAAAAAAAATATATATAAAATGTTTTGGATTATAGTCGCATCTCAAAATAATTATTAAAATAACTACTTTAATTCTAATTAGAGATGCGAAGATAGTACAAATCAAGATGGCTGGAAAATACAAACAATTATTGGAAAAACGATTGTTTTTTCCATGAATTATTGCTATATTTGTTCTATCAACACCTCTACAACTAGTTTTATTCAGGTTCAAATTACTTAGATTGGATTTTAGCTCTAGTAGCACAAGCACTTAAAAAGTTTCTTTTGTAATAAATGTCCAATTAAAATATTTTAGTTAATCATTTACATATGTTTTTATGATAATTTTTATTTTTATTTCATTCCTACAATCTTCAAATTTCATTCACGATACACTTTATACCTACAATGTGCAAATAAATTTCTTAGCTGAAAGTAATAAATAGTTAAAATGTCTTAAATAATAAGAAATATAATTGAAATATCTGTATAATTTGTATTATTTCATTAAAAATTGTAGATAATAGGCGTTTTTATTCATTTTATATTATGATAAGATATAATAAAGGAATTTCATTGTGATTTACAGAAAAGATTTAAAGGGAAGCAGAGAGATTTCTCAAAGGGTCCCAAAGGAAATAGCAGGAAGAGGGGCAATATCCTCTTTGCCCTTGTTCCTCTCTGGTGGAAATTTAGCCACTCTCGAGCCCCATTACCAACTCTTCCTCTTCAACAGTTTAAAAAGAAAAATCTCTCTATTGTCTTGTCGTTAGCAAGTTTTTTTCTACTATGCTCTTCACTTCTGGCGTTAAAGACAGAAATAAAATATCGTCAGCTTGAAATAGACATTGCACGGAATATTTGTTTTAATATGTTATTTAAAGTAAAGGATTCATCCTGATTTTTCCTTTATTATACATACATACATACATACATACATATATATATATATATATATATATAATATATATATATATATATATATATATATATATATATATATATATATATATATTTTTTTTTTTTTTTATTTATGTATGTACGAGTATGTATACTTGGCACAATCAAGTTTCAAGTTACTGGTGCAGTGTTAGGTTACTAAACACTTATTCAAACAATTAATGTCGACTGTTTATTGTTATGTCTAACTGCACTCTTATACATTATTAGTTACGAAATATAATATTTTTAGACGGCTGTAAAGTAGGCTCTTTACATCCTTATAAATTAGGTGAAATACGTTTCTAGCGTCTGCGACAGTTTCGTAGTTTTTACTGTAGCCAATAATAAAAAACTGGCAAGGTTATAATGACTTCAAGGTTATAATATTACCTTTCTTGTTTTTCTTACTTTTTCTTGTTTATCAAATAAATAACCGAACGAATTTGTTAACGATGTTTTGTCCTTTTCGGAAAGTGAGCTATTAATTATTTATTATCAAGTGTTTTATAATCATGGATAGTGATTCAGACATTGAAAAAACGCCGTCAGAATTGATTATTTATAAAATACTAATATAAATATCGGAGCATTAGAATTTTAAGCATCTTAAATTGTAGTTTAACGTTTTTCAATAAAATTATATTAAAAGTAGTCCTCGTAAACTAAATGTAGATTCTTGTATTCCGATATCCTTTTGCCATCTAAGACCGATTATATTAAATACTCAGCTGGTGTTTTAAGTTAATGTATTTGTTCTTTACCATCTTTAATGGATATTTATGACTCATATTTAAAATAATGTTTTGTTGTTAGGGCGGTACCCGTACTTAAGACCACCAGTCAATCGCTTTTGTGTTATCAGTAGAATTACATTGTGTTTACGGTCTTATGCTCCTTCTATATTAGTATTATTCTAAGCATATACTACACGACTGGGAATTTCTTTTTTTCCTTCGCTCGATAGTAAATATAGTCGCCACGGTAAAAACAAAAGATTTTCACAGACTTGTATAATATACTATTAGTTGTTTCATAATAGAAAGAAAGAATAAAAAGTGTCTCCACATTTAAAGATTTAACTGTGGAGAGACTTTGTTTATTCTTTCGTTCTAGTGTGTTATTTATAAGTAATATACCAATTAAGTTTATTAATTTAAAACAAATTCTAATAAATACTTAGGTTAAACTTAAATTTAAACTTATATGTTTAAGCTTCTCCTCTCTCGATTTATTTTATCTACACTGAATTATTCATTTGGTTTTCTATTTCTGGTTTCCCACTCATTTTCCTTTTCATCAGATAGAGAAAGATATATAAATTGTTCTAAAAGAAAAGTATAATCTGTAGGATTATACGGGTTGCCTAGCAACCCCACGATCTGCAATTCTTTTCTCCTGTTCTTGTGGGGATTTGGTTGATTTTTTCCCCTTTTTGGTTGAAATCTTTTCACAATTTAAAGAAGTGTTTTTTTGGTAGTATTTCACTTGATTTTTTATTCCCATTCTTCTTTATTTTTTTAAAAGTTAAAAAAAGTATCTAAATAAACCTTTTGTGTAATTTTTTGGTGAACATTATTTATCTTTTGATTTATTTTTATGAATATAGAATAATATTTTAATATTAAGTTTTAATTCACTCTTTTTATTTTTCTGCTGTATTTATACAATTTTTAAAAACTGAATTAAATTTAAGACTTATTTTACTTTTTACCAATAAAGATCTTGATTAAAAAATATAGGTGCGGAGAATGGGACAAACTTCAGTTAGATTTTGGAGTCTAAACCCTGATAAAATCCTTCCCAAAAAATATCAAGTTAGCAAAACTCATACACATTTAAATAGGTCACTCAGGAGCAAAATTAGAGGTCTAGTTTTACCTAATTAGTTAAAAGAAAAGGCCTGACTTTCCTTTTAACTTCCTCAAATAGCTTAATCTTGACACAATATATTAGTCCAGGATCGGGACCTGAAATGTGACTCATTTTGTACTGCTTTAAACCAAACTTTTCTGAAAATATTCCTTTATATTTTCAAGAAAAATCATAGTCTGCCTATCCAGAGGGAAGCCCTTCATATGATTACGCATGCTCAACATTTTAGAAAATCGCACGAATTTCAGTTTTCTTGAACTAAGTGGTTTCCGTGGTGGTGTGTAAAATACGAATAAAATTTCTAAATAAAATGGATAAAATTTAATCATCAAAATCGGACTACAAAAATGGATCATCAAAATGACTGCAAACTTCGGTTGCAGTTATTCTCTTTCAAAAACTCCGAAAAAAAGGCTAGTTAAATGCAAAGTCAGTAAATTTCTTTGAGAAAATATTGGCTTTTTGGCCATTTAACAAATGTAGTCATAGCTTTTGTTGCGGTTATCCGATTTTGATAAAAAACTCGTTTTATAGGAAATTGTCCTTTTCATGTTTTACACACGACCAACAGGGAACCACTTATTTAAAAAAACTGGAATTTTCGCGATTTTCTAATATTTAGAGCGAGCGCATTCATATGAAGGACTCCACTCTAGATAGAATAGCATCAAATGCAATTCCTTCATAATTTAAGGTATATTTTCAAAGAAATTTGGTTTGAAGTAGTACAAAATGAGTCACATTTTTTAGGCTTGGCTCTTGGACTAGATACTTGTGCGATATAATTGTGAGGTGTCTCTCGCACAATTATATTGTTTCAATATTAATGTTTTACAATACTCGGTAGTATCAAATAATATAGCATAATCTTGGTTTATTATACAAGATTTTGCCGAACTACCGAAACAGCCTCTAACTGCTCTAGGTACTGGTTAGTATGGAGACAACATGTATTCTATATAATGGAGAACAGTAGTATGCTCCAGTTCATGTGCCCAACAAACAAAATATGCTCTTACCTATAGCTAGGTAGCAATAAGGCTCTTTACGTCGCAGCCACTGTTCTTAGTTAATACAACAATATACCGTTGTTCCTCGACTTCGTTAATCAATTGTTCTACTAGCTGTATTGTTTTTATTAAAAGACTTGATGACATATATCGGTAAAATCAATATTCTAATTCTCTTCTTTATTTGTTTAGAGGGAACTTCATTCAACCACGAGTGAATTGATGATCTGGCTTGGACATTGACGAAAGAACAACGAGAAAACAGGTCTTTGTTTTTGGTTTCCATGCAATAATTTTCTATTTTCGTACTTCTTGTTATAAAATATAACAAGAAACAATAATAATGTTGATTTAAATGAATTATTTTTACTTTTCCTCATTTATTCCGTAGTATACCGGAAAAGTATTGTGGTGTCGATAAAATCAGAAACAGATTTTACCTGAATTACCTTCTTTTGGTATTTTTAATACCTCCTGAGTGGTTTATACACTATATAAAAGTATATCTATAAGTATATTTATAAGTAAGTATATTTATGCAGTATAAATTGTATCTACGGGTTTTGTTGAATCATTATCAGTTAAGTAGCATGGAGAGAGTTCAGTGCTTGGATCGGCGACCGCTGGGATAAAGCGAATGTATTTACTGCCGAAGATGTGTTGCAGAACAAATTTAGTGATTTTTAAATTTTGAGGACGTCGGAATGGAGTCTGAAGTAGAGAGGATGAACGTAGCAAACTCCGAGAACGTATTCTGTAAAGTGTAAAGAATTAGAATTGCACATTTACGTTATCACACGTTTTCCATTGCATTTCACTGCTTGCACATAGTTTAAGCAATGAACCTAACAGACAAGTTAGACTTATTCGTTTATGAGCTAAGAGTCATCTCTAAAAGGATTTATTTATTTATTTATTAGTACAATACGGACATAATTGTCCAATAATTATGTTATTTATTTAAAGGCGAAATTTCGAATTTGTTCAAGGGAATTTTTTATCAAAGTATCAAGTACTACTAGAACCACGGGTTGAAGCTGGGAAGGCAATATGACACCCCAGTATTGCTCATAGTCGATAGAAATTCCACAAGAGCTCTTCTACCAGTCACTTACCGCCTTCCAACATGGCAACAGGTAACCACTTGCTCTGATTCACCCCAATCCTTAAATCTTTCTAGAACATTTTTATTTCAATTCTTTGAACCTTTGAAAAAACTAAAAACATCTAAAAGGAAGTAGACTTAAATATAATGAAACTTTTTAACTTAAATAACAACCCCTGAATTTCAACTCGACTAACACTTACGTAACTTCTTGTAGTCTATTATTATTAATTTTGTTTTATTTCTTTTGTTCGAAAACTATCTATTTTTACATATGCATTAAGTTTTACAATTTAGAAGTTTCAAAAAGGAAAAATTAAGCGTGTTCAAGATCTTAGAAATAATTAAGTTTTAAAAGAAAGCTGATTCAGATATAGAAATATATTCTAGAACTACAATCTTCAATGTATTTCGTTTTTTGATTCGTTGAAATGAAAGTTATTATAAAATAAAGACCTAATATATAAAGAGTTCTGTATAAGATAAGATTCTATACATTCGTAAGAGAAGGAATACATGGCATCAGGTGTCTGTGATAAGAACCCTATTATACCTCCATCATATTCAGGGCCAGGACCCTTTTATTAAGCCCTTACATATTGTGTGAGACTACCACACAATATATGCTTGTATGCTTTATTCTATGTTTCAGTAGATTTTTCATTGGACAATAAGAACCGAGGAAAAGTTTTGGGTGTATAAAATGACCATGAACACCCAAAAATACTGTTATTAATGGTAATTTATGATTACCATTTAATTAATTTCTCTATTTTCCCTTTCTCTATTGTGCAAAATTCCCGATTTTCTATTCTGACCGCAAGTTAAACTATATTTTTTGTGTTACTTATTGTAGAACACATATTTCTGGATTTTTCCAGCCAAGAAGTAAAGAGTTAAGCGAAATTCGGGCCCTGACCGCTCCGAGGTTTGGAGTCGAAAGCTTTTGTTTCTTGGAGGGTTTTGTAACAGCTAAACATGAAACTGATTTAAATCAGTGGCGTGTTTAACTATTAGTGGTTTAGTAGCGTGTTAATCTTAAGATTATTTATACATTTTTATTTTTTTTTGCACAAAGACAATTCATTAGTTATAATTAATGTTAGATTTACAATACAATAGATAATTCTCTTTCATCTTAATATATCAATCCGTAGAGTAAACAAGTATACAATTTCTGTTTTATTTCTCATTATTTATATTTAATTAAAAAATTAAATAAATTGTTTATTATGTAACAATTTCGTGCTGGAAATCGTGGGACTATACTTTAATGTGCGACACGAACATCGTTGAAGTTTTACTGTCATCAGGGAAAAATCTGATAACATTACTTTTCCAAAAATTTCAAGTGCTCTTATCAGAGTTCATTCAACCGCTCTTCAACTTTTCACGTAAATATACAATCGTATATGGGAAATAAATACTGATAAAATATTTATACCTCTTAACCTTTTTTGGGGGGGTACCTACTTAAGGCTCTCTCCTTTAAATACAAAAACACACAAAATTAATTTTACTTTAAGCGTAAGTTTTTACTGTTGTTTTTTTAATTAGAATCTCATATACGTGTGATTTTGTTGAATACTTTAATTATTATAAGTTTTAATTAATTAGAATGAATCATTTTCACATTTTTAGGTAAATTTATTTATTTAGAGGTTTATTTGATTTATCAAGCGTATAGACAGTGTTTACTATATCAGTAGTAAGTATTATTATTATTATTAGAACTTAAGAATAATTGATAATAAATATTATTCAGGAATTATATTTTTGAGAATTTTTGGCTTATTAATTTTTTTAATGCGCCTGCTACAAGAAAAATTCAATGAAATCCATTTAAAAAATGAAAAAATTGTTACAGTCATATTATCAGACAAAGAAATCCAACGGTCGGTCTAACAGATACTTTATAAAACTCATGTTTAATTAATTGCTCTTATATTTAATTAGTGTAAATAAATTTTGGATAAAATTTGTTGACACGCCTAGATAAATTTTTTAAAACCATTTTTTTCTTCCAGATTTTACACAAAAAAAATTAGCTAATGAAAAGATATCATTAAAATATGAATGACATAACAGAGTTAATAGTCTAATATTATTCTTGAACTTGGTCACTAAAATATCTGCAGAAAAAAATATCGGAAAAAGTAAACGTAAGGACAAAATAGAGGAGACTGAGGTGGAGCCCAATTTGGTCTGACCCTGCTCTAGTTACTAACACCTCTTACTTCCGCCATCCGTCATCAAGCAATCATACCGCCACCTAATATTTGGTGTTATCGTTATTACTGTTCATACTACTATATAATTTTTAAAAAATAGTGTTTTACTACTGATTTTTCTATTAATTGATTAAAGTCATATAGTTGACTCTTATTTTACTTCCCTATCTCCTGTCCTAAATAACACTGCAAGATTTCTAACTCTTCCTTTTACGTAGGAGACCTCGTTAATTTTTATTTTTTATTAATATCCCTTTACATAATAAGCATTATTTTTACTTTTTCTCATTAATACCGTAGATATAAAGTGTTTGCGAAAAAAATCCGAAACCGGGATCTCTTCTGTGATTTTTATGAAGTTGTCGATGTGTTTGTCATCCTAGCCCCCAGCATATTTATGCCAGAGAGTTTAAACTTAGTAAATAATTTTTATATGACTTAATTAACCAAAAATGATGATTAAAAAATAATTAAGAGATTTGGCACTCATGTTTTCATGTATAAGACCATTATATATGACAAGTTTCATCCGATTATTAGCATTAGTTAAATTATTATCAAATGACTTGTATACGTTTAAAAAAATATAAAAATTACCCAATTGAGTTGACACTTAGTTGAAGTGTATCCATTTTTTTAATAAATTTGTATACTGTTTCGTTTAAATACAGAAAATATATCTACGGGTTTTGTTGGATCATAAAAATTAGGCTGAATCGAGCAAGTTCAGTGCTTATTTAGCGCATTTGGCTTATTACCGCCGTTCTCTAGGTGACCGGTGGAAATAAAACTAAGTATTACTAACTGAGGAGGGGCGAAGCGAATCCGATGTAGTGAGAATTAGTGTAGAATCCAATGTAGTTAAGTGATAAAGTCCGATAAGTTAGAATGTAGATCCGATGTGTGAGAATTAGTGTAGATATCCGATGTAGTGAGAATAGTGTAGAATCCGATGTAGTGAGACTGTAGAATCCGATGTAGTGAGATTAGTGTAGAATCCGATGTAGTGAGAATTAGTGTAGAATCCGATTGTAGTGAGAATTGTGTAGAAATCCGATGTAGGTGAGAATTAGTGTAGAATCCGATGTAGTGAGAATTAGTGTAGAATCCGATGTAGTGAGAATTAGTGTAGAATCCGATGTAGTGAGAATTAGTGTAGAATCCGATGTAGTGAGGATTAGTGTAGAATCCGATGTAGTGAGAATTAGTGTAGAATCGATGTAGTGGAATTAGTGAGAATGTGCCCGATCCGATGTAGTGAACTCCGATATAGTGCCAGGTACCCCGTATACGATTTTATTATACCTAGATTATAGGGTTTTTGCTTATGACCTGACAGTGTCTCTTCCATTGCGTCTTAATTTGCACGATTGCTATTTGTCATAGAGCATTCCACGTCGCACTTACCAATTTTGTACTAACTATAAGTAATTACCATCAGTTTTTGACATTTTGCTTATAAGTGACCATTCTTTTTTTCCCCTCGAACAGAAAAATCTTATCGTCAGCTGAGATACAAAGCTATGAACGAACCTATGGAATAACCAAGGTCTCCTTTACATACAAATAGTTACTTAGGTGTATAGAGCTAAAGGTGAATACTTATAAGTTAGAACTGTTAAACGTTCTGATGTCCTGTTACTTGTAGAAATACACAAACCTTACTATAGAGTTGGAGTAAGGCTGAGATTTGACAACAAATTGAAGAATAAAAGGATTAAATTCAATTCTTAAAATAACTCCATCTCCTATGACTGGTCTGAGAGTCATTTACTGGGAGTGTATCAGTTTCATTCGACCAGAGCTAAAATTTTCACCTTATACAAACGTTCCTTGTTGAGCAATGTCACTTTGCTCTTATTAGCGAATTTTCTTTATAATTAGCCAGTGGTATTTTTTAATTCAAATGTTTCTTTTGTCTTTATGTATTGCTTTTTTAAGTCGTGTTTGATTCGTGAATAAAATTTTATATATTCAAGCTTTTGAGGAGGAATAGGTCCTAATTAATACAAAAAAACTATTTTTTTTTGTATAGAGGTCCCTATAAAATTTTTTGTCTAATACAATTTTAATATTTTAAAATAAAAATAAAGAAAAAACACGTGTTAAAACTTAATTATTACATTTAAGAAATGTAGATAACTCAATGAAAATAAAGACATGGCTAAAGGTAAATTTATTAAATAAATCTTAATTTAAAAACCAATTCTTTATAATAATATAAATATGGTTTTATAAAATTGTATTATGCAATGGTAGATCACTTATGTTATTTTTTCATGGTTCATCATTAGCAGCTTCTCCTTGAACCACGTGTTTAGATGCGAAAAGGTTAAAAGTCATTAAACTTAACGTGAAACATCGAGCAAATTGTTTACATAGCATGCAAGTTCGTAGAACAGGTAGGAATAAATAAAGAAAACAAGGATGAATTTTTGATGCGGGTATCCCCAATTGTAGTCTTATGATTCAGTGTCCAGATCACTAATTAGATAGATCTGGTAAGAAGGTTGGTTTTAGATGTCAAGGGAATTTCCCTTGGTTCTGGAGTGGATATCCCACCAGGTCGACGTCAGGTGGGGAGTACCTGGCGATCTTAAGACTTTATTCATTCACTACTACCTTACTAGTTCCTTACGTGTTGGACTATACACATAATCAGTAAGTCGAACTTTAATCATTTACCATATTTATTTTAGATTTATCGAATTGATTGATTACGTAGATGCAGATGTCTTTTTAAGGCTTATGAGTTTTATTAAGTAAATACAAGCTTGTAATTACTTAATTAATAATTAAGAAAAAATCGGGTACGGGGTACCTCGGAACTTTTCCTTATCACATCGGATTCGCTACGCTCATCCTCTAAACTTCGGACTTGCTTCGCTCGTCCTCAGATATTAAATACATTAGTTTCATCCTCAGCAGTCGCCCATATAGCACTGACCACGCTCATTGCTGCTTAACTTTTATGATCTAACAAAAACCATAGGTATACTTGTATTAAAATGAAATTTACTTATTACGTAAGTTACGTCTATTTATTTATTACGTAAAAGTATATACGTGTACCGAATTTCAACTCAATTAGATTTTTGCCGATTTTTTTATATATTTTTTAAAAAATGTGCACAAGTCATTTAATAAGATTGAACTAATGCTGATAATGAGACGAAACTTATACATGGCTACATGCGTGCCAAATTCAATCAGATCGCATCATTTTTTCCGCGTTTTATGATTTTTCGAAATTTCTCTGAGTCATTATTGCGGGCTAATGACGTCATAAAAAAATTCCTAATAGCACAACTGCATATATATAGATTGATTTTTTACACGAAGTTTCAACTTTCTAGCATAAATACACTAGGCGCTACGATGATAACAGACACACAAACAGACAACTTTGAGAAAACTACTCAGGAGACCTCAAAAACGCCTGAAACTAATAATTCCGGTTTCATCCCGGTTTCGGATTTTTTTGTAAACACAATATTTTTTCTATATACCTACGGTATATATGAGGAATAGTAAAAAACGCTTTGGTTTCAACATTATTGGCTTGTTATAGATTTACATTAATTATTAGAGCACTTGCATATGCAACTGCATATATGCAATGCAACTTAACAGTGATATATATATATATATATATATATAATATATATATATATATATATATATATATATATATATATATATATATATATAAATATAAACAACAGTCTCTCCACTAAATGTAAAATTTATTCACATGAGTCAGATTTAAACCTCTGTCTCAAATGAAACAAACCGTTTAATTTTTAACGTTTTCTTTCGCACCTCACCGGCACTGATGATGGCTGTTTACAGTTGAAAGCCGGCTCTGTGAATAAATTTTACATTTAGTGGAGAGACTGTTGTTTATATTAATCATTTACTCCACAGTTCAGCGTTTTATTGATATATATATATTATATATATAATATATATATATATATATATATATATATATATATATATAATATCAATGTTTACTATGTTATGTTATGATATAATTAAAACTATTTAGTGCTATTTCAAACTTTGTTATATAATAATTTATAGGATAATTACCTATAATTTATAATTATTAATTAATTAGGTTAATTATTACTATAGGAATAATTATTAGATTTGTTAAAAATTATTAATTACAATTATCAAATTTATAGGTAATTATAATATTTGTAGGATCATAAATACTTTATGATAATGAAGGAATTTCCAAAATATCTCATTAAAAATAATTTAAATAGAGTAATTATTATTGTATTGTTTGTTTGCTGAATTAATTAACTGTACTTTGTTTGTTAGGGGTTATTATTGAATATTGTGATGTTGTTAACGTTTCTTCAATTTTTTTAAAATCTCTTTTTAGCTAATATTTCATTAAAATAAACTATTTATCTTGGACTGTCGAAAGTTAGTGTTATTAAATTTAAGAGTGCTGAAAACATTGGAGTTTGTTAAAAACGGTTTATATAGAACGAAGAAAAGCGGGAAATTTTTGTGAGTATTGTTTATACTTTAATGTAATTTTGCTGCCTAAAGTGATTATCTTTATCATTTTTGTTGATATAACAAACAAATTTATTATGACCAATAAGATAGATGTATCCAAATGCCCTGCTAGGTAAAAGGCATTCAGTCTTTGAATTTCCACAGTAATGCTTATGTATATCTTTCTTCTAGATATATATGAATATATATCTAGAAGAAAGATATACATACGCATTACTTTGGAAATTCAAAGGCTGAATGTTTTTTTACCTAGCAGGGCATTTGGATATACCCAACAAACTCGCTCGGTAGATTTCGTTAAATTAAAGCACCATTGCTATACTTTATGTTTAAAATGTAACCGGACAGGGTAAAAATAATAAAACAAACTGCTTTTAACAAATCTTTAAATATTTGTGCCAGAGGCCATTGTGAAAATTCAACAGCAGTCAACGAGTAACTGTTGTTAAATATTAAGTCAACTGCAATCTCCTTATAGAGGAAGTTGAGGTTTTAAAGCTTTGCTAATCTTGTGAGTTAAGTTTTACCTCTGTAGTTAGCTGAGATTACTACGTTCTGAGATTCTTCATTATAATAGTTAGTAATAAGTATTGGTTATAAGTATTGTAGTAAGATAGATAATAAGTATGATAATATGTATTGGTAATAAGTATAGCAGTAGGTATAGTTCTAGGTATAGGTTAAAGTTATTGTAAAAGGTAAAAAATCGTAAAGGTAATAAAAACATAGTACGTATAGTTAATGAAATTGGTATCGGTATTAAGTATAAAATTGTGTAGGTAATAAGTAAAGTAAAAGTTATAGGGTAATAAGTATAGTTCTAGGTATTGGTAATAATTATAGTAAGAGGTATAGATATAGTAGGATAGGTATAGTAATATGCATAGGTAATAAGTAGGAATTAGTATAGGTAATAAGTAAGTAATTGGTTTAGATAATAAGTATAGTTACAGGTATAGTAATAAGTATAGTTTTAGGTATTGGTAAAAAGTATAGTGAGAGGTATAAACATAGTACTTGGTATAAGTAAAGATAAAGGTATAGTTAATAGTATAGGAATTGGTATAGGTAATAAGTAAAGTAAAGTTAGAGGTAAAGGATTGTAACAGGTAATAGGTAATAAGTATAAGAATTGTTTGTTGGTAATAATTATAGTAAAAGGTAAAGGTATATCTATACCTTGTAAGATGTAGAAGTATAGGTATAGTTTTGGCCATAGGTACAAGTATAGGAATTAGTAAAGTAATAAGTAAATAATGGGTATAGATGATTAGTACAGTAACAGGTAATAGTAATAAGTATATTTCTAGTTAGTATAGTAATGTATCACATAGTAGTAGTATAGTAAAGAAATAGGTATAGTTATAAAGTATAGTAATAGGTATAGGTAATGCGTATAATAAAGGTATATTAATAATAATAACAATTTAATAGATGGGTAAATGGAATACTAATAGTTAGTGTAGTAAACTATTGTAATTATTTACAATAGTTAATAGTAGCAAGGATTCGTCACGTCTATTATAATTAATGTATTGTAATGTATAATGTATTGTAAACCTATATGTACATTATAGGTATATACTAACTATTATACGAATTTAAACATACTCCTTGATATACTATTTAAATGATATCTTACAAGTAGCTCTGCCTAGTATTATAGTCAGCTTTGAATTGCGTGCCAACTTTGTATCCTATTTTCTCTAAGTTTATAACATATCTATAGTTTTATATTTAGCTGAGTCATAAGAATGTTTGACACCTGGGAGTGCCCTTATAGGTGAAAGGAAGTAATAGCATTCTAAATCTTGTGCTACTAGAGTAAATCATGTATAAAATATCGAGTTTTAACATATTTGTTGCCAATGAATTGTCCTCCAAAGAGCTTAGCCTTACATTATTTTGTATTGTAGACTGCGTGAGCTCTGAGTTATATCTATACAAGTGAATTACCAAAAATATTTGTTTGGCTTCAAAATTATAAATAGTATTTGACTTATCATTTATGATAAGTCTTACAGACTTATCCTAATGTCGTGTAATGATACGTTTGTATCATAATTCATTTTTATTGCTGTAAAAAGTAAATAAAATTTCCAGTGTGTGTACGTATCTGTGTCCATTATCATAGTAGCTCCCAGTGAATTTATGCTAAAGAGTTGAAACTTTGTACAAAAATATGTCTACAGGTGTAGTTGTGCTATTCGGGAAATAATTTTTATGACCTCATTGACCTACATAATGACTCAGCGGAAATTTTAAAAGATCATGAAACGCAAAAATATCTTGCAATCAGATTGTAATTTGGCACGCATGTAGTCTTATATAAGACTAACCTATGTGCCAAGTTTCAACTTATTATCAGCATTAGATCAGTTTTTATCAAATGGCTTGTGTTAGTTTGTAAAGAAATAATCTAATTGAGTTGAATTTTTGTGATAGTTTATACCTTTTTGTAATGAATAAGTACACTTAGTTTCGTTTCAATAGGACATGTATATCCATGATTTTTGTGGATCATAAAAGTTAAGCTGCATCAAGCGTGGTCAGTACATGGATGGATGACCACTGGTAATGAAACGGGTGAATTTACTGTCTGAGGACGAGCGAAGTGTGTCCAAAGATGTGTTGCAGTATAAATTGAAACACTTATACATTTTGAGAACGAGTTAAGCAAGTCCGAACCAGAAAGAAAGAGCGTAGCGAATCTGATGTGATGAGAATAAGTTCCGTGGTACCCCGTACCCGATTTTTTCTTAATTATTAATTAAGTAATTACAAGCTTGTAATTACTTAATAAAAACTCATAAGCCCTTAAAAAGTCATCTGCATCTACGTAATCACTACGCTACAATAATTGTATTTTTCAAGTCCCCATTTATTGCTAACATTTATGATTCAAAAGACAGACATTAAGTTATTTTTTTAAACAAACTGTCTGTCAAGGACTACGGATCTGGTGGTATTGTCTTTATTATCTCCTGTAGATCAAAGGATGTCGTAATTATTAATTTTCTTTCGAAACTAACAAGTGTAAATAATCATCTTCAGGGTTAAATAACTATTCATTTATAATATTCTTCCCCATAGCATTGCTCTAATAAATTTAGACAAAATACTATTTGCACTCTTACATACAAAGCCATTGTTGTAATTGTTTGTATAACCGAAAAATTGCAAATTGGATTATGTATTTATTTAAACAGGCAAAGTCCAACAATTACAATAAAATAAAATGCTAAGAAAAAAAAATAAAAAGAAAAGAAGTCTCTCCACAAAAAAAACTTTATTGGCAAAGCGCTTTCAACCTAACTAGAGGCCATCATCAGTGCAAAACCGTTGAGATGTTAAAGAAAGTAGAGAAGTGAGTCTATGTTTTCTTACTAGGTATTAGAGTCAGATAATAAAGTTTTGTTTTTTGGAGAGACTTCTTTTCTTTATTATTTATGATGGATTCCATTCACGCTCATTCAGTATAATCATTAACAGTTTGTACACATTTTTTCTCCTAAGCAACAAGTATAAAGAATGTAAAGTATCTTTAACAAAGAATAAAAGAAGAAAAAGCGCGAATTTCAAAGAAAATTCGCCTGGCTTGCAGACCTCCGAGCCAGATTTTTTAAAATGATTTATTTCCCTGTATATTAAAAAGCTCAACACTATACAGAAGTTACCCAGCAAATGTACGAGTATATTGATGTTTGTTGACTTAACAAAATGATTCTATTTATCGTATTTGGCTCATAATAAAGTTTATGTCATTCTCCAGGGCTTTGAGTGCGCCATGCGATCCACTTAATTAGAAATATTTTTATAATGGGAATTTTACTACAAGTAATTACTTTTATGGTTGAACCAGTGTTGTTATCAGCAAGAATTAATTCTATGATGTTACACTTCACAAGATCAGTACTGGTTATAAATAGCGTGCTAAATAAGCAATATCTTCCTACCTAAATAAATAATTACCAGAAGCTAATATTCAAGTCTGGAATAAATTTCTAATCAATTGATTAAGTTTTCATACAATACATTATATTCGTGATGCAATGTTGTTCATGAACTTGACTCAGTTATAAATTATAACCGGTTTCAGTCTAACAATCTCTTTCAAGGTTTAACATTTGAATCAAATATATATCTTACTACATACAGCAAGAAAATCTATTTAGAAAATCAAAATTTAATGAAATTATAAAAGTTTCGAGGTAAAACAAAGTCGGTCTTATACTAATTTTTATTTAACTTTGTCAAAATTAATACAGAAAATCGAGTACATGGTACCTAAAAACTTTTCCTTATCACATCAGATTCGCTAAATTCAGTCTTACTACTTCGGACTTACTTCGCTAGTCCTTAGAATATTCAAATCACCAAATTTATACAACAACACGTCTTTAAACTCGCTTCGTTAGTCCTCACATAGTGAATGCATAACTTTTATTCTTAGCGGTCACCCATCCAGGCAGTGACCGCGAAACTCAACTTTTGTGATCCAACAAAACCCGTAGATATACTTATTGAATATTATTGTAGATACTATCTTATTGTAGATATTACCGTGTTGAAACGAAACTTAGCATTCATATTTGCAACAAAAAGAGATACACTTGCAACAAATTTCTACTCAAATGCATTATTTTTCGATTCTTAATAATTTTTGAAAAAACTTTAAGAAAGTACGTTCTTTTGGAAGTACTGTCTTTTTAAAAAATAACAAAATAAAAGCGATTCGATAAAAGTTAACTAACTAATGCTGAAAATGAGATGAAACTTTGCATTTATATTGGTCTTATATATGACTACATGCATTTGAAATCTAAAATCGACCAAATAATTGTTTCGCGTTTAATGATTTTTTGAAAGTTATGATAAATCATTATTTCCAGTTAATGGTGTCGTATAAAAATTATTTTTCAGATGACACAACTGGACCTAAAGGTTGTTTTTTTACAAAGTTTCAACTCTCTAGTAAAAACATACTGTGATTTACGATGATAACAGTCACACACACACATACAGACAAACAAATTTGTAAAAACCACTTAAGAGGTCTTACAAATGCCAGTTTCGGATTTTGTTTTAACACAATACCTTCGGTCAGTGTTATAAATGTTATAAATTTCAAAATCGCTCCTGCCTTCGGTATTAATGAGTAAAAGTTAAAAGATTAGTATTCTGGAAGAAGGTGTTATAAGATTATGATAGATAGATAACTATTTAAATAAATAGATAGATATCTCTATTCAGATACGTAAAATGTATAATTATTTATGAAATGTTTAAAAACTACAAAAGTTAGATATCTTATTTGTTCAAATGCAAAATTCACGTTGGTTATTAAGTATTATTTAGCTTTTAAGTAAACTATGCTGTCTTTAATACTTATTCAATAAATTTTAATTAAAAGTAATTGACTTAGTGTTATTGAAAATATGTAAATCAGTTGTTTAATTATTTTAAGTGTTTAATTATTTCGTTTTACTTATTTTTTTCTTTTTCTTAATTATTTAAACTACTAGTCAATTAGTTTATTAAATTCAATTATCAAATTTATTTTCATTAATTATTTAACTACTTGTTGACAAATTGAGTAATTAAAATGTCCTTTTTGTTACAGAAATGGAATCAAAGGAGTTCGTTAAATTTTCAACTTCTATGGCTGAATACATAACTCAGTACTTGGAAAATATTAGAGACAGGTAATGCCAATGTTCATCTATCTAGATGGCATTTATGGAGCAAACTATGGATAAACAGTCTTGAGATAAATAAACAGTTTAGACCTTCCCGCCCAATGAGGCTTAGTTATTATTATTATTAGTTATTCACTGATATAACTTATTGTGAATTTATTAAAGTTTATAACTTATTGTTTACATAGCTATTAGCCCTTAGCTTTTAGCCCTATTGAGGCTTTATGTTCGCTGATATTATTTTATTAGTCAGTAGCTCAAGTATTGCACCTTTTGATGCTGATGATGATGTTAACCAAAGAAAACTAAAGGTGTTCATATTTAACAATAGTTTAGGCGATAACTAGTTCTACAATTGTAAAATGTTGTTGTAGGGGATAATTGTAAAATCCCGGAGGGAAAGAAACAAACAAACAACTATTACATCTAAGTACACAGTGTGGTCCACGATCCTGCTGCATCGTCCCAGCATAGTGCTTTTACCCTTTTAAACACTTAGTGATACTTTTTTTGCTGCCAGAAATATCTGTAAATAAGCAGGTTTTGGCCAATAAAATTTAATTAATTTGTTTTATTTTAATAAAATACAATAGCGGCCGTTTATTAACCGATATTCACAGCTCCACAATGAATAGCTGCGTTAAAGTGATATTTCTTTCAGTAAAGTAATAGAGATAGGAGCGTTCGACAAATCGGGCCTCCCATGTGTCAGATGTGCAATGCCTCTGATGTGTGAATTTAATCTGCAAAATTAATTTTAAAAATTAATTCTAAGTTAATTTATCACAGACATAGGCATTTAATACTGTCTATAGGAACTAAAGGTACTAGAGGATTAGCATATCTTTAAAGTTATTCATCAAACGAGATGCTCATTAAAAAAAGTTGAAGTTTGTATTTTGTTTCAAAAATGGAAGTAATACCAAGAGAGTTTGAAATTTTAAGTTACTTTAATATTGCAAAGGGTAAGTTTTCTTGGGAAAATGCTATAACAGAAAGATGTATTTCTATCGTTCTCTCAGGTTTATTAAGCTCCATTTAAGTTAGTATATGAATTAGGCTAGTGGTGCTAATGTACTTTATACGTTCCTGGTCATTTGGACACTGCTTGTATCTGTAAATTGTATACACACACAACACAAATTATATATATATATATATATATATAATATATATATATATATATATAATTATATAATATATATATATATATATATATATATATATATATATGTGTATGTATTATTATTATTATTAACTTTGTTTGTGATTTTTGCAGACGAGTTCTTCCTGAAGTTCAGCCAGGTTACCTGAGGCCAATGATCCCTCCTAATGCCCCTGAAACACCCGAAGATTGGCAGAATATTTTACAAGATGTTGAAAAACTTATTATGCCTGGTGTAAGTTTACTACTGCTTAAGAATTTCAATTTAGAAATAATCTATACTTTATGGGGTTGAAATTCTAGAGCACTGTATTGTTTGTCGTTTAATTCTTATCATATAACTAAGCTTTAATTAACTTTAATGATAGAGACCATATTACTATAGGGGCATAAGTTATTTTGATACATTGGCTTGAAACAACTTTATGGGACTCTCAGGGGCTCTGTGTAACCTCATCGAAACCTCTTTATAATAAATCAACCGTTGTCGGGTTTTCACATTTTGTTTGTGTTTGGTTTAGTATAATAAACGCTTTATTATGAAAGTAACTGTAGTTTGGTATTGATTATTTTAAACTTGATTTATTTTTTCAGTCCAAATTACTTTTTAGATGTTTTAAAATTCAACCGATAGAGCTGCTCTATGGCTCTAATACTTGAAGCAATTATTGTCTTTGAATTACCCTATATTAGTTGAATTATGAAACATCGATAAAGTTACTTGATTGCCTTCGACTATTAGTGTAATCAAATAAACAATAAATATCTATGTCTAGGATGTTTCGAATTCAAAAATAAACAATACAAAATATCTCTATATTGGACGTTTCGAATACAAAATAAAACATAAACAATACAAAATATCTCTATATTGGACGTTTCGAATACAAAATAAAACATAAACAATACAAAATATCTCTATATTGGACGTTTCGAATACAAAATAAAACATAAACAATACAAAATATCTATATATAGGACGTTTTGAATTCAAAAGAAAACACAATGTATGAAAAGCAGACGACAATTCATTTTTTATAACCCTAAATCATTCTCAGAGGAGGTTTTAGTCAAGTTACTCAAAGCCCCCGAGTGCCCCAAAAAGAGATGCCCAAAATTGAGATGCTTCAAGCTTCTCAATGTATCGAGATATGCTATGTCCCCTCTAGTAATATATCTCTATGTTTCAAATTATACTTAATAAAAATTAGGCTAACATTTACATTATTTACACAATTATGCAATTATTGTGTATTTTCAATATTACATATTTTTGAATTACATACACATCATAAAACTACTAAAACAATATTTTTAGGGAATTGTTTCTCTGGTATATTTTATAACGTTTTTTCATTACTATAGCACTTTGCAAAGTACTCCAAGCATAACTTAAGTAGACTCTGCAATTTTGAAATCCAGTCCTTTATAAAATCTTTATTTTGATAAAAAATTATTTTAATAAGAAAATTCCTAAATTGTATATTTTTTATTAGTAAATAATCTTTTGTTTTATAGAACTTTAAACATCAATTATAGACATACATTAAGCAAAGCTTTATTCTAAAAGTAATAAGTATTTACATTAATCTTCTTAATACTTATCGATAAATCACATTTACCTAAATAAGATCTATAAGTTAGAACGTTTTTTTGTAATTCAATGTCGTCCTTGAAATTGAAAGTGCCTAAAGAGATATAGGCTAAATGAGATAAAAATTGAACGCTTAATTTCAATTAAACGTTTAAATCACCTGCAACCTAATCTGAAGTTAAGTTAAGTATTACTCGTATTCTTGAAACAGAACAATGTCATAAAATATGACTGTCTGGCTTTGAAAAAGAAAAAAGTATTAAATAATATTTGTATCCTTCCTTTCACTGGGGAGTTCCGATTGGATTCCAGCCTTGGGCCAACGACCCTCAGTGGTTTGGCTACCCTTAAATATTCGTTTTTATAAAAACTAGCAAACACCGAATTTACAAGGTTTCCTTAAAATGATCATTTTATAATTATTATAAAAAACATTTATTGGATAAATTAAAGATTTTTTTGTACCCATAAAAAAACAATGAAGGTATTTAAAGTAGGTCACCAAATCAATAATATGAAAAAATCTATGATCTTATTATATATTATATAGCTTTATTTGAAACTTATAGTTTATTGAATAGACGCCTGCGTGGTCGAAATTGTTAAAACGTCAGTATTTGTATATAAGAACTACTGAGGTCAGGGGTTCGCATGCTAGGTTACGCACCAATAAGATTACAAATAAATTCTCGCCTACTTTAGATTATGCGCCCTTGCAGTTTAGCGCTTACCCAACCTCCGAGATTATCTCTGCAGAGGTTATCCATGATAAGCCCCAAGGCTTTAAACAGGCATTATGTTATTTCATGGAAGCACGAATTTCTGAAATCTTGGTTTTGATTCAATTTTACCCAATGGTGAGAACTCAGTGACGACAGGGATAATAAGCCCGAGCTCTGTGATGTTCGGAGTGATAATCTCTAGCTTAGTGACGATAATGGTAATAATCTTAAACTTAGTGATGTTAGCTGGGACTCAAGCTAGAGACATTAAGAGTAATAAGCTCAATCTCAGAGACGTTAGGAGTAATAAGCTCAAATTCAGTAAAATTAAGGGTAGAAGCTCAAGCTCAGTGACGAAAGGGTTAATAAGCTTAAGCTCATTTATATTAGGAGTAATAAGCTCAAGCTCTGTGACGAAAGGGTTAATAAGCTTAAGCTCATTATAATTAGGAGTAATAAGCTCAAGCTCAGTGACGTTAAGGGTAATAAGCTTAAGCTCAGTGATGTTAAGCGTAATAAGCTCAAGCTCAGCGACAAAAGGTATAATAAGTTTAAGCTCAGTGATGTTAGTTGTAATAAGCCCAAGTTCAGTGGCGTTATGAATAATAAGCTCTAGTATACGTTAAGGATAATTACAAATGTTAGAGACAAAAGGTGAGAGACAAAAGGGGTAATAAGCTTAAGCTAAGTGAAATTAGGCGTAATGAGCTCAAGCTCAGTGACATTAAGAGTAATAAGCTAAATAAGGGAAATAAGCTCTATTCTGTAGTCTGTAGTATCTATCCCTTTTTCTATGCACTATACTAAATTATGAGGTTATGCTTAGGTGAATAACCTTAACCCTTGCCTATTAATAACCTTTAGGACAATATTAATAACTCTATGGGGAATCGGTTTTAACACTTAACAGAATTAAATAAATAATTGTTCTGGAGTCTTATTAAAGAGTTTTATTAGGGAATTCACCCAGGTATTAAACAATGACTAAAATTCTAGTTTAAGCCCATTGTTTTGTCTTAATAATGGGATTATTATAATTTTATGTTTTTCAGGTAACTCACTGGCATTCACCCAAGTTCCATGCTTATTTCCCAACAGCTCAGTCATATCCTGGCATCGTAGCTGATATGCTTAGTGGTGCTATCGCTTGTATTGGATTCACATGGGTAAACCATTATTAACTTATGTTTTAATTATGGTCTAAAAATGATGTTAGCTATTTTAGAAATGATTTCCTTCAATAGACGCAACGGAACTACTTTAAGTATAAATGCTGCTGACTGTATCGCTAAAATAGGGTAACCAGTTTATGGTCCTGACCTATTTCGAGGTGTCTTTTAAAGCCATATTAACTTTATAAAGATAGGATGAAAAGGTATGATTTTCTGCTGGAGGGATACTCCTTCAAAGCCACAGATAACTATAGCAGACTTTTCGAATAATAGATCCTAAAATTTAATATAAATACGTATGTGTAAAACATTCTATGAATCCTTCTGTACAGAATCCATCTGACCTCTTCGAAACTATCATCTGAAAGACTTGTGAGTGACTCTTATCGTTTCTGTAGAGAATGTTAAGAATCAGCTTACATTATACAGTGTAGCTGTGACGCTCTTGGTTATAAAAGGCTTTTCTAAATAAATGTTACTATTTTAAAACCAGGTGCAATAGAGTACAATTAGGCATAATAGCGTAAAAAACAGAATAAAGCAAGACGCTTTTGCTTTTGATAATCACTAAGTCTTCAAATGGATATAAATTAAATTTAAATTAGCTATAGATGGTGATATAAGAATATGAGTATCACAATAGGTATATAAGATCCTAATGGCTTAAGGCGTCTTCGCTTTGGCCCTTAAATAAATAGATAAAAACTAAGATTTTTTAGAAATGTGAGATAATATAGTGTGCTAAGGTTCGTAAATTTTTCAGAAATTAAACTGAAACATGTGAAACAAATAATTTCTCGATTGATTTTGGATGAAAAAAATTTAAAATAATGTTGGATAAAAATAAATTATAATGATGTAATTCTTTGTTACCAGATGGCTTCACCGGCTTGCACAGAGCTCGAAGTAATAATGCTTGACTGGCTGGGTAAAATGTTGGATCTCCCACCAGCATTTCTGGCTTGTTCAGGAGGAAAAGGAGGCGGTGTTATCCAGGTAAAACAATCAATTTAATTACTGTATTAATTACGACATAAGGAAAACACTGAATGTTTTGCTACGCTTAGCCTACCCAACGGAAGCTTAACAATGACCAGACACTATAATAAAAGGAATTTAATCTAGCTAATTCTACAACTTATAAGTCTTTGTCAGAATCAGCTGGTCTTAAAAATGCTAAATGTGCGAACCTCCCTACCCATGTTAAAATAATTGTATGTTAACATGCCAAAATACAATTATATATGCTAATATTTACAAGATGCTCTCCATATGTATAGGGTACAGCTAGTGAAGCTACTTTAGTTGGCCTTTTGGGCGCCAAAGCTAAAATGATGCGCAGAGTTAAGCAAGAACACCCTGAATGGAGTAATTATGAAATCTTATCAAAATTGGTCTGCTACGCTTCAGGTATGTTACTTACTTATAATTTGAATATCCAAATCCCTGTTTTGTGCTTGCATACTTATTTCTTTGACCTTAATTCCTTCCATCTCTTACCCTTAGTTTCCTTACCCTTAGTTTTAGTTTCAACGTTTTGCGGTTACCCTATCTATTTTGTAACAAAGATAAAAAATAAAAATTAAATACTGAAACGCTGCTTGTTAAGGACTTGACCAATAAGTATATATACAATGTATATTATACATACTCCTTGATTTAACTCATCCAAACTAAGTGTACAAGGCCAGGTCATGTTTACATCTGTCATCATCCTTTATAACAGTTAAACATATGTAGTGAATATGTAAGATTGATAACTTACAATCTTAGAACCTCTGCTCTGTGACCAGGATATGCTTATTCTTTTAAACATAAAATAAAGCACTGAATATTTCCATAGTAATATAGTTGTAATAAAACTAATAGTATAATCTAACAATTATAGTGCTATTAATTGAAGTATTAGTGTAGTTCCCTCATAATACAGTAGTATTTTATTCTTAATAATAAAAATTGTAGGTGAAATTTGGAAAACAGACCCTATATATTATAGGGTAACTTAATATGTATGTATAACTTGATTATGTATTTGTAGAATTATGTATTATATCACCAACATCGATAATGAATGATTATCAAATACCTCTACTTATTTATATTCCAGAACAAGCCCATTCATCTGTTGAGAGAGCAGGTCTTCTAGGAGGAGTTCAATTCAAATCTCTACCTGTTGATGACAGGTATAAATTGAGAGGAGATGTACTCAAACAAGCTATCGAGAAGGACCGCAAAGATGGACTTATTCCATTCTATGTAAGATTATACACATTGATAATAATTAATTCTAATATTTCATTTGTGTTTGAATCTGGTAAAGTAAATATTTTGAAATGAAAATTAATTTAACGTGACTTATGTTTAAACTTGTAGAATATTAAAAGTTTCTTATTTGTGGACTTATAAACAATATATAAATAAAAACAGATTAGTTACACAAAAGTCCTTCAATTTTTAATATATAATAATAACTAAGCTTTCGACTAAAAATTAGTCATCATCAGAGTTTAACAAATATAAAATATAATGAAAATACATTTTTACATACTCTTCATATTCATGTGGTATGTTTAAACATACCAAGGTGCAATATGAGTAGTCTGTAAAATTGTATTTTTTTTTATATTTGTTAAACTCTGATGATGACTAATTTTTAGTCGAAGCTTAGTCATTATTTATATATTAAAAAATAAAGGACTTTTGTGTAACTAATTTGCAGAATATTATTTTTGCTCTCTCTTCAAAAATTATATTCTACTTAACCATATAATCAATTTCAAAACTGACTAAATAATTGATAAGTATAATTTCCAGGAGTTTTGAATTATGAAGACAAAATAACAATCCAATGCTTGAAGTGGACTTAAATTAATTCATGGCCTGAATGTTTAGTTTGTCTGTTTTGGTGACAGTGCTCTGCTTCAGAATATCATCATAGACAAAGAAAAGCTTAAACTCAAAATTTAAATTTTTCAGGTTGTAGCCACTCTTGGTTCTACCAATTCTTGTGCATTCGATGCTCTCAGGGAAATAGGTGAAGTTTGTAACAAAGAAGAAGTTTGGCTTCATGTAGATGCAGCTTACGCTGGTAATCAATTATCTATTTATATTTATCATAAAACTATGTATTATTTTCATTTACAGATTATAGATTTTATTAAGCATTAATTTAGGATTTTGATGTTGCGGAACTAATTATTAATTCATGAGCTGTTGCGAGTCATCAAACATAAATTTCAAAAATATGTATTTACTTTTTTCAGGGATAAAGTTATGCATACATTGCTAAAGCAAAAAAATACTCATATTATATTTTTGAGGCAGTAAAGTCACTAATTTGCACTAAGTGTGGGTATTAATTACTGCACATTTATTGATCATCCTTTATAACGCTTGTAATTATCTTGTGACGAGTGCATAGAATATACGTTCTCAATAGATGTCCGTTAATAATATTATAATATGATGAAGAATAATCAAATCCTCTGAAGTTGAAAATAGAGATCAGTCTCAACTCCTACAATATTATAGATATGCAATGTCTTTAGTACATATCTGTATTGAGGAAAATCTATAAAATAGTTTAAAGGGGGACAACTTCATCCAATAGTAGGTGTTAGTATTTCAAAGATCTTAAAAAAATATCTTTGTCAAGATTCTTGGATTATTGTAACAACAAACATATTTTATAACTCATTTTATTTTTAATTATGTACAAATTTTACTTTTCCATGCTAAGCTTATTGTTGTAAAAACCGACATCATATTCTTAAACTATACTGAGAATAATTTATCTGGGATTTCCAGAATGCATATAAATGTGAGAATCGTAGAGGCTTACAATCCACTTGAAGATTGTAACTTAAGACCTCTGGTTTTAAGTTCTAGAGGCTCGATGAATAATATTCTTAAAAAGAAATTGACACATAATCAAAAGAGTTAATATCTGTAAGTAATTAGTAGTAATATCTGATTCCAGGCTCAGCGTTCATCTGCCCTGAGTACAGACATCTTATGGATGGAGTAGAGCTTGCCGATTCTTTTAACTTTAATCCTCATAAATGGCTTCTAGTTACTTTTGACTGCTCCGCCATGTGGTATGTGTTTTCATTTCAGTTATTTCTACAAATCTAATATGGAAAATAATGTGAATAAATTAAATAGTCAAACAAACTATTAAGAATTTTCTTTAGTGAGACTTCCTTATTCTTTTATTTTCAATGTTTTAAACTTATTATTTTTTTATTTTAGGTTGAAAGACCCATCAGACCTTGTAGATGCTTTTAATGTAGACCCTCTTTATCTTAAACACGATCATCAAGGAGCTGCTCCTGACTACAGAGTAAGTTTCATACAATTAAAAATTGTCCATATAAGAATCTGTAGCTATATTTAAAAAAACGGGTACAAGGTACCTTTGGTACTTTTCCTCACAACTTCAAACTCGCTTCGTTATAGTTCTCCAAATGTCATGGATATACAGAGCTTAAGATGGTAATACTTCAGTCTCGCTACGCTCAAACTCATAGCGTTAGCTTAGTTCAGCTAAGAAAAGTATTACAGTAGACAGGTGTTTGATCAAATAATACGGTTAAATAAAAAAAATGAAATAATTTTTTCATAACGTCATTACCCCAATAATGACTCAGCGAAAAATTTCGAAAATTCATAAAACACGGAAAACACGGAGAAATTTTGCGATCAGATTGAGATTTAACACGCATATAGCTATATATAGGACTAACATATGTGCTTTCGTCTCATTATCTGCATTAGTTTAATTTTTAACAAATGACTTGTGTATGTTTTTTTTTTTAAATGTAAAAAATCGGGTAACAATCCAATTGCTTCCAGCACAAATTTCGAAAAATCGTAAAAAACGGGAAAATGATGCGATGGGATTGTGATTTGGCACGTATGAGCAATATATAAGACTAACATGTGTGCCAAATTTCATCTCATTATCAGCATTAGTTCAATTTTTACGGAATGAATATCAAATGTTTTTTAAAATTTGTAAAAAAATCAGAAAATGATTTAATTAAGTTGGAACTTGGTGCAAGTACATACCTTTACGTAATAAACAAACACACTAAATTTCGTTTTAATACGGCAAGTACATCAATGATTTTTGTTGAATCATAAAAATTAAGCAGCATTGAGCGTGGTCAGTGCTGTATGGGTGAACGCTGAGAATAAAACGGATGAACTTCCTTTCTGAGGACAAGCGAAGCGAGTCCAAAGGCATGCTGCAGTATAAATTTGGTGAATTTTATATTCTGTGGACGAGCGAAGCGAGTCCGAAGCAGGGAGGATGATTGTAGCGAATACGAAGTGATGATGGAAAATTCCGAAGTACCCCGAACCCGATTTTATTCATTTTCAGACCTGGTTTTCTTAAAGTTATCATTTTGCTTAACATGAATATCAATTATTTTCAGCATTGGCAAATCCCCTTAGGAAGAAGGTTCCGAGCACTTAAGCTCTGGTTCGTCTTAAGGCTATATGGTATTGCTAATCTCCAAGCCCACATTAGGAAACACATCGCACAGGCTCATCAATTCGAAGACCTAGTCAATAGTGATCCTAGATTTGAAATAGTAGGAGAAGTCGTTATGGGTCTTGTCTGCTTTAGACTCAAGGTAAATTCCTATATAGCATATTTCTGAAAATATTTATAAATACCAATATAAATTACAGTTTTATTAACTAAATAACAATTTAGAAATTAGCTTTCCTCTTTCCTATTAAAAAAGCTAAATTATCATTTAGTCCATATTGTCCAAGAAAAAGAAGCGATAATTCCGTTGTTATTTGTATTTTATAGTCCCGTTCATTGATCTATTCATTTGACCACTAATATTGCTTAAATAGTTGTAAATATCTGGGGACACGGCAGTGCCCCAGTCAAGTCTTGTTTTGTTTGTTCTCTATGCCATCGATTCATGATTTATAAAGTCCATAAATCATGATTTTTTTTTAAACAAAAAAATGAGAGACCTGGTTATAGAAACTAGTAAAATTGTCATTTTTTAAGCAATAATATTAAATTACCATGATTTAATTTAATTAATTTTTATTTTTAAATAATTTAATTTACTATGATCTTTTGCTTTTTTAGGGTACAAACGAACTTAACGAGAAATTATTGAAAAGGATAAATGGTAATGGAAAAATCCACTTGGTACCAGCTAAAATACGTGGTGTTTACTTCCTACGTCTCGCTATCTGTTCAAGATACAGCGAGGCTGAAGATATTCAATACTCTTGGAATGAAATTCGTTCTATAGCTGAGCAAGTTCTTTCTGAATAATTTTAGTGAGCTGTTTTAAACGTAAAGTAAAAAATAAGTAGATATCATAATGACTTACTATAACCAATTTCAGCAGAATTCTTATCTCAAAAACAATTTAAAATGCATTAAAAATCAAATTTAAAAACGTTTTTGATATCAAAAGAATTTACAAAAATATATGTCTGAGCTTTTTTAGTAAGCCTTATATCTACATACATATATTATATATATATATATATATATATATATATATATATATATATATATATATATATATATATATATATATATATATATATATATTATATATTATATATTATACATATATATACGTTTAGCTTAGCCCTTATCTTATTATGCATACTTCACCCCCAATCTAATTGCGTTTCCTTTGGTCTACTTAAAACTGGTCAAGTAATCTATAGATCAGCAGACTTTGCCGGCAGTAACTTCTTTATTTGCTTTATTCATTGCGGTAACTATAACCACGTTAATTGTAAATAATCTACATATTATATAAACGCTTAATGCTCTATAAAGAGAATATAACTGAATATAACTAAGTATTAAAATAATCTCATTTATTTTGTATGAATCCATGTTTATTTGTTGGGTAAGGCAATATACTAAATGTAATTATTATTGAAAATGTTACAAAGAGTCATTAGTGTTGAAAGAAAGTTAGTTATTATTGAAAAAACCTACTCGGAGGTCGTGAACACTTGTGAAAAACTTCTCCATAATTCTGTAAACATTCCATTTTTAAGGGCAGACATTTTAACTAAAAAATAGAATATAATGAAGTTAAAACAAAAATTTATTTCTGTCTTCTGTATTTGTTAAAGATAGTATTATTTTTAAGGGTTTTTGCTGGGCTTAGAAGGCAATTGATTTAATTTTTTAAATAATTTATACCTACTAGTTTTTATTTATATTAATATTTGAATTTCATTTGAGTAAATATTAAATATAAGAATATATATATATATAATATTATATATATTATATATATATATATATATATATATATATATATATATATGTTGTGTGTATGTGTGTGTGTGTGTGTGTGTGTGTGTGTGTGTGTGTGTGTGTGTGTGTGTGTGTATGGATGTATGTATGTATGTTTGTGTAAGTATTATTAACAATATTAATATCTTATGTTTTAAATATTAAATAATCATTACTTTTAATAATTTTTATTTATTTCTGTTTTTAGAAAAATCAATTATTCAAACGTTTATTGAATTATGTTATTTTTAAATATTTTATCTTTAAGACAATAACAATCTCTGATATAGACAATAAAAATTAAAATTCAACTTAATAAAATATCAAAAATTATTTTAAATATGTTTTAACTTGTGAGTAAAAAAACAAGCTTCCTGGCCGCCATGCGAGCTATCCCATTATTAATTTGTCCTCAGTAAATTCGCTGAAAAAGTATGTGATAATATATTATAATTTGATGTAGTTATTTTCTTTACACATATGAAGCTTGATGGAAAATTAAGTTAACCTGAAAAATGTTTAGATATAAAAGTATAACAATTTTCCAGAGCTTATCATAAACCAGCCTGCAGTGTGTTCTTTAACATATCGTGCTTTTATCACTTGGTTATTATTACATTTCTTCAATAAATTGTTTAAAAATTATACATAAACATTAATTCTTAAAAAATTAACTTTTTGACAATCATAAAAATAATAAGCAAATTTATTTTTTGCTGTATGTTTAAGTACGAGAAAGAAAAAAACTCATTTAAAAGGTTCAACTGCAATTGACATGTCATCAATTTCTGATAACTTCAGCAAGTTGCAAATTATTAAAGTGAAATTTAAACTGTCATGAATTAAATAAACTTTATGTAAAAATTATCATTAGTTTAATAATAGAACAATGATCTTTTATTGTCGTCTAATGGTAAATATGCGATAAAACAATATGGAATCTATATTATAAGATACATGTATTGATATAATATCCTGATTTTTATTATGTTTATATGGTCGGCATTTTGTGTCAAGGGACCAAAATTAAAAACAATAATTTCTTTGTTCCCTTTTTCTCTTTTCTTTCAAAGCTATAATTTATTTTAGGTCATATCATAAACTAAATTACAATAATAGTTGGATTAATGTTTATTTTCGTATGTATAAGTGTAATGAATAATAGTTACCAATAAATATTAAGAGTGCAGCTATTGTTAAGGTATTGACAATCCTTATGCTTATTCAGCCATAAGAAATTTTAGTTTTTAAAGAAAGTAACCATTTAAAAGAGACCTATTTATGCAACATGTAGCAAGGTAAAAATTAATTAATATTACAATCATTAAGTATATTAAAGATATTTTTTGAGTAAGAAACACATTTATAGGTGTCATTATAATGCGTCCTATGATAGGTTGGATATGGATGAGTTTATTAATGGTTTTCCCTTTACTCGAACTCTTCAAGATAGGTATTCTTATTTGAAAACAATTCTGTGAAAATCTGTTCACAGCTTGTAATAACCTAATAAACTACTTATGGAAACACTCTAAGTTAGCTCTAAGAAGTTACTATTCCCAAGGTCTATGGAAAAAATGTTATATAAGATATACGAATAAAAAAATGATTTTTGGTGTAAAAATATCAAAATTTTGTCAGTGATACTTTCAATTTATCTATTACCATTATAAATATATATTACTAATTCTTAATTTTATTTACAAGTTATAATTCCGTACCAATCTTATTTATTTAAAACCAACAATTATTCTCCGTGCCATTTCCTCTATTTTCTAATTTAAATTTTATAAATTTAATTTTGTATAAATAATTTATTAATATATGTAAGAGTCAAATTTCCGTCTTCGACGAAATAACGTTTAAAAATTGACAAATCCATTCATAACACACCAAAGACGTACTGATGACATCTATAATTACTGTTTTAATTATTCAAAAGTGACTAAGACAAGTTACCTCTAGTTATTATGTGTAATTTAAGTAAATAATTTTGTTTTTATTGTAATTTATAATTTTATTGTTACATAAATGTATGTTATGAAATATTTTTTTTAAATTTTTCCCTCCTCGAAGACTTCACAGAAATATAATAATATCATAATGAATTAAAACATCATTTATAAGGATCAATAGAAAAGATGAGACCAACAAGATAAAGGTAAATCTATTTTTTAATTATGTGACATATTATGTATTGTATACAAGATTCAAACAATTATATAAGTCATTGGCATAAGACGCAAATGACCCAGGAATGCAAGGTTCCGCGCTTCTACAGTCTATCGACTACTTTAAAAATCTTGAAAGGTCATTTTAGGCACCGCCGATTCTTAAGAAAAAAAAATCTCTGCAAGAAGGGAGCGGGAAAAAACTGTGTAAACAAATTTATTTTACCCATATTTTCTTGGCGATTTATTTTGTGTAGTTTTATTCCAATTAATCATTTTTATGATTAATTTTAAAGTAGATTTCAAAACGATGTAAACAAAAGAAGAACCACAAACAAAGTGAAAGATTCCCGGGAAGGTTATTTCCCTACTGTTTATGGTGGTAGTGATTTTTTTCTCTTTTCAAATGAGGACTTGGCAGCGGCTTCTCTGATTGGTCAATCCCCAAAATGCTTATGACCTTGAGAATTTTTAAACTAAACGATAGACTGTAGTACTAAGAAGATGTTTCACCTTCAATACAAGAGATCAACTTAATATGACAAGATCGAAGGAATGAGGAAAACTTAAGATGAGGAAAATCGAATTAACCTACACGTTGCTATGTTTTACTGTTAATTGACTTCGTCAGGTAATATTCCCTAGACCAATGATATCTTGGCCTTAAAGTATTTTGTATCCTTGCTGACATCTTAAGTCTTGAGTTCGTGTTTGTGTATACAGCCCCTCCTGACATCGTGATTCTTTGATCTGGAGGCACGGTAGTGCCCCCGCCAAGTCTAGCGGTCACTGTCATACCATCCGTTGCTGAAAGCATCTCGACCCTATTTTCACCCCCTCATATCTTTTTATTAATGACAAAAATATCATTTTAATAGCAACTAAAAGATCTTGTTGAGCTGACTAATTCTATCGGATTTTATCTCTTTGACATTCAAAGGTAATAAGATATAGAGGCTCAAAGTTAAGATATAAAGGCAGTTTTGTCACTCACTCGCACTCATCAAAAATTCTAAGGCACTTCCGGCAAATATTGAATTTTGGTATATTGGTATATATGCGACACTTGAAATTTGGTATATTGATAAAGTTGTATGTAAAAAATCAATACAAATCAAAATCTAACATTTGTAGTTCCTTTTGCCTAATACGTTCTATCTAAGTGAAAAGGTAATCTTAACCCTAATTTCAAGTAAAAAGAAAAATTTTGACAACTAGCACTGCCTAGTAAAGAAATTTAAAAATAAAAATATTGAGTTTTATTTTGACACAACATAACACAAAATTACTGTTTTATTGAATTTAAATTAGTTGTTACGTATTTAAGTTAACTGATAAGACAAAATTTCCCAACCTTTGTTTTTTTATTTCATTTATGTTATGAAATGTTACTTTATGTTTAATATTAAACTAATATTTTAATCACAGTTTAATATAAAATCATGTTTTATATTTTTAATGAAATATAACTAGGTTATCGGTTAATACCAGCTAAGAAACGAACAAATGCAAGACTGTAGTGATAAGGGCCTGATTCTATATTTAAAATCCTGCAATAATCGAAGTATCTATCTATGAATAGATAGTCACCGATAGTCATTCTATTAAGTTTTAACTCAACTATCACAAATTGTGATAAAATAGAAATTGTTGTAAATCAAAACTCGGTAATCAACAAAAATTGTTCAACACCCTTTCATTTTCCCGCCAGGTATTGGCAACCTTACAACTATCTCTTTGAATCAATAATATTGATATTATTTATTGATAATAGTTATTGAATTATTAATACCAATATCAATAAATACTAGAAATTAATTTATTTATAAAATTATAAAGAGACGATTTAGTGATATTTTCTGTCAAAAGTTGGCCAAACTGATATTTTTTTAATAATCACAATTTCTTTAGAATTCATGTTTAAACTTGTTAGTTGCTGCTAAAAACGTTTAAAAGTTTGTTTATTCTTTAAATTAATTTAATTAATTAGTTTTTTTAATAATAATTAGTTATTAATTTACTCAATTTGTTGTTTTAAAAAGACGGATTGAAGAAAAATATCAGGAAAACATCGAAATCATCTATCTTTCCAAGTATGTACTTAATTTTATACTTTTATGACAAGGAATATTCTGTTTAGTTTGCACTTCCTTTGTCGATTATTCAATATCATTGTACTAAATAATGATGTATAATTTAATTAAAACAACCACTGGTACCCGAAATTATATTTTTGTAAAATTTTATTCTAATAAGGTTAAGTAATTAGAGGTTATGATATGTGCGTGTATTATCGTTTGAAGCAAAGTTAAATAAAGTTTTATAGTTCAATTTATAAAACTTTTGTTTGAAGTATTATAAATGTAACATCAATATTAAAAACGTCTTTCCACCTATTGAAAAGTCTTCCAATTAGTGGAAAGACGTTGTTGGTGTCGATATTATTGTAGGCAATTCCACTGCGCTTACTGAAGTTATTGTAAATATGTTTTATGGCTTCAATATAAACGAATGATATTCATTTCGAGGTGTATGAAGGAAACAATTACTTCGTTCACATGCGAGATTTGGCACGGGGTTGAACCCCGTGCCTCTCTAAACTTTATAGGTTAAAAAAGCAACCCCTTTCGTGTGAACAGTTGTGGTTAAACCCCCAAGGGGGTTAAAGATGGGGTCGTCTGCGAAACCCCGAGTGAGAACGAAGTATTCTTGTGGTGGAAACTATATGAGTTGCTAGAGAGAGAAACGATCAGTTTCTAAGGAGGGTAAGAAAATGAGTTGCATAGGGTTGAAACGATGTGAGTCTTTAAGGAAGTAAATTATATGAGTTGCTAAAGAGTGAAACAAGATAATTTACTAAGGAGTAATACGATTAATACGTTCACACAGCATACTAAATCCGCGGATAGTATTTAGTACGCTAGTTTAATACGCCGTAAGAACCATGTGGAGGGAATTCAGATAGGCTAGAGTTAAGGAGATGGAATCTAAATCGATTTCCCGATATGGTGCATGTACTTTAAGAGACGATCGTATTTAACGGATAACCATCTCGACTAACTTTTATTTCTCTTAGTTTCGCTTAAATAAAACCGTTTTTCACCAAGTAAATTTCCCAAACCATTTTTTTTGCGCTTACTTAATGATAATAATAATATAAAACTTAATTATTAATAATAATTAAAACTTAATTATTATGCAATGAAATCACAATTTAATAAAATATATTTTTAGTTTTCCTCGTTTATTCCGTCGCAAGGGGGGGGGGGCGTCCTAGCCGAGCAGGGTTGTTGCAAAAATTATATAAAAACTATGGTTCAGGCAAGGAAAAGCATTTTTAAAATAACTTTATAAATTTATAAAATGAATTAAAATAATAATTTCATAAAAATAAATAATTTATTTTATAATTTTTATTATAATTTATTATATTATTATAAGCTTTTGTCTTAAAAAATTAAATTTGTTTTATTAGTTCCACTTATTAACTTTGTGGTGATATTATTAGTAAAGTAAAAACTAAAATGTCCGCCATATTTAATTTTATTCTTTAAGTCTATTCAATAAAACTAGTTTTGATTTGTACTTTAAGTGCTTTGTTTTTAAACAAAACATAAACATTGATTTAATTGTTTGTAATACATACATATATACATACATATATTTTGTTTGCACTAAAAATCCAAAATCGAGAATCATCTGTTACAGATGTTTTTGACACCTCTTGAGTGGTTTTTATAAAGTTGTATGTCACTGTGAATGAATGTGTGTGACTATTATTATCGTAGCTCTCAGTATCTTTAAACTAGAAAATTTAAATTTCCGCTGCTGTATCCGGAAAATATTTTTATGACCTTATTTACCTTCATTAATGACTCAGCAACAATTTTACAAATTCATAAAAGATGGATACATTATGGTTAGAATTAGTATCGATGTGAAATTTTGCACGTACGTGGTGTCAGTATAAGACCCAACATTTTTCATATTATAATCAGCCTTTGTTAAATTTTTATGGAATGACAAAACAAAAATAATATGAAAGTATTGCAAATAAAAAAAGGTTTGTTTAGACCACATTGTACAACAGGAGACGTGCATTGTGCACACTGCCCGGGCAGTATGGGAAATCTGGAAACATTTTTCATATTACCCGCTTTGAAAAAAAACATACATGTACATTGGATCAAAATATCTCTCGTCAAATTTAACAAGATTATTTCAAATTTATGTAATATAAATAACTATTTACCTATTTCAAATTTATATAATATAAATAACTATTTACCTATTTCAAATTCAAGTTCCAATTTTTGACAAGAGAGTATTCCTTTAGTAAAAAGTTTAATTTAATATAGCTAGTATATCAACAGATTTTGTCGGATCACTAATTATAAGCAGCAAACAGCGTGATCTGTTCGTTCATGAGAGACTATTAGAAATAAAACAGTAATTTTAACGTCATCAGGCAGTAAAATATTTTTACTGTCCGAGGACTTGCAATGCAAGTCTGAAGATATACAACAATATAAATTACTTGATTTTCGTATTCTGGAGACAAGAGAAGCGAGTCTGAGCAGTGAGGATGAGTGCATCATATCCTATAAAAAGAAGATATATTCCCAAGTGCTCCGTACCTGATTTTTTTAAAGCTTTTTGTTTATTTTATTTGGCAAACTTACCGTTTGCCATATATGACTTACCGATCATACTGGAGTGGCTTGGTTAGATACGAAACAGAGAGCTTGGACTATTTTACGGAGGAATTTAGATGGTAGGGCTTGTAATAGAGGTTGGATACTCGGAATAGTTGAATTTTAAAATAAACTTACTTCTCACTTAATGTCAGAGTTGTTAATATAACGAGTGCAGTAAACGGTTCTATTACAGACTGTTACTATATCATATGAGATAATAATTACTCATACTTATACTTTACTTTTACTTAATTATTAATTTATCGCATTCTTACTTAATTAACTTTCTATATAATAGATATAGATAGAAAAGTTTGTTATTATAATTTATTTTAGTAAATCACGTTTCTGCGAGTTTTCTATAAGCTTTCACTTTGTTTACTTCTCTCGTTAATATTATATTTTTACTTTTTCTTACCTATTATTGTAGGTAAGTTATATGCCATAAGAATAAAAAAATAGGATTTAAGGTAGAGCATTCTTACAGCTTAACAATATACGAATGAAGCGTAAAAAAAATTTAGATCCAATGAGAAAAAGAGCTGACTCCAAAGTTGACAAGATACTAAATTAAAAATGTATTTTAAATGATTTTTTAGAAATGGCTATTTTTTAAAAGAACACAAACCTAAGGCTATGGTACACAAACCTTTTTAAGGTTATGTAATAAAGCCATTATCAGGTAACCCTCCCCTCCCCTTAAACATAAATATTGGTTGACTATTAGGATTTTTGTACTATTCTTCGAAATCTATAGGTCTATAGGTAAAATAAACAACAGAGGTAATCTTCTAAATAAAGTAAATAAGTAGAAACGTATTCATGCATGTATAAACTTTGAATCTATATATATACATATATATATATATAATATTATATATATATATATATATATATATATATATATATATATATATATATATATATATATATATATATATATATATTATAATATATATATATATATATATATATATATATGTATGTATGTGTGTGTGTGTGTCATTTACTTTATTCTGTTCCGTGAAATAAAGAGTTTTTACAAATAAAGCTGTAACCTTGTAGACTTCAATTTTAATACAAACTATACATTATTAAATTACTTATTTAGACAGTTTATAGTAATGAATATAATAGGAAAATGATCTGTATTAAAAACCGATGATTAATGTTGCATGTTTCAATTTGTGGCTATCTGGCCACTGGCTTCGGCTCACAGCTATGTAATGTGTGCTCTAGAGCCATAGAGAACTGAATAAGTGTTACATTCTGATGAAAATTTGCTAAAAGCCACCAAATGGGTTTCTATATCATTATTAACCATTACTTAAAGCAGAACCTAATACAGGAATTATAATTAGACAATTATTGCAACTGGGTAATTGATAAAGGCACCAATCCTCAGATCTTATAAGAACTACTTTCTACTCGGTATTTTTAGAGGATAAAGACCCTCTATACCCTTCCCCCGCTCTTTCTGCCCCCTCCATGATCGCAATCTCATAAAATCATTCATTTATTTAAAATTCCCTAAAACTTTTTTATCTCCTATATAATTATTCGTTTAAAGACTTATGCCATCTGTGTATTATATTCTCTATTGCTTTAAATGAAATTTAAAGCAAAAATGAAATTTAATGTTTGATTTTTAGATTATGAAAACAAGCCGCACCACATAGACTTATCTTTAGGTATAGGACAATGACATACTTGTACTTAATGAATAGGAATTTAGTACTTTTGATGTTGAAATATTAATTATACAAAAAAGTAATAATAAATTACTTAGTTTCATAATTTAACCAACAAAGATGTGAAAGTATCATTTTATAAAATGAAAAGAGATAGTAAAAACAAGCGGATGGTGCGAGCTCTTGAACAGAGCTGTTACCCTGTTATGAATCTCTTGCAGGTTCTTTGATGTAGTTTTCCAACTGTAGCCACATTATTGAAACCTCGGTTACGCTACACAAAACTTCAAGGGGAAAATTGCCCGTGCCGAGGTTCAGGAATTCCCATTGAAAAAAAGCTTATAAAACAGAATATCACTTAAAAAAGATCTGACAGAAAATTATTCATCAAACAGAAAATATATAGGTATACTGGATACATACATAACATTAAAATGAAATGATAATATTTATTTCTATTTATTCAAAGATCAAAGAATTGTTTATTTAAATATTTAAATAAAACATCTACATTTTCACTTATAAATTCACAGTTTTAAATTGAATTAAATTTATCGCCCTTTCTTTTGTTATATACACTGAGAACAAATTATATGTACGACCTTTGAGACAACACTGGGTTTTCTGTTGTAGGGGTACTCTGGCAGCTACAGTTAATTAAGTTTTAAGAGTTTAGTTTGGTTGTGAGCTAATAATGATAAGATTTATTGACAGCGCGGTAGTTTAGTGAGTCAAATTTATAATCTGAGTAAAATTTATAGACCAATAACGCTCTTTATTTATGAACTTTATCTAATAACAAATAAGACACAATATAATTGTGCGAGAGACTTAAGAGTTGTAACGAATAATAATTGTACGAAATAAGAGTTCGTGTTTGTTACTCAAGATGAAGTTTATCACTTTGGTGTCGGTAAGTCAACCTTAAGGTTGTCTCAATTGGGGGTTTGGTTTAATATGATTGGTTTAAATTGGTTTGGGAGACCTCCATTGGTTGTGATCAACATTTGACACAGCATAATTATAATTTTGATACAACTGGTTATGATCAACATAAACTGCCAACGTACTGTTGACAGGACATAAGTCTATGTCTTAAATCCCTTATAATAATTTCTTATCTTAATGAATGATATAATTCTTCTAAAATCCCAAGTTCAACATTTTGGAGCAGTCTTCACCATGAACGCTTTACTATAGAATTGAGACTTACAAGCTGCCATAAAAATTTGCTTGGGAAGTAAACAGCACTTGGGAGACTAACATGATGTGTGGAGACCTCTCTGAAGTCTTAACTCTTAAGGTTAGCCAGAAGATTAAATGCTCTCGAGATGGATGTTGCAGAGAGCTTTTATTGATAATAAGTTGAGTACAAACCAGATCCATCAACTCAAATGTTACGAGGAGATAAATTACTTTAAGAGCTATGGTCGAGTGATGATGATTTTCAAAAATCAGCCAGTAACGATCCATGTTTCTTTCTGGATTTATCTGACCTGCTGGTTTCGGCGTACAATGGCACCCTTAGTGCTCGTCTACGTAAATTGTCCTTAAATCCAAAGTTGGAGCGATGCATCTCGGAGACGCAGTTTCTAGATATTTTTTCATTAATTTTGATTGAAAATGTGGTTCATATGTTTCACCTTCTATGCCAGTATCCATTGCAAAAAGCAATCAAACATTTTGTTATCCTGTTAATCTTCTTAAAAATGAAACATTATTTTATTGAAAATATTTATTCATACAATACAATTTTAATAAAAAATCTAATTAACTTACTTATCACTTCTTCTATAATATAGGGTCATATTTATACTTTATTCATTAAAAACAAGTCAAAGTCATGGGAAAATCTCATATAAAATAATACTCTGACTCTTCCAGTCCGTAATAAAATATAAACATTGATTCATATGACCTTGCTGTCTTCACGGAAATTAATAACAATAACTTTGAAATCAAGTCTCATAATTAAATCAAAAAACAAAAGGATTCATCGACGGATTTAGGCAGAAGTCTGAGTTTATTAAAGATTTTTTTTTATTCGTCAAAGTTTATTTAGTCGTTTGTTTCATAATTATACTGCTTTAATTTACACGGAAGAAACAATGTTATTTTTTCATTTAAACTTTATTAGGTGAACGTTTTCGCATAAAAAAAATTAAGTAGATCAATGAATAATTTTTGACGAGCAGAGACTAAAGTTATTACAAATATGTAAATCATTTTGGTTATTTAATGCATCGCTGAGATGAGAACTGGAGTAAACATGAGACCTGATAGCGTAATGGCTCATAATTATGGATTATCATGTAAAATACAAACTAGACTATGGAGTTAAGAGAGCATTTTTATTATTAGTATGTCTTTCTATGTAATTATAAGCATGTGAGCCCTAGTTGCATTAATTTTATCTTTCAACTTTTGTGAATAAAATGATTGCTTCAAAATTAAGTAATTGTCAAAAATACATGTCTAGGGAATGTTGTTTTATGACAGATTTTGGTAGTATTGGTTTTTGTCTTTTATGAATATAAGGCATAAGATGGAATAACCATTTGTAGTAACTAAAAATAACTGCTACCAACCAAAATTCACAATCCTCATCTAAAAATAACCACAACTAACAAAAATCAACAATCCTGATCTAAAATAACCACAACTAACAAAATTAACAATCTCCAGCCAAAATTAACTACCACCAACCAAAATTAACAACCTTCCACCAAAAATAACCTCCAATAAACAGTTATATTAATTATTATAAATCAGAATGTAAGAAAAGAGAGACTATATATTTATATCCATTTATACCACTATATATCTAGTATATAGTGGTTATTATTGGTAATTGATGGTTATTAGAGGTATTGGAGATAGCTTATGGTTGCTGAGACATCCAAAGTTTTAGACACCTTAAAGCTGGGAGCAGGGGAAAGAAACAGAAACGACCCTTATGTTACTAAATACGGGTAAAAATTTGCTTGAAAAAGATAGCGTGTTCACAAGATTTGTCAAAGATATATATATATATATATATATATATATATATATATATATATATATTATATATATATATATATATATATATATATATATATATATTATATATTTCGTGATCAGGTTCATCCGAAACGGATTTCCGTCGCATTCCTGAACTTTCGGTTCAGCAATGCTCCTAATCATGAAGTCCTATGAGGATCTTCCAATTAGTGTAACTTTTGGGTTGTAATTTTAATTAATTCAATTTGAAATAATTGTTAAAGATTTATTGGTACTTGCACAGATAACCTAATTTTATTTGTTGTTATTTTTCATTACTGGATAATTTTTTAAACACGTTTTTAGGTTGATTTCCCCAATTATTCACCCACTTATCCTAATAAAATTTCCTTAAAAAGGCAATAAATTGATAATAATCAAAATGATTTGTCATTAGACCATAAAAAGACGAATCCTTGAACCGTTCTGCATGCAGTTAAGTTTTCCAAGTGAAGATGTCGTTGAGTACTATGAGAACTAGGAAGGTTATTCTTATAGTTCTAATATCCTGGGAATATGTCTTTGTTTTTAGACTCCTCGGGGGACATCGGGTCCTTCAAACTTTATCCTTATTATTGGTTTTTAGTCTTTCTTTTAAAAGTCATTTAAATGTTAAACTTGCCGATATTTCCCTTGAACTAATAAGAATTTGTTCTTATTACTTTTATTCATAATGCTTAAAAGATGAAACTTGACACTAAAGACAAGATCTCATTATATTTCTTTTGTATTGAGATTCTTTTGCTCATTTAATATGTAAAAGAAAAGAATTATAAAGCCATGAACAATACGTCACTTAGTAAGAATTTTATGTGTACAGTACTTACATTCTGTGATGCGTTAGTATCAGGGAAATAAAAAGTAAATGTTTTAATTAATTTACAGGCGTACGCTTACTGGGTTGTCGATAAATGCCTTTTATATCTACTTTTTAAATTACAGCCTTATGCACATTCAACGTAAAAAAAACCTAAATTGTGCAGGCTTAAATTTAGAAAATAATAATTAGTTTTTTGCTTTTTTACTTAAAATATGAGATATAAAATGTCAGCTAAATTTGTTATCAATTAATAGTAGTAACAACTATGACTACTAGTATATATAAATATATCTATATATATATTTATTTATTTTTATAAATATTTAATTATTAATATAAATAATTCAGTATATAACAATATTATTTTGATAATAGTTACCAAAATAATATTAATAAATTAAAGAGTCAGTAAACTGGGGATAAAGACCATTTTTAAAAAAGTCTTGGACCATGCTTTCTCTTTAATTGTTGGTGCATTTGAAATGTTTCACCTTATTTACCCATGAATAGTATCTCCTTTTATTATTGAAAATTATTAATGTGCTATATAGGGTACTTTTGAATATAAGGGTAACTTTGTACTCTGTTAATTTAAAATTTCCAAGTAATATTTATTGCACCCCCCCCCCCTGGTCAATATTTTTTATAACCGTGTATACCCCATGAATCTCTGAAAGAAACCCTGCAAAAGGTATTTCATCTAAAATACTCTATAATGCAACAAAAAATTGTGTTAGTTAAGAAACATGCACTATATATTTGTCTTAACCTGTTTAGTAATAGTAGAGTAGATATTTCTAGTTAAGTGTACCAATTTTTTTCAAATATGTAATTTTGTGACAAAATGCTTTATATTACGGATACCTTTTATATAATACGCAACAAAAACAATGTCTTTGTTACGTTTGTGTATTTATCTTTTTTCAGAAAAAAAACACTGTGATACGAGTGGACTTATATCAATACTAAGTTAATTAGTAAGTCCAAACTAGTTTAAATGTGATAAGGTACGAAGTAAAAGTGCTTCCGATGAGATAATACAATGCTAGTTCGTTGTCTTATAAAACAAAGACCAGTATAGTTTATTAGTTCGAGGGTGTCCAACGAAGCGGGGGCTATAACCGGCTCGCGATCTTCAGGTTGAACAAGGGACCTTGTATGTATATACTACTGGAAAAGTGGGTTACTCGTGAGAATCCGCCGTCTCTTCATTCGTCTTCAGGCCACCACTGACATCGCTTAATCTTATTTTATTAATTTTATAAAGATAAAAAAAGAATATTTTCACCCATAATTTAACCTCGATTTCGCGATAATCTGGAAATTGTTTTTATGTCGTGAAAGGCGTTCTGATGTGTAATACCGGTTTTTACAGCCGGTAACCGGCACAACCAGGCTTACCGCTAACTTATTCTAGTGCATTTCGTTTAAGTTATTTGTACAGTGTTCTTGTGTTTTTGACCTGAAAAGTTTTTTTTATGTTTTATTAAAGTAATGCTCGTTAGGTCGAGCTCAAGTGTTTTTGAGTGAAGTGATTTTTTAAATATTTTATTGGATTTTTTGGAACCAAAATATGACATGTGATAACAAAACTTGCCTCAAAAGTGTCCAATTTGTAAGTATCTTTTTTATTTAATTCTTAATTAATAATAAGATATTTATAGTTAGCAAGAAGAATCTACCAAATGATAATTTAAGGTCAGTACTGACCCTTAAAATAAAAATTGACTGATTATTCAATTATAACAACCTAGTGGAGATTCTTTTTAGTGTCAAATAGAAATAGTTGCATACGGCCATAAAAAATTATTTCCGTAAGACATTGTTGTGGTCTACTTAGGAAATTTATTAACAATATCAATTTCGACCTATAAATAAATGGAAAATAATAAAATCGGTATATATATGTTAAACGGCTGTGTTCTAAATATTAGGAATGCGGAACATGATTATTCTCAGTACTGGAATAGGTCCAATATTTGGCTACAACATTTAACACCTGTAGAAGTACCATAAACTAATAAATCGGGTTTTCTTCCTTTCTTTTATAATTAGTATAAAAACATACTCCAGCCTCATTGGGTCATTTTTCTTTGGATATTCGCTAAAAGTAAGGTAGTAATAATCCCCCTTACCTTTAAAAAAATTCATATGTTTAAAAGGTCGACATTTAAGGTTTTTATGTTATGCTAAATATATATATATATATATATATATATATATATATATATATATATATATATATATATATATATATATATATATGTGCAAGATTTTTGTGTCCTAGACGTTTCTACACGAAAACTTTCTAACGCTTTCTCGGATCAAAATGAAACATGGTACAAAAATCAACCTTGCTAATGTCCCAAACCCAATTGTTTATGAAATATGTGTTGACTTCATTAACCTACAATAATGACCCACAAAACATTTCGAAAAATCAAAAATGTTCGTATAGTGTTTAGATTGGATTGGAATTTTTACACACATACTAATATGTATGATTCACAAAAATACGAAGTTCCATTTATTATCAGTATCAGCTCTGGTTTTATTGGTTGTCATATATATGTCAAACAAATCAATATATTATCATTAATAAATAAGTAAACATTATCAGTAAACAAATGAAGTGTTTTCTCTAATTATATTGGCAATATTATATTCTCTAATTATATCGATAAAGTATAACAACCATGTGGCTGCGTAGCGGCTCCAGCGCCGACGCCGTGGAACGGCAAAGAGGCCGAAGGTCTCTTGTTTTATTTCTTTTCATAAAATAATATGTTCCAAATTTAAAAATTCAGGCGCGGAGGTTTCGCAAGTCAGACTTTTCTTTTTAAATGCCCGCTTTCAAGCTTATCAATCCAAGTTTTCAGTATATATTTAATAACCTGTGGAGTAGCGTCACAACTTGTTACTTGCAATGCGCTGATAATTATTAATATATAGTACGATACACGGTTAAATTCAGTTGAATATTATTTAAAAACTAACAATTTTTTTAACCTCAGCAAAACAAGTTCTCGGTCGAAATTAGCTAACAACATAGAGATATATTACTAGAGGGGCCCTATTGGTTGAATTTTGTTGAAACATCGTAAAAGTAACCTGACCACATTTGATTATTATTTTCATCAAATAAACAGAAAAACAGTAAATTACAGTAAATTATATAGTAGAATGTTTAAAATACAAATCACAACACAAACAATCTGCGGGAGCCGAAAACAATTGATTAATTATAACCTTAACTCCCTCTTGGAGGAGGTTTCAAATGAGGTTACAGAGCCCCTGAGAGCCCACTAAGAATGTTTCAGGCCTCTCAATGTATTAAGATAGGCTATGCCCTCTAGTATATATCTCTATGGCTAAGAAGGCTTAAAAATGACCGTTATGAATAATTTATTTTGCTTCTTTGACTCAAAAGGACTCGTTTGTACTCTTAAATCTTTGTTACAAGAGCCATTAGTTTTCTTTCAAAACGGTCTTTAAATTAAGAAGAATGGTCGTTAGGTATGCCTTAGGTGAAAGTTACATCTTGTTAAACATGGTTTTGTTTTTCATTGTTGATACGTTGATTCTTAATGATTAAATAATTTGAAAATGGAGGACTATTGTTTATTGACTAAAATTTTTATTTTGCTCACACTTTAATAAAAATAATTTTCTGATACTATCTCTAATAGAATCGTAGTAAACATGCCTTTTCCCCAAAAACAAAAGGGACAAAACAAGGGGTCTTCAGCCTCAATAAGCCATAGATGGCATATTGTCACAATAATAGCGAATTTCCAAATTCATTAGTGGAAAAAACGTAATTAGTTAATATAAAAAAAATATATGTCAAACGATAAAAACGGAAATAATGCTGTTTTATGTATTTTACATACAACATGTTATTACGGTAAGTTATTGATTACATCAACATTTTATAATTATTAGACTTCAAGACATTATTAAGGTCAATTTTTTGTACCATATTTCATTAAATTCGGAATAAACGTTCATAAGTTATTGTGTTCCAAAAAAATGATATATATATATATATATATATATATATATATATAATATATATATATATATATATAAATATAAATTATTATATATATATATATATATATATATATATATATATATATATATATATTTATATATATATTATAATATATATATATATATATATATATATATATATTATATATATAATATATATATATATATATATCATTCAAACAAAAAATTGTGATACTCGAAGACAAAAATAACATTTTAGCATAAAATATGTGTTAATTAAAATACAGAATATATAACGCTGAATATTACTTCTTGAGAACTCCTAATTACGTATTACTAGGTATTATTTACTCATAACATATACTAGAATACTTTGGTGTAAGAGCAAAAAAAATACCAGTCCGCCCAAAGAATATTAAATAACTGAGGGACTTAAAGTATCCCATCTTACAATAACAATAAAAAAATGTATTTACATGTTCTACCAAAGTCATATGTTAATTCTGTTGTATTGAATATTGTAATATCTTTTACATTATTGATATGACTTAGATAAAAACTAAGTTTTATGGGATAGTTCTTAGATTACATAAGTTGTAAATGTTCCCAACATAATACAAATAACACCCTACACATGACGTATGAAGAGTAAATTATTGTTTCGCATATTGCATAATATTCTTTTATATGCTGGATATATCGATGCCACTTAAAATTGTTTTATTTTTTTAATATTGAAACTAATATATGCAATTAAGTATGATTTAATTGTCTACAAGATAATATTATGAGAATATGATTGCATATTTTTAATAGATTTATTTAATATTTCTAAGATACATTTATTATAAAATGCGTATTGATACATTCAAGTTATAAATGCGCATGTGATATATGGAGATTATAAATGCGCAGGTGATACATGTAGGTAATAATGAAGTTATAAATGCGCATGTGATATATGCAGGTTATAATTGTGTTTGTGATACATGCATGTTATAAATGCGCATTTACCTTAGGTAAATCATTATAGGCTTCCCAGTGTAATCATGCTAGTGAGTTAAAACTTAGTACAAAGATCAATTCTTTAGGTCTAGTTGTGTTTTGAGCACATTAGCCGGAAATAATGACGGAGAAAAACTTTTGTTACTTTATAAAACTCGAAAAAAATTTGTCGAAAAATTTGAGTTTTGGCACGGATGTAGTCATATATAAGAGTATCATATGTTCAAAGTTTATATCTCATTATCAGCATTAGTTCAACTTTCATCAAATGACTTTTGTACGTTTTGTTTTAAAATGGGGAAATAATATAATTGAGTTGAAATTTTAATTTGTACAAGTGTATTAGTTTTACGTAATAAATAAATAAAATTTGTAAGTTTTGATTTAATAGGCAAGTGGTATCAAGGTTTTTTGTTGATAAGAAACTTTAAGCAGCATCATCGAGGTGCTCGATGCCTGGATGGATACCACTGTAAATAAAACGATGTTTTATTAAATAATTACTGTCTGAGGACAAGCGAAACGAGTCCAGAGGCATGTTACAGTATAAATATGTTGATTTTTCTATTTTAAGGACGAGCGGAGAAAGTCCTTGCGTTGCACCACAAGATGTGGTGAAGAAAATCTCCACCCAATTTTTAAGAAATAAGATAGGACAACTGAGTTCTATTCATGGCAACTACAATATGAGGGATAAAACAATACATCCAATAGCGAAACATTTTAATTTAATTAAATGTTTTTATTGAACGTCCTCGATCTCTAGTACCTATGGATATATGCCAAAAAAAGTTGATGTCCGTAGCATAAATTTGTTGAAGGATGTGTATGTATTTGCAGTTCTCTGTACAGTCTGTATTGGTGTAATGATCATGGTGCAAGGTAAACGACTGAAATGATTCTTATGAAACAAGTGTCAAGTGCTACCAGAGAAAAGGCTATAAGCTTAGGGCTGATAATTTAAATTGGAATCAATTTCAAACAAACAAACAAAATCAGGTACGAGAAACTGATTCCTTAACGCACATTGAATTCGCTACGCCCATCGTTTTTACTTCGGACACAAAATATATCAATTACCAAATTTATATCCACAAACCTGTCTTCGGACTCGCTTCACTCGTCCTACGTTTCATTCCCAGCGGTTACCTATCTAGGGAATTGACTTTTGCTTGCTTACTTTATGATCCATAAAAATCAGTTGAATGTACTCGCTATAGCTCCGTACGGAACTATAGCGATAAAATTGGTGTCTACCCCTAAATCGACTAGTAGGAGTTTAAATACTATTTGTTTTGTAATTGTCTGGTATGTACGGTAATCTGGTTACCAAAATGTGTTTTCAAAAAGTTAAATTGAAGGTTACCATTACATGGATTATTTCTGAAACTGTGTCATATCCTAGACAATACCAATGTGCATTAGAAGTAATGGATTCTGGTGGACCAGTAAGGTTATTTTTAATTATAAATGGGTAATAGTCCTTATGTATGTCAAACGAATAGTTCGGGAACAAATTGCCGGAATTTTGGTTATATGGTATCGAATTCTTTTAATATGTCATAGTTTCTGAAATAATTAATATAATATATGCTCCAGTAAACGTTTTAAAGTTACCGTAGAAAAAACATTTTGATAATCAAATTGCCATACATGCCAGACGATACCAAACAAATAATAGGATATTTGAACTTCTAGTGGTCAAATAGAGCGTTTAGTTTGTGATACTAATTTTATCACCAAATTTAAACTGCAACAAGACTTCGAAACTTGGTATAATAATTACGTAAGTAATACACTCATGTCAAATTATAACTTTATTCGATTTTTTAAAAAATGTATAAAATTCATTTGATATAATATAACTAATGTTGATAATGATTTGTAACATAGCACATATATTGCTCTTATATATGACATTTCCACTTTTTAAGAATTTTACGCTGTCATTATTTCTGGTTATTAATGTCATAAAAAATTTAATAAGTCATTCAATAAAAATTTAACCTAGTTATATGTTATTCTTATACATAGTCATAGCGTTTATCATCTCAATCCGATCGCATAATTTTTTCGCCTTTTTTTGATTTTTCGAAATTTTTGCCGAGTCATTATTGCGGGTATATGAACGTCATAAAAAATATTTTCCTAATAGCACAACTGCAGCAGTAGACAGATTTTTGTACGAAATTTTACTCTCTCAGCGAATAAATAAACTGGGCACTACAACATACAGATGGTGTCAAATTACAAATTATTATTATTTTCTATCAGTAAAAGACAAAGTTTGGAGATTGGGATTACACGTTTTTATTGTTCCATAATAAACAGACTTTTATTTAATTTATTGAGGCAATTGTTTAGATAAACTATGACCAAAATAATTATATAATATTATTTATATATATTAATTATATTATGATTTTTTTCATAAGATACAAATAAATTCGAACCAGTAAAACACAAGAATTAATTTAAAGAATATTATTGTTTCAGAAGATTCAAATTTTACTGTAGGAAGAAAAGAAGCAGCCGAAAAAAAAACATTTCTCAAAAGAATGAAGTATATGTACAAATTTAATTATTTTTAAAAAGCATGTAGTATTATATGGGACATGCTTGATAATATGCGGCTTTTGTAGGGTTACTATAAAGGAATTAAAAAACACACATACAGGTCAGACAACTTTTGCGAAAACCACTCTGGAGGTCTTACAAGCGCCTGAATGGATAATTCCGGTTTCAATCCGATTTCGGAGTTTTTTTTTTCACAAACACAATACTTTTTCTTAACTACAACAATATTTACTTACGGTATAAATGAGGAAAGTAAAATTCTCAATAAGAAAAGAATAAATGTGAAATGTATGTTTTCAAAAAAACAATGTAGATCGTTTGTGTAGGAGATGCTTTAGAATATCGGTTCTTTTAGTATAGTTACTACTAAAGTGATTATGTAAACAACTTTAGGAGTTTCTTAAAACATTCTGAATAATTCATGTGAAATTCTGTTACATGTAACTAAGAGGTTACGCTGAGCACCTGAGAGCGCCAAGAGGAATGTTTCAAAGCATTTTCTATGTATTGAGATAAGGGTTGTCCTTCTAGTACAGATGTCTCAAAGGCTCTACGTAACAGTTTAGATTTACGAAGAAGAAAACCGAGATTTTGGTAAGATTAACTCAGTGTTTGCAAAAGTGCCGATATTGTTAAAATACCACATACTTTTAAATAAAAGTTGATAATAATTTGGTAATATCAATAAGATAACTTTTAAATTGAATTTGAGGCTAGCATACCACTTGAACTCAACCACTTGCTCCAAAATGACACGTGACATTTGCATCTTAGCTGAACCTATGTACCAAATGTAAAGCTGATTTCTCGAAAATTTAGCATTGAATATTGAATATAGCTTGAACTATATTTGTAAATATGTAGATGATTACTTTTGACTTCCTTTATAATTGCGGTATTAAGTTGGAAATCGAACGTTTTCCTTTCAAACAATTTAAGCTTAATCATTATTCTTTATATACGGTACAAGAGGAAGCTTTAATACACATCAGGCTGCAGTTTTCCTTCCTCTACATTATTTTCTGACTCGTTTCACTCTAATACATAATACAGTAATTACTTTGTAGTAAATTTGTTCTTAAGCACTTATTTTGTTCCTTATAAAGCTTTATGGCGTGGTTACGAATATAATATCTATGTACGGAGAAAAGTAGTTTTGGATCAATAACTTCAGACGTTAACTGCAATATGACATGAAATGAATCTATCTCACTGCAATCTGAGTTTAAATGCACAGTTGAATCGATATTCTGCAAACGTAACGACAGAACATGTTTGCTTCCTTTTATTGTTTTGCTTCCTGCTAATTTGTAATTTAAAATGAGAGTATATATTTTTAAATCATCAACCTATCATCATAATATAAATAAAAAAAGCATTTAGAACGATGCCCCAGTTGTATTAACTTTAAATGTGTATTGTAAAATTATTAAATGCGAGTTCAAAATCGAAACCATTAACCCATCTTCTGTGAAAGATATTTCCGTAAACACAATCTTTTTCAGAGCATGGATTTTTTTTTTGGTTTTGGTTTGAACAAAAATACATTTGTAATAGTGTATTTTTTGGTTGCATTTTTGCCCTGTGATATAATATGAAGTTTCAATTATAAGGTGTTTGATTAAGAAGCCTAGCTCCACTATTGAGCAAATTGCTTTTGAATTAGTAAACTTTTTATCGAAGACTTTACAGGGTTATTAAATTACTTTCCGTTCTTTTTACTTTACGAAACAAAAGACAATTAAAACCATTAGGATGAATAGATTGATGTAGCTGCAACCTAAATGTCAAACTGATCACGTAATTAACTTTACATGATCACAAAGTAAATAAATTTTCCTTCCTAGGACTTATTACTTTCTTATTATTAGCTACTGTTTTATTACTATTTATCCCGTTAGGTTACCCTAGATAAACGTATTTGGTTAATTGGTTAAGTAAAGTATTCAACAAGGCCGTTAGTTTTAAGTCTGTTGTACTTATTTATAATTTGTAAAAGATTTGATGCATATCTAATCCTTAGAAGAGCCGTGATTTGACTATACGTTTTATAGTAGCAAATCTCGAGGCAGAAGCCAGTAGTAAACCTCTCGTGTTGGATACCTCTAGATTATATTTTCGCAATAGACGCCAATAGTATCTGTTCTTTAGACTGACGCAAATTACAGTGTCTCTTATGGCAGACGCCTTTAATTGTGGATCTCGTGGCAGACGCAAAAAAGTATTAGCTCTCTAGGCAGATGCCGCACCTGTAGCGCCCTTCCAGGCCAAATATGTGGCTTATGGTTAAATTTGAGTACTCTCAAAGAGGTCATTTAGAGAATTTTGATTTCCCTCAAAGTCGCAAAGATTTTTAAAAGCCGTAAGTCTTGTAAGGAAGGTTCTATGTTGGTATAAGTTGATAATTTTACATAATAATAAAAATTGTTTTTCAGGGATTCTGTGTGGTAGTTCTAGTCTATAAAATCTGGACGATATGGGAAGAGAATCGAGTTTCCTTAATGCTCCAGAAGAAATCTTTAGAATGGTCATGGAGCAGCTATACAGCTGCTGGGGACCCGTTATCCTTACTCTCTGACATAACTTTTGGATCTTTCGTCATTATATCTGGGGCATTTCTACTTGGCAGGATTCTTGGAGATCAGTCTACCAGAGCTGTAATATATATTTGGTTTTAAATTTTAGTCCATTATACTTTTGATGTCTCTGTCTTATATAGCGTATTATGCGAACAATAGACGAATGAATTCAACTTAATGTTGTTTCAGGTTATTAAAATGTACAAATACAGTACATGATAATGTAGACCGAACTATCGTAGAAATTATGTTTATTTATTAGCTAATTTCAACTATAAAGCTCAGTATCCAATTAGGGTTAAAACCTTTCAAGAGAGTTAATCATGTTAGCCGTAAGAGAGTTAATCTAATAATGGTTAACCCAAAAGAGCATTTATTTCGATTTATAGTTTCACAATAAATGCTTTGTACGGTACATCATTTCACTGTTTGACCTATTTTGAAAGTAGATAGAATCAAATTTGGCCTTAAATAACCTTTTCAAAGTCACATAAAAAAATAAAATGTAAATTAATAACGTACGTGATGTGTCTGTAAAGCACCATTCTGCATTCTCTATCTATGATCTTTGTAACGAGGTTAATTTAGTTTATTTTTATAAAAAAGTGAGTCTAAGTAGTATGAAACCTGGTTAAAGCTAATATATAAGGGATAATAAAACCTAAACAGCTCATATTATTGTACTTATTACTGTTTTTTGTACTGTTATGCAGTAAAACTGTGTGTACAGTGGCTGTAGTGACGTCATTAACCCGGTTTGCTGAGATAGCAAGATTTCCAACAAATCGTCATATTCAGGGTTAATATTTTTGCGCGAAAAAGGTCCTTACTTTTGAAAGAAAATGCGCTATAAAGGATTAAAAACTGAGCTTTTAATGAGTGCAAATAATGCTGTGCTGTGTGCATAATCTATGGCATACATACGCGCGTTTTCCTTGATAAATTCGAAACAATTTAATAACAAGTTGTGACGCTGCTGCTTAGGTATAAATGTATACCGAAAAATTAAGCAAAAATTGGATTGAAAGCAAGAAAGAACGCATTTGAAAGAAAATTTGCTCGGCTTATATTAGTTTTATCTGTACTTTTTAATAGGCTTCATTGTGAAATAATTAGAGTTTTACAGCTTTTATTATTTTAAGAGCTTTTAAATGTGTATAACCGTGAAAACTTATGAAATGATCCGGAAACAAAATATTGTATTATCTTTTTAACTAAAAATTCAATTAAAACGGTAACTTGAAAGTAAGAACCGAAAAAGTGACTCTTTCATGGTTGGTTATCTCATACAGTAGATTAGGAAACTGGCCATTCTCTGTCTATTGAAACCATTATCAACTCTTTGTACCGTTTAATTTTTCAATTATGTTTCAGGAATCCATTCTCCTAGTGGTCGGCTTTCTTCTGTATTTCATTACGGGAGGTATTCTTATTAACTGTGTAGACGACGTTCCTGAAAAACTTGTAGTCAACACTCTTATTTTAGGAGTATTGTCTATTATAACTGGAGTTCTGTTTCTATTTGATGCTGGTATCAAAGGAAGGTCTAAAAAAAAGAAAGAAGAGAAATTAGCCAAACTCGAGAGAGAAAAGAAAAAGAAAGAAATGATCGTCGTATTACCTTCAACGAGTGATGAAGGTCAGAAAAAAGCTGAACCTCAAAAAGAAACGAAACCTGAGTATGCCGAAGCGAGAAAACCCGATAGCAATAAAGATCGATCTAGTAAAGACAGTGGTATACACAGTGTTGAAATTAGAATTAAAGAACCAGAAAAAGAAATGAGAGAAAAGGAAAGATCACGTGCTGTGAGGGGTTTAGACGTAGTAGATAGTGCAGCCTTCAGGAGAGAATACGATGATTATCCAAAATATCAGCCTTACCAGTCTAAACGTGACGATGACTATCTGAGACAGACGCCCAAGTTAGTTCTTCCCGAGCTGGAAGTCGAACCTGTTGCATATCTAAGCAGAGAGAGAAATCCTAAGTATTTTCCCAGCGTGAAGACATCACCTGTTAGACATACTTCTAGTTATTACGTCTCCAATCCTAATTCACCTTTTGCTTGGAAAAGACTTGAAGAACACGCATAACACGACTCTTAATACTATAAATCAAAAGTTTTAGACTTTTAAATAATACTGATATAGAAGGAGCATAGGACCGCAAACACAATGGAATTCTACTGATAACACAAAAGCCAGTTCACTGGAAGTCTTAGTAGGGGTACCCCACAAACAACAAAACATTATTTTGTAAATGTATCGTAAATATTCATTAATTAAGAAAGTTCGTAAAAAACAAATATAATAACTTGAAAACCCAGCTAAGTATTTTATAAAGTCGGGCCTAAGATAGCAAAAAGGTTAACGGAGTACAATAATCTAAATTTAGTTAACAAGAACTAATTTTAACATATGCTTTATTAAAACGTTAAAATATAATTTAAAATGCTTCAAAAATTATAATACACAAGTATTTATATTAGTATTCAACGAATAATCGAGCATGAATTAAAGGTATAACCATTATATAATCCAGAAACTAGAAGTATTGCCAATTTTGTATATTGTTAGTGTGGCAGCATTATTTAAGAGATCACCAGTGAACCGGCTTTGCTGTTATCAGTTATGCTTCTGTAGCTGTATATATATATATATATATGTAATATTATATATATATTATATATATATATATATATATATATATATATATATATATATATATATATAATATAATATATATATTATATAATATATATATATATATTATATATATATATATATATATATATATATATATATATTTATACATATACGATAATGTTACTATATATTCTAAGGTTTTAGAAGATGAAATCTCAAAGAAATTTAGATTTTTTAAATTTTTTCTAATATTGATTAGAAGGTAAAGTGTGAAACGCAACCCTTCCAGAATTGAATTATAATGTAGATTTTAATTTTTATTAAATTTTATTATCCTCTTTATTGTGGAAAATATACCCAGTGTATAAAATAATACATAGGCAAGGTGAGAAAATAGAGTTTGGAAAGTAACGTGATTGGGCGAAATTGGTTACCTATCCGTTTCAAGTAGGTGAACAACTACGTTTATTTCTCAACACCATTTTCTGCTCTTGTACAAGTATTTCATCATGTTTGTTTCTGATCTTTATTAATGCTATTACCATATTTATGATTAATGATTTACTTGTTTTTACGAAGAGTTCTGGTAGAGCATACTTCATTGCATATTGTCTATTAGATGTGTATGATGAGAAACTTACAGGACGACCTTCAAATTATTATTTACAAGAAGCAAAAGACTATATTTTAAAAATAATTACTTTATGCTTGTATTACATTATAAATTAATGACTAGACTTAGCTTGCTAGACGTTAATTTTATTTATGCTATTTTTATTGTAATAAAATGATGAATTTAATAAAATATATATTGTTATTATTTAAGATAAATGTTTACATTACATTACTTATTTAACAGACTGTTGATTAGTATTCATTGTTGTTTTATAAATAGTTTAGTTTATTATATCATAAACAATTTTAAGATTTTTTTTAAATGTTTTATGATAATATTTCAGACGATATCATTGTTTTTAATTATTGCGTTTATTTCTTCTGCATTGATTATTAAATAATACAATTTTTTGTTCTATAATTTATTTTTTGTCCCTACTTTTTCATTCATCAGAATGTATTTAAGCGTAATTCATTTAGTATCAGCATCATCCATTCAGTATCAGCGTAATTCATTCAATATCAGCATAATTCATTTAGTATCAACGTAATTCATTCTGTATGAGCTTAATTCATTCAGAATAAGCATAACTCATTCAGTATCAGGTTGATTCATTCAGTGTCAGCGTAATCTTGTGCTAGTTATCAACTCCGCTTAGAGCAGGGTGTCCAACCTTGAGAAAGCCTAGATTTTTTTTTTTTTAAAAAAACTTGCTTTTTAAAATTGTATTGAATTTAATTTTATTATTTTAATACATTTATTTATTATAAAACAAAAAAATCTTGTAATTTATCATGAAAATAATAAAGTTGATAAAAGGTGTAAAAAATACTTTAAATCTTAATTTATTATCACTGTTTTTTAGTTAATCTTGGTGACTAGGCTGTTTAGATTCTAGCGAATTCCCAATGAAAAAATGAGCTATTAGATTGTGGTCATAGAGGAGGGGGAGGTGGAATTCTCGGTCAAAAATTTTAAAACTTCACAAAAAACTTGAAGTGTAATCTGATTAGACTAAAATTTAATACACATGGTTTTCGATGGGGTCACTTTTTCGTATGGCAAATCGACTTAGTAGGTCATCCCCTTTATTCAAGATCCTTGAGTTGGTGAAATTAAATAATTATACTTCATGAATAACTACAAAGGTATATTATTTCATTTTATTGTCAGATAATTAAAATTGTTATGCTAAATTATGGGAAATTCGTGAGACAAGCAAGAGATTTATTTACTCCTCAGTTTTATCTTTATCAGCAGGCATGCCTGAAACTTCTAGGCAGCATTCAGAATGATAAATATAATCATCAAATTGATCGCAGGTATCGTCCTCTTCGTAACCTACTCCTGGCAGAGGATTTTTAGCTGGATTGTGGAAAAAGGTCGTGTTACCATCATCCCATGGAAAAGGCTAAAAATATTAAAACTCGATTAAAAATTAAACATTTTACACTATAATTAACAAATTTCATTTATAATCAGTTTGGTATAACTATAATGTGGTGCAAGTTAGCTACCGTGTCCCGTGTGGGACTTTAGCCCGCTTAGAAAAAGTGCGTAGTGTATAATTTAGTGAAATTTCATCCCTTATTTTACCTCACGTGATTCATTTCCTGACATACTTAGACGTCATCACTAGATGTTTTGTTGCCAAGCAACTTGACCACGAACTTGATTTAAGTAACTTTTTATCAATATTAATTGTAAAAATGGGCAATTTTAACATTTTGGGGGTTGGGTCAACTGAAATTCTTGCTTTATAAGTTTAAATAACAGTGTTGTACCTTGGTCCTCCTTCTAAGATAAGGGTAGTCAACGAACGGAAGTCGTTTTCTACAGTCAGTTCTTGTCAAAACTCCAAGCGATGTTATCACGACTATTGGCAAAGCAAATAGTAAGCTAAGTGCTTGCAATAGCCTCATGCTTGAACCTAAATCATATCAATTTAAGTCACGATATAACTCTGTTAATAGGTGAGCATCTTTTTGGTAGAATTCTATAATAAGGTGTTTTACAAAGGGATGACTTTTACTCTAAAATTTATCTCTGACTTTAAGTATTTTAAAATAATCCTTAGTTTTGTTTTTCTTTTCTTATTTTTTGTAAATAATGATTTTGAATTTTGTTCCCAAGTATTTATTTAAATGTATTGTTTTAATTTTGTCTGAAGATGGTCCAGAAGGGTTGAATGAAATTATTTTTTTAAACTTGTAGAGTAAAAGGCGATCCTTTGTTACACACGTTATCGAGATTTAAAATTAGGAGTGGATTCCCTCATTCCCACAACACTTTGCGAAAGTATTTCTTCATAAAATTTACTAAAGTGATTACGTCTCCTTGTATTCGATGAAGGTTTTCAACATCGTGCTGCGAAATTTTCAGTGAAGTATGCTGAAAAATTAGACAACCGGCAGGCGTTATATGCAACTTTACATCTATTACGCCAATCTTACAGAAGGTACACTTAGAGGTGTACTTTATTATTTGGAGTTTGAGTAGCGAGATTGAAGTTATACCGCATAAGGTAAGCATGACATTCTGAAGACGCACAAAGTAAGTGTAATCTCGTTTTGAGGAAAAGTATCAAGGTGGACTACCTCGGTACTACAGGCTGTACCCGTTTTTTATTTTTTAACCAAATAAAAAAGACTCGATAAAGTTTTGGAGCGGAGGTCCACCGGCCGGGTGCATATGCATATCCTTTGGAATGCTTGCTTTCATTCTTAAAAATCTCGGCACTTTTATAGAAAAGGGACCCTCTTTTCGTGGTCCTTATTCTATAAAAGTTCCCATGGGGTGACATTATAGAAAAGGGCCCCCAATCAAAACTGAATTAAACATAAAAACTAAAGATATTCAATCCTTAACGGGACAGAATGTGGAATTAGGGGTTTTGGGTGGGGTCAAAAAACTTATCCCATGCAGCCCGTATGTTTGTCCATGTATAAATGTGTATGATGTACACATTTCGTCAACTTTAAATAATTTCTAGTAAGTTTTAAGTGAATTCTTCCTCTAAAGATTGTTAAAGGAAGCAATACTAAGGTATTTTACCTTAAATTCTCAAATCTAAGTTTGTTATGATTAGAGGGGGTCCCTTTTCTATAAAAGTACCCCCAATATGTTCTGGATTTTCATAGAAAATGCGCATGTTTATCCCGTTAACAGCTCATCCTTTAAAATCAGGTCTTCATAACATTTTCCGCATATTTAATAAACAATAGGGCTCGGGACATTAACAAGGTTGATTTTGTACCATGTTTCATTTCGATCCGGGAAAGCGTTTGAAAGTAATTGAGTCCATAGAACTGTCTAGGAACAATTCCTGATCAGTGAGATTTCTTACAAAAAACCTCCCCTTCACTCCTACCCCCTCCAACCCCAACCTCCCCAACCTCAATGACCCCAACCTCATGGGCTCATTTTTCTTTGAAAATTCGCTAAAATGTAATTAATCACCATGATTTGGTTGTTCAAAGACTTCAACACACGGGATAGCTTTCATTGGCTTCAATTTATGTGGACATTCGTAACACTTAGGTTCTGGTTTAGGGCACATCTTTACTTCCCCTTCGTCCAAATCTTTCTCTTTCACTTCTTTTTTCGAATTCCCACATTCGCATGAATTATTCTTAAATTTTGAGAGTGAAAATCTTCTTGAACTATGTCGTAAAAGGAACATTTTAGAATGTTAAGATGAGAAAATGTGTCTACATAATTAATGTACAGTAATCAACATAAAATTTAGGGAAACAATAAAAATAATGTCATTGCTGACATTCAAATATTTTTTTTATTTTTTGCGTTTGTACAAATTTTAAAGGAAATGAGCATATCTTTTGATAATTTTGCAATAGGAAATTACGCTAATGAGGTAGATCATTTGAAATAATTCACTACTTACTCAATGCAAAGTACCGAGAGATATAGATCATAGAGATATATACTAGATATATAGGAGGCATAGCCTATCTCGATACATTGGCAGGCCTGAAACATTATTTTGGGGGTCTGTGTAACCTCATTGAAATCTTCTTCAAGAGTGAGTTAAGGGCCTGATGGAGTGAAAGTATTCCGCATTCTTTTTCTAAGAGATAGCGCTGCATGAAAAAAAGTATGCTCTCAGCAATTTAAAAAAGAAAATAATTAAGTAAAAATTGTATAATTGTATTTAGCAAATTATTTTCTAGCCTTTTGTGATACCAGATCACTGATGTTTAAATTTTCATTTCAATTTTTTAACTTCAGCTCACTGCTGTTGCTAAATAAATAGCAATTCTAAAAATTGGAACACATACAAATGATCGGATGATATAGGTTTTATATAGAACACATTAAAATAAATCACGGCTCTAGCCTGAAAATTAGAGCCAGGGGAACTCAAAAATGAGAAAGTCTTCCACTCCATCGGCCCCTTAAGGTTATAATAGATCAATTGATTTCGGTTTGCCACACATTGATTTAGTTTTGATTGGTATTTTTAATGTTCTACTATGTAAGTTATTGTAATTTTGTACTGATTATTTGATTATATTTTTTGCGAAGGTTGTCAGGTTACTTTTCCGATTATTTAAAATTTAACCTATAGGGCCCCTCTAGTAATAATATCTCTATGACCGAGAGCACGAAGCGCCCTGGGGCCGAAGACCATGTTTCTTATAACCTTTGAGTGAAAGTAGAGGAAATATTTAACTTAAAAAACTCTTTTGAAGGTATTTAATTTTTACCATTTTACAAATGATTTCCACAAAGGTACAATTTGTGGAATATACTTACGTACACAATACCTACGTACGATGTTGGTTAACCTGTCTAGTTTGGTCGGGTTAGCTTGGCGGTATTATTACTAAAGTGGTTCTATTACTTCAATTTTGAAATATAAAGTAATTAACCTGAACACCTTCGAGTACTATTAAAATACTTATAGAAAGCTCATAAAATAAATCTGCTAAAAGTCATCAACGATTGATTTATGATAACCTTCACACACTCTTGGAGTTATTTACAATGAGGTTACAAAGAGCCCTTGACAGTCCCAAAATGATGTTTCAAGCTTCACAATGTATTCAGATAGGTTATGCCCTCTGTAGTAGTATATCTCTAAGTGGATTAAGACATGCTATCTAGTTAACCTCGGACTGTAGAAACGTCAGTGTTGTCATTTATATTCCATTATATAATTGCTGATTTTTACTCATCAGCAATTATATAGTAATTTTTTATATCGTCATAAACCCGCAATAATGACGAAAATTTCGAAAAATTATAAAACGCGGATAAATTATGCGATCGGATTAAGATTTGGCACGCTTGTGGCTATGTGTAAAGCTAACATATGTGCCAATTTTTCATCTCAGCATTAGTTCAATTTTTATAGAATGACTGTGTACGTTTTTTAAAAAATTGTAAAATGGTCCAATTCAGTTGAAATTTGGTACAAGAGTATATTATTACCTAATAAATAAGTACACTAAGTTACGTTTCAATACAACATGTATATCCATGGTTTTTGTTGGATCATAAAAATTAAGGAGCATTAAGCGTGGTCCGTGCTGTATAGGTGACCGCTGAGAATGATACAGATGCATTTACCATCTGAAGACGAGGGAAGCAAGTCCAAAGGCATGTTGCAGTATAAATTTGGCGAACTGTATTTCTGAGGTCAAGCGAAGCAGGGAGGATGAGCGTAGCGAATCCGATGTAATGAGGAAAAGTTCAGAGTTACCCTGTACCTGATTTTTTATCATTTTCATCATTGAAGAAAATTATTAGTTGCAGATTTTTGTGAATAGGTTTTAAATATCATTTCGCTCTAATTTAACGGCTTTTATGGAAGAATGTAAATTTTAATTGACACTTGCTAGGAGAACTGACACCATCTTGGAAATAAATTTTAATTTTTTTCAATTTAACAATGACATGTTAGGGCTAATTTGTGAGTTATGAGTTAATAATTAATTTTCTTAAGAAATATTTATATATTTGATGTAATTATTTGTACACACAATATGATGAACAATATGATATTAATTAAAACGATTATCAGGATGAATTCAAAGAATTAAATTGAATTTAAATCCTGAAACTAGTTATTCAGTCTAAAGATATTTAAAATAAAATCAAATTCTAATTTCAATAACGCACATGTAAAGCCCTACTAGGGGCTAAATTAAAGAAAAAATGTTAAAACTACCATTTTAGACTTATTTCACGAATTGCGCCTCCATTTTAATCCTCACTTTGTTAAAAGTGGGTTAAATAAGATTTGCAGTCTTATAAATAACAAATATTGCAAACATTTTGCCTTATTATTATTTTTTTAAATTTCTGGATAAAACTAAAGACTGGTTTCATTTATTATTGTTATATTATATCAAGTAGTTTCCTTCGGGTTGTTTATAAAAATAGAACAAAAAGAACAATCGTCTGAAGTATTTTATTATTTGCATCAGAAAGAAGAAGATTAAGAGAAAGTGCCGCTATTTTAGTTAGTTCGGTTTTGATCGTTTTGTTCGGCTTGTGTTTGATTGTGGAAATTTATACCGTGTTCAAAAGATGCGATCGATGTCATGATTTTTCGGCTTAAATATGACATGTTGAAATATAAACATTTCAATGATGCAACTTAATTTGTAATTTGGTGAGTATAATTTTTACTTTCTTTTGTATAGCGAATTGAGGCTGTAGGACAAGGGTTGCCAGATTTCAGCCAAGATCCAGCGGGACAAATCTGGCAAGCGGGGGTGGGGGTTACTATTCCTGGACTACTTGGCCATTTATGCAACTTAGCTGTAAATAATGATTTTACTCGAGTAGAAACTTATTAATGCGCGAAGTGAGGCAATAATAAATTGCTGAAGCAATAAATATTTTTTACTTCCAAGTTGCGTACGCAAATTTTTTGAGATGAAGCAAATTGTATTTTTCATAACATCCCCACTTCGACTCAAAACTAAAGTAAAAATACTTTTTACTTAACTTTTAGTTAGTATTTTTAATTAACTTTACTCTTAACATACTTTTAGTAAGTTCACACACAGAGTAAGTTCACACACTAGTAGTGTGTGTGGATCATATACAGTACAATCTCTCAATACGGTAATATTAGCTGTATGAACCATGCGGAGGGGATCCGATCGCATATGCTAGAACTAGGGAGATGGAATCTAAATGGATCCCCCAATACGCTGTCTGTACCTTCAAAGACGATCATATTAACAGATAACCTTCTCGTCGAACTTTTATTTCACTTCATTATTACCGTTTTTGATCAAATAACTTCTGGAATATTATTTTTTTAGTGTAACTTTATTATTATGCAAAGAAATCACAATTTAATTAAATATATTTTTTGTTCTAAACTTTCTTATAACCAAAAGTGAACCTTCACTATAAAAGACGCAATTTTTGCGGGATCAGTTATGTCGTAATCTCACTCGATTGACTAAACAAAGACGCTGTAAGGACTGTAAAGTTAGTTGACCGTATTGCATATGTATCCAATACAGCCTGTTAAATACGCTGTGTGTACGTATGTAGTATTTGACTTAGTACTACAAAAATAAGCTTGTTCACAACTAAAATGTTAAGAGATTGAAAGAATATTTATTTGGTTTTTAAAAATATAGTTTCTTTTCTTTAGAGTTCCTATTTTATTACAGACAAAAAATGCTTGTACGCATTGTATGTATAATATTAATTTAAAATAGGTAATTTAGTAGTTTCTGAGGAATTTTAAATTTGAACGGGACAAAGTTGTCAATAGCCAATTGTAATAGGAACATTTGGTAACATTAGTACAGACCAAAGTCAACTAAGAAAATGTTTTAACTAAGTTTAGTAAAACTCAGGTTCAGGTACAGTGGAAAAGAATCAAGTGAAGAAAACTACTATGTACACACTGTGTATGTATTTAAGTCAGTGTTCGTAGGTTGTCAGTCTACTGGAATACATACTAAATGCAAAACTGGTATATTGTGTGATTAGTCTACCCTGCATTTATAAGGCACTTGTCTCTATTAAAAATTTCAAGTTTGCAACTGTAGCGAATAGTATGTTCACACATTATCATGCATTACTAATGTGGAACTATTATTCCACTTAAAAAAGCTACCAAATAACTATGTAAATATTTCTTTTTTAATCTAACTTTCTTATAATATTGAAACTCAATTTTATTGAATATATTTTTGTTTGGGACTTCCTTACAATACTAGATTTACCTTTATTATAGAAAGAAATTAATTAAATGCCATATGATATTCTATAAAATTGTCTGTGTGTACATAGTGAAATATAATATGGCTAAATATAAACAACTTCAGAAGATATTGGATAGATTGTAGTTTTATGATCAAAACTGATTTTCCTGTCATTACTTTAAGGGTCTTTCACTTTGTAAGAGAAATAAAGTGAACTAAACACCTAATGTTCTCTATTTTAAACTTAAAAAAGAAAAATCTTGACTTTATGATGAGTGACTTGACTAGGCAAAATTATGATGTATCTGGTAGTTTCAACACCTGGGTGCCATATTTGTGTAAAACAATTTAGGATTGCCAACATCTTTTTACAGACAAAAAGTTTTTTAGTTCTAAACTCGGCAACACTGAATGTCACTCTTTTGTTTGAATAATAAGAAATGAGTTTAAAACAAATATTTATTTAAAACAAGAGGTCTTCAGCCTCTTTGCTCTTTGTTGCTCTCTAGAAGTTTGTTAAATCATTTTGAACGCTCATTTTCATTTGGAAAGATAAAATTTATATCTCCTCAACTAGGGCAGTAATAAAAATACCCTCCCTCACACTTTTCAAGACACGGTATTATTTAATAAATAAAAGTAAATAAGAAATAATATAAGTCAGTGCTGCTTGCTAATCATATTTGTTATCATATTTTTATATGGTGCATGGTAATAACTTCAGATAAATGACAAACAAAGAATGCATTAGAGCTGTCTTGCTATGTATAGTAGGATTTTTTTTAAACTTTTCTTATCTTGGATACTAATAAAAGTTGTTTTTATTTAATTATTTAATAAGTATATTATATAAGCTATATAAAACTAGCTATAGCTATATTTTTAAAAAAATCAGGTACATAGTACCTTGGAATTCTTCATCACATCAGATTCGCTACTCTCATCCTTCCTACTTCAGACTCGCTTACCTCGTCCTCAGAATATTCAAGTCATTATTTATACTGTTTTATTCCCAGTGGTCACTGAGCCAGGCACTGATCGCTGACGCTGCTTAACTTTAATGATCCAACAGAATTGTTGATCATTGATCATTGATCCAGGATAATCTTATTGTATTAAAGAAAACATTGAGTACTTATTTATTACGTAAAGGTATGCACTTGTACTGAATTTCAACTCAAAAGGACAATTTTCCAATTTGTTACAATTTTTAAAAAAACGTACACTAGTCTTTTTATAAAAATTGAACTAATAATGATAGTGGTGATTGTGGTAGTAATTAAGGAGAGGTGATAAACCACCTAGCTAGTAGGCTGCGTTGTAGAAGACCCTTACATAGTAGATAGTGTTCTAACTTATGAGTGCTAGTGTAGGCATTTTACGTCTAATCCACAGAAGAGCCATGATTTTACTAACTCAAGTTTCTATAGCTTCAACTTGAAACAACGTGCCCCACTGCCAGACCAGGCTTTCCTGCTCTCGAAACCATTAAGGAAAAACATGTATATTTAATATAAACTACTATTGAGGGTACTAAATTTTGCCTAAACCCAGGTTCATTTAGGGTTAGGGATCTTTTTCGAGTACCTGACATAGCATAGGCTTGGAACCACGGGCTTAACGTCCTTTTCTAAGGATGGCACGAGAAAGGATTTCCATCCCTCCCATGAAAATCTTACAGGTCCTGACTGGGATCGAACCTGGACTGTCTAGGTGGCAGTCACACATGCTTACTATTACACCACTGCGACCCCACTAATCATTATAATAGTATATACATGGTAACATGCGTGCCTAATCTCACTTCAATCGCAACATTTTTCTGTGTCTCATAATTTTTAAAAAGAAATTAATGTATCAAAAAATAGTTTCCGAATAGCAAAACTACAGCTATAGACTGATTTTTGTACTATTAAGTTTCAACTCTCTTGCCTAAATACATTGGGAGCTACAATGATAACAGACACACACAGACAGGCAACTTTGCAAAAACCACTTAGAAGGTCTTAAAAACACCTGAAACGGATAATTCCGGTGACATCCCGGTTTCGGATATTTTTTTGGTATAAATGGAATATGTACGGTTTCCGATTATATACCTATGGTATTAATGAGGAAAAGTAAAAACTATATGAATTATAAAAAAACACTATTATAACAAATAACCATTTTATTTTTCATTCGTGTAACATTTGACAAAGACATTATGTACAATTATAACTAGAGTATAATCATATTAAGAACCTTTCAAATTATACAGGTAGTTTATTCGAAAGGTTTATCAATATAACTTCTCAAATTATGACAATCCCACGTAAGAATTAAATAAATCATTCTATACATTATTATTTTAATTTGTACAATATTGACATATTTTGTTATAACTGTAGGCATACTTAAAGTTTGAATAATGTAATTTAACTGTGTAAATCAAATTTTGATAATTATTAATACTTGTGTGTCAAGTACAAAACAAAATAAGATTCAGTTTGGGGCACAAAAGAGACTAAAAAATAAATTCTTTACTGATTATCGTGAAATAATTCCATTAGATATAGAATTTTCTTTCCATGAATTAACTTCATCTAACATAATTATGCTATAATGAAATAGGTCTCTTCTGTGGCCTAAACTGATTCTCAAATTTTGATGTTTCTTATTAATGGTTTAATTTTAATAAATGTGCAGCAAGACACACCAATAAAATTTTTACTTTCACAGCTTCTTGGTAAGCGTCAGCTAATCGAAACCAAAACTATTAAAATGATTAACTCTTGCTGTTAGTTTGTGTGATTTTTAACTGTTGGGAACAAAATTAACTATCAAAAGTTATTAACTAATTATCAAGTTGGTCAACGAGACCAAAGCTGAAGGAACCATTATATTTAAATCCTACTGTTGGCCAAGGGATTATTTGTATGTTCCCTGAGGTTTGCTGAGGGTGCAATTCAGTTAAATTCTAAAGTAAGTCAAATTTA
>JACMZG010001863.1:19825140-19885140 GCA_018340805.1 Microvelia longipes | reverse complement strand
ACCTGGCAACATTATTGCTATAAAGTCCTCACAGCTACAAGCATTGAGTTGCTTTTCTCTTAATGGAAATAACCCCTTAAAGTGTTAAGCTTGAAAAAATATTCTTGAATACCAAACTTAAAAGAATTTCATAAACTTATAATAAATACCTTTGCCAATGAGTCAGGCTGGACAGAAGTTACAACTACTGGGCAGTCTGTGCTTATTGAAAATCCAAATCTCGTGGGATCTTTGTTTGATTTCGTTGAGTGGAGTTGTAAAGTGCGTGGAGCCGTCCAGTAGTGTTTGGCTGAAAACACTGCCAGTGGACCCAAACCAGAGAATAAATCTTCAACCTTTTGCCTTCCAAAGTCTGGGCCTGAGAATACTAACTCAAACTTGCTTCTTCCTGTAAAAATTATATTGAATCACATATAATTGATTCAATAGATAGTTTTTTCATAGGTCTGATATAGTTTCTGATTACTAGTGGTAGTGTGGAAACATTAATTTTTATTTGTTCTTAATTATTAATTTATTCTTTCTTTATTAGTTATTATTCTTTTTAGGAAGCTGTTCTTTTATAATATTATGGGAATATATATCTCATAAATAAATTGAAATGACAATTTAAATTTATTTGTTTCTTTATTTAATATTTTTATATAATAATTTATCACATTTTCAGTTTAAATTTTCTATATTAGTGTTACTAAGGTTATTTTATTTTTTGATTTTGATTTTTTTTAAACAAATATTTTTATTTATTTGATATACAAAGTAAATATGAAAATTATACACCTTAAATCCTGAATTAAAAATTAGTAACACAATACATCTAAGGTTATAAACATAGTATAAAGAGCTCCTACTTTAATGTCTTAAGGACATTGTGCTGTAGGAGTAGTTCTGCTCAGATCTTTATAATAAAATATGTGATATTAAATAAATATCACATTATTAGATTTTTAGGTATTTAGATTTGAATTATTACACTTTATTAGAGGGATAGGAGAAATATTTAGTCAAACGTCAAAAGAAAGTTGTCCACATGTATGGGGCCTAATTTAATAACTCCCCAATGTGTTTAGAACACTATTATCACACCATGAATTTGTCCTGGTACTGTCCTGACCAAGTCAAACCGCAGCCGGAGCAGGAATTGCTCCAGAGCTGAGAGATTGTAGAGCAAGGCGTCTTAGACCCCTCCCTTGGCCATTCTGCTCCCTGAATGCTATTTTATTTTTGAGTTAAGCATTAAGGAAGTACATACCCTGGTATATGGTCGTGGGTAGAGGCTATCATTGTCTAACTCATTAATTGCTATAGGAACCTCCACTCTCTTTCTATATCACAATATTTATCATTTTGATTCTGCAAACAGAGCTTGAAATTTTAAACTTGAATAATTGAAACGCTATTACAAAGTTTTCTATCCTTTACAATTTTTGGTGCAATGTTTAGAAACCCTAATTTGAGTAGTCTTAATGAAACGTGAACATAATTTGAAGCTGATCATGATCAGGTGAGAATTAGGGGAGTTATTTCCTGAATATCATATGAATGTCAGACTGAAGGGCCTTATCTTTCCCGGAAGCTAGAGATAAATAAATGTCTTATTGATAGTAAATACTAACCTGGCAATAGATTGGTCTCAACTAAATCTAGAAGGTTATTTTCAATCCTCATTTTAATTATTTGTGTGTCTAATTTCTTGAGCATTTCTCTTATCACTATATCTAAACTTTTCTTATTTCGTAATTCTCTACACATCCTTTGTCTTCTTGATGCTTCATCTACTCGGGACCAACCTGCTTTCAAATATGCAACCCCTAAAAAGAAATAATCATAAATTAAATTGAATCTCTTGCTTTGCACCAATAAATAAAAGAAATAAAATCTAAATAATCTAATTACCTCTGCGAAACTTAACCATGCAAAGGTTTTTGGATTTTGAATAGGTTGGGTTTGGTAGAGGAAGGAAAGTCCATTTTATTGTTTTCCATTTTATTTTGTAAAACTGCAGTGTATAGGGATTAGTTTTTTTAGTTTTATATACTTATTTTTAGTTAGTTATATGTAAGAGATTTATTACTTTTTTATTTCTACAATTTTTACTTTCTCTTTACTGTATTTAAATGTAAATTAGATGTTCTAATTAATTACAAATAAAAAAAATAAATAATAACTCCAGTACTTCTTTAGACGACTTCTTTGTTTTAATATTCATAAATCACAACATACTATAGTATGACACACGGCTAAAATCAGTTGACAGTGTGGCGAAATAGTGTGAGGGAGCCAATGAGGTTAGTCGTTGATGTTAAACCACGCTCTCAAATTCAAATCAGGCCAACCTTATTGGTTCCTCAACACTATTTTCCTACGCTGTCAACTGATTTTAGCCGTGTATAATTAAGAAATTTAAATGACAATATTATAAACAAAATATAAATGACAAAAGTAATTGAACACAATTGACTAAAAGGTTTCCTAACCTCTAGAAGTACCTAAACTTCTTAATAATTATTTCTTATAAAGCATGATTTCCCAGCATCATGCTGGGAAATCATGCTATATAAGAAATATTTTCAATCTCTTGTGAATATTTATTCATTAACAATTAATCATCATTATTCTTTTATTCAAACTGAAAGTGTATACTTAAATTTAAAACTGACCTATAGCTGTATAAACCTGGTGGCTAGAAGCTAGTCCTGTGAGATTCTGTACAGTGTCAGCCAAGGTTGGAAGCCTAGATGGTGCTTGTCTGTTAGAATCAAGCCAAGCAAGAAGACCCTGCCCTGTTCTGCTTAGCGATACTCCTGCATAGTACTCTGATTTCACTTGTACTAACCACCTCCATGAGTCTGGTACATACTCTATCTCAATCTGATCTGCTTTATTATAATCTTCAACTAACTGTAACAATATTTTATGAATAAATTCTTTTAGTAAAGTCCATTTATGAAGACATTAAGGCAGTGAATTTATTACTTATTTTCTACTAAAAATTTTTATGAGTAAAATGTCTTCTTTGAAACTAGTTACATGGGTATTTTTGAGAATAATTTTTTGCTGGTATTATTATGTATATAGTCATAATAACTCACCATAATTATAAGTAATAGTTTTCTAGAAATTACTTGATATTTGTAAAATATAGAAAGGCCTTTGAGTTTTGGTCCCGAATATTATAAATAATTTAATAATATATATACCCTTTTCATTAGAGGTTGAAAATTCATGGAGAATGTTAACAATTGCTTTGTGTATAATCATTATTCCAGCAGAATTTAGTTGTCATGATTTATTCAAGCTGTGTCTCCATACACAAATTTATGTAGAGTTTAAGTTAACTATGAGGAGGAAATTATAAAGAGGTATGTTACTCTGTTTAAATTATCAGAGTCACTGACGCAAATTACTCTTCAGATCTATGCTTCGGTTAGGTTGTGAATGCAGGCTTTACTTAAGGGGTAAGGGTACTAAACATTAATTTCATATTAAGCTTCTGTATCCAATTTATATTAAAATGTTTGCTTGTAAAATTAGAAAAATCTGAAAGACAAGTGGCAGTTATCCTTAAAGGCTCTCTGTATGGGCACCTAAGACTTTAGTCATTTAGTGCTCTCTGTATGGGCACCTAAAACTTTAGTGCTTTCTGTATGGGCATCTAAGACTTTAGTGCTCTCTGTATGGGCACCTAATACTGCTTAGTAATGACACCTAAATGATGTTCGGCCTTATTTTTTTTTACTAAAATTAAAATGAAGAATAGTTAGATCTCCAACTTACAGAATCTTTAATATTGATTATATTGTTCAAATTAAATGCAATTGATAGAGATTAGGGAGTTTATACCAACTGTCAATACATATCTGATTTGTGGGTTTATTATACCTTACATTAAGTTAGGAGTTGGAACAATTTAAACATTTATTGCCGTCTTTTAACAGATAAGCTTCATGTGTGTTTGAAATTTCATTATTATTTTTGTAAACTGACCTGTGCTGCTTCCTGTGCGAGATCAAAATAAGCTTCAAAATCCTTCTTTTCATTGTGCTCTGATTCTAATTTTTCATAAAGACATTCTCTCGCCTGAGCCTACAAACAATTATTACCATAATATAACATCATGTCTCTAATTTATGTAATATATTACATCTACACAAGGGAATCAATCCCGGATTCAAGCTTAATTTCCAAGTAATACGTATGTTGACTCAAACTCTAACTCTCAAAGTTTAACCCAACTTAAAACTTCATGTGTAGACGTGATGATTTATTCTAATTTAGGTTAATAATTTTATGTGATATTGTACTATTTGTTATATAATTTATATGAAATATAATTAGAATGCATGTCGTCAAAAAATGTATTATTAAAATAAAAATTACTTTTTGTTAGCATTATACATAGATTTCTTTGTTAGTTTTGAGTCAGTCGTTTGGAAGTATATCTCTACGAGCAACATGTTTCTGCTGAACTTGAAAGAAATATTTTTATTTTAATATTTCCGAAACTAACTGAATCAGTGGAGAGCTTAAGTTCTTCTAGTTTGTCTCCCCCCCCCCTAATTTTCTCCTTTAAAATTCACATTCAAGGTTTTAGCATTTTTAAAAATTTGTTAAGCTATTATGAGTTTGTAGATAATATAATTACTACCCATTTCTTTTATTAGATTTATCTGTAAACTAAGAAATGGCCAGAACAAATTGTGATTTTATTTGATCAGATCTTTGTAGTTGCTTTTAAATAAAGAGAATTCATCATTTTATAGTTAAGCCTGATAAGTTGTTAGAGTTATGGCATTTTTAAAATGAATAAATATATTAATGTATTTTTTAAAGTTAATCCTATTGTATTCTTAAGGATTATGATTACACATTTAGTGCCTTTCTTTTTTAAAAATAAAAGAATCTAATATGGGTTGATTATAACATTCTTTAGCCTTTTGTCATTTTTTACATAGAATCCTTTATTTTCCAATATTAATTTCTTGACTTATTTGCTGCAACAAACTTATTAACTTTGCATCAAAGTTAATGGTTTTTATTTAACCAAAAATAATGCTGTGTAATTGAAATTTTTGCATAAAATTAAAGTTCATGATTTTTTATTTAATTATAAAATAATATATTTATTTTTATACATGTTGTAACCAAAGGTAATAAATGGGCTTTATATAACTAAAAAATTTTTTTTACGAATGTGTTAAATTTTTTTATTAATTAAAAGTGAGACATAATTATTTAAAAACTTGCTATAAATAAAAATTTCATAATTTTAAAATCTGTGATAATAATACTTAGTGATTTATTATTATTATTATTAGTTACCATCATTAACTGAGAGAGGAAGAGAAGGACTTGTGGTTGTAAGTCCATAGTGGGTGCGTTAGTAAAGTTTTCAGCCAAGTAGGAGAAAGTACCAGCTGCTTGGAGTAAATTATCTACAGCTGATTCTAGTTTACCTTGAGATCTGTCTCGTGTTCCGACCTGCAATATTAGCACAGTTTTAGTTCCCAATCGTATTGATTTAATAAATCTGTTATAAATTAATTTTGGTATTTAATTAGTTCCCAATCGTATTGATCTAATAAATCTGTTATAAATTAATTTTCGTATTTAATTAGTTCCCAATCGTATGATTTAATAAATCTGTTATAATTAATTTTGGTATTTAATCAGTTCTCAATCGTATTGATCTAGTAAATCTGTTATAAATTAATTTTGGTATTTAATTATTTCCCAATCGTATTGATTTAATAAATCTGTTATAAATTAATTTTCGTATTTAAATAGTTCCCAATCGTATTGATTTAATAAATCTGTTATAAATTATTTTTGGTATTTAAATAAGACGTATATAATTAAGCTGATTTTGATTTTCAATTCTGTGTTATGTTCGCCACAAAAGAACAATTAGTTTAAGTCAACTAAATAGACCTAACGATTTTGACTTGACGTTGACCTAGTGATTAGGGCATAGTTATCCAAATATTTTAATTTATTCTTGAGCGAATGTATTGTGATTTTAATAACAATTCACATATATAATATATTTTTTTCTAATGTAGCGTTTAAATAGGTGTGCCCGTCACCAGAAACATGACATTGGTGCTAATTTACCTATTTTTATTCCTTTCCAACTTAAAACATGAGTGGTAATATGACTCAATAGTGGTCTAATATTGAAGTAATATGCCTTTGACTAATTATGTATAAGTTATTAATCGTCAAACGAGATTATCGTCCTTTAGTTTGTCTTATTTATTATCAGTATATGTGTACCGCGTTTCCGCTCAATGATATATTATCAGTATATGTGTATATATAATATATATATATATATATATATATATATATATATATATATATATATATATATATATATTATATGTGTGTGTGTGTGTGTGTGTGTGTGTGTGTGTGTGTGTGTGTGTGTGTGTGTTCCAAGTTTCTGCTCAATAAATAAACACTTTTTCACATTTACACATTTTCTACAAAAAGCAAACTCTTCTTCTTACATTTTTGTTCAATGTAAGAAAAAGTATAAAACAAAAGAAAACTGTGTACAGAAATAAAAGAGATGGGGGGGGGGGTAGTCAATGCACAGCATTGTTCTCCCTACCACTCTTTTTAAGTTAACAAAATGTAAAATGATATATAAAAACATCAGTTGGTTTTTTTTAAATAAATAAACACTTTATTCATTTTTGTATATTTTGTATAAGTATAAAACAAAAGAACTATGTAATCAATCTAATAAGTTTTTTTATTTTCTTATTAATACTAGTGTGGATTCTTGTAATACTAAATGAGAATAAATTTAGGGCACAGAAGAAAAAGAATCTAATCATATATCATATAAAAAAGATTTCGTAAGATAAAATAAAATATTTTTTACTACTTACACGTAGCATGTTTAGATGAAGCTAATTCAGCGTGTAATAATCTATTTCACGTCAGTCAGTATTAGACGTGAGTTAGATTATTAAAAGTTATTTATAAAATTTTCTTTACATGATTTTGTATCAAGTATCATGAATATGCTACTTGTAAGCAGTAAAATATAAAACATAGTTAAGAATGAATTAACACACTTGAGTTTTAAAATATTTTATTGTCAAACCACAATAAATACATGAAAAGTAGAAAACTGACCGGTTTCAACTATAAATTAGTCATCGTCAGAGTAGATTTATAAACGATGGCGATGACTAATTTAGTTGAAACCGGTCAGTTTTCAACTTTTTATTTACTTATTGTGGTTGACAATAAAATATTTTTTTTGAGGTAGTACGTAATTGAGCACTTTATTGGACCGTTTTAGGATGAAAAGCCAATCATTATTGTAATAGGAGGTTATTTAGTACTTTTCATCTCCGCGAGGACAATAATGAATGTAAAAAACTCCTAGGACGTAAAAGTAATTCATATGTTGCCGCCATTACTGTAATGTAGCGTGTTCAAAAAACAATCTGTGTTAAACCTTCATGAGTTTTCTTTAAAAACGTTCATTTTGTTTCTGTTTTGTTCGTAGACTAATTTTTTTTTCGTTTTTAAAAGGTGTTCTAATTCACAATTTCTGTGTGTTTTATTTGTAAAGCTTTTACATTTTTGAGTAAAAGTGTGAAGCTATGGATGAATTTAATGACGACGATAATATAGAGTTAATAATAATTGGACGTTTGTTTTTTTTTTTTCAATTAAGTATATAGCGCAGTTTAATGAGTGCTATTTTTGATTTTTTTAATGAGTGCTACCTCAAAAAAAATAGTGTATGCTATCCGGCTGAGAATGTCTTTATGTCTTGGCAATTTTTCCCGACTCGCTTCGCTCGTCGGTAAATCTAATTGCCGTGACATAAAGACACACTTCTCAGCCTTATGGCATAAATAACTATTTTTTAATAACGTGCGACGTCATTAAAAATTTACTACTTATTCCTGCAATGACGTCAATTCCGGACTATAACCTAACGTCAGAAATATTTGATTTCATTCATAAAAAGCCTTCAATTGAATCACTTTATAAATTTTATCATCTAGAAGGACTAAAGTATTTAAATTTTCGGTGAATTATTGAAAATTATGCTGTCATAACAATAGTTCTCGATAGTTGATAATCAAAAGTTCTCTACTATTATGTGATTGACTTTTATATAATGTTTCATTTCGATCCGAAAAAGCGTTCGATAGATATCGAGAGTCACAGTAAGAATAAATTGGTCTCGCGAATTTTATTTTTTATTTATCTCTACAACTCCCCCTTTTTATAAAATTAATATTACCTGTGTATAAAGAGCTCCTGTATTGAATAGTACACAAGCTTTTTCAAAAGCTACAGTTCTTTGACAGCTGGGCACTCCTGTTAAGCTATCGTACCTGCCATCACAAAATAATTACATAAATCGTTATTTGTGTATTCTTTAACTTTTATTTTACTTTTCATTACCTATTACCATAGGTATATCGGTAAAGTATTGTCTTCACCTTAAAAACCCCAACCTGAGGTTGCATTTAATCATTTCATCAAATTTCTTAATGATTAATCAAGTTCTTAATGATTTTTTATATATCAAGTTCTTAATGATTTGTATCATCAAGTTTCTTAATGATTTTTTATATCATCAAGTTTCTTAATGATTTTTTATATCATCAAGTTTCTTAATGATTTTTTATATCATCAAGTTTCTTAATGATTTTTTATATCATCAAGTTCTTAATGATTTTTTATATCAAATGATTTTATATCAAAGTTTCTTAATGATTTTTATATCTCAAGTTTCTTAATGATTTTATTCATAAAATTTCTTAATGATTTTTTGTATCATCAAGTTTCTTAATGATTTTTTATATCATTTATGGGATTTTTTATATCATTTTCTTAATGAATTTTCTCAAGTTTTCATTTAATGTTTTAGTATTTTTGCCACTTCCCTTTATATGCCCTTAAAAACTAGTTTAGTTGTTAGGTTTTAACTAGCGGCTTGTTTGGTGTTGTCTGGTTCTCCTGAACTCTAGCAATACTTTATTGATAATAAAAAATAACACGGGATATCTCAATAAACATAGAGCACGCTATAACTGACAATTGATTGAGATGTAAATTACCTTTAACAGGGATCCATATACACACACACACACGCATATAATATATATATATATATATATATATATATATATATATATTATATATATATATATATATATATATATATATTATTATATATATATATATACGCTTAATCTTTTTAACCGGTCCAAAGTTGATATGAACATTTCAAATAGCCAAAAAGTTAAAAACACCGTGATAAATGACCGGAATACATTGTTAAATATATAATAATGTTAATAATAAATGTAATAAATAAATAACAATAAAAATAATGTAAAAAAGGAGAATATTGCAGGACTCTATATATGTATACACAGACACACAGTCAATATTATCTTCACGAATTAATGAAATATTATAATTACCATTCGAAATAGATGGGGAGCGTTCTATCTGGTGGAAAGAACCTCCTCTCCACGAAGTATAGTTGATTGTAGTATTGAAGTAGTAATGCTATTCCCTCTTGGTTCCTCTGTGGACTTCTCATATTCTGTAAGGCCATACAAACAACCTGTTAGCTTAACTGTATCAATATACATTTATGCTTCATAAGGATTGTTACAAACAATAATAAGTTGAGATTATTGGACTGCAATAGTTTTCAAAAATATTAAAGAAATATTGAAGACGGCTGTCTGTTAAATAATATTTATTGAAGTAGATCTTTCGCCAACGTGACACCAGGCACCATAAGTGCAATCTGTTATAACAATACAAAAGTAACCACACCAATTAATCAAAAACCAATATATCCCAAATATCTTTTGGTTTTTGGCTAATTGTTGTGGTTATCTTTGTATTGTATTACAGATTGTTCTAATGATGCTTGGTGTCACATGAAAGTTCTACTTCAATAAATAATATTATTTATAGGCCTACTGTCTTCTACAATTTGTCGTAGAAATAAAACACTGTATATCTTCAGTGTTTTATGCGAGTTTCTTCGTAATTTTAGTGGACCCTTGGTGACTAATTACCCAACGAATTTCAAATACATATATACATACATACATAAATATATATATGATCTAAAATCCGAAGTACATTGCATTTTTAAAATAAAAATACTCCTTTGTCAATTAATTAAGATGAAGTTAATATTATATGATAAGTAAAAATTATTTTAATTATATATTGTCTAATACTCCGAGAGCCCGTTGCAAATTTCCTGACCGTCGAGCCCCTAAGGTTTATCCCGCTAGATTGATTTATTTCGGCTTCATGATAAAGGATCATATGATTGCCATATGATCCTTATGGCATAAGGGCCCCGGGTCCCTTTAAAGTCCAAAATCAGTTTTTGCTCTATAGCACCGTTCTTATAAGTTTTATCAAAAAAGTTACGGGCTCTTTTTTTAAGATTATTAAATTTGTGACAAATCAATGTTTTAACATCAAATTTGGTTTAATAGAACCAGAGATATAAGTGTTCAAATGTTTACCGAAAATACAACAAAAATCTCTAATTTACATCTCAAATGCACAAAACTTTTAAGTTTTACTTTTAGTTTTATGTTTAGTTTTAAATATAGGCAGACTTATTCTATTCTATCAAACCATAAGGAAAATAAAGTTTTTCTAGAGAAAGAGAGTAGCACAGCCCTTGTATTGATGATTTATTGTTTGACATATAATGCTAAAAAATACATATTTTTATGAAATTCAAACCCCATTTTTCAGTATTATATGTCAAAAACCTTTGGTTGTTTTATGTAACCTCAAAGTTTATTGTGAGTAATTTTTTTAAGGTTATAAAATATATTTAAAGTTTTAACTATTCAAGTGGTGAAGAAATATCAGATTTATCACTGAGTGACAGCTCAACTTGTTTCAAGAGTTACTCATATTCTTTAATGATAAATTACTGTGCGTTTTGAGTTTCAGCAATACTTAAAGATCTCGTTCGTTGTTGACTGCCCATTATTAGTTATTGTTTTCTTGTCATCCGTATTAGTGTTTTCGTACAATAAATGTCAAGGCAATTTTATTTATGAAATGTCTTTTTAACTGTAACTTTGTAACTTTAATTATAATCTTCGATGCTCGCATGGTATAGTGGTTAAGGTAACATTTTTGACTTACGAATGAATACAATAATGAATCAGATAATTATTCCTTTTTTTAATAATAGGGGGGGGGACCATTGTAATAAACATGTGACCCTATTTGCTTATCTTAGAATAATACTGCATTTAGAAAGAGCATAACTGATAACAGCATAATTGTTTCACTGGTGGACTTAAGTAATCTGCCACCGTAACAATATACAATTTCTTGTGACAAAGTTGGGAATACTTTCTGTTGCTGAATTATTATGTTCGATTATTCATTAATGATAATTAATTATTAATTAATGATCGATTATTCATAAAATACTATTACATATATATATATATTTATATATATATATTATATATACATATATCGTTGCATTACAATTTTTTAAGCATTTCAAATTGTATTTTAACGTTTTTAATTAAAATTATGTTAAAAGTAGTCCTTGTCAACTAAATTTAGATTTTTGTTTTCTCCTACTCTTTTGCAATCTAAGACCGATTTTATAAGTACATAGCAAGGTTTTTAAGTTATTTTATATGTTACTGATAGGTCATAGTATAATTAATATCGTGTCACTTCCTTATGTTGTAAAAATGATTGTTGTGATTCTTAAAAAACATGCCCTATGGCGTTTCATATATTAGTTGAGTTTTTAAACTTTTGTAAAATTGTATATGTAGAAAATTGTAGAATAAAGAATTCTATCGTTTTCCTAGTTTGTAAAGTAAGTAAATATATTACACTGAGTTGGTTCATGTCACAGGAATGCAGCATGTGTTGTCATCCTATTGCCTGCCTGTATTCTCTGCATTGAATATATTCAGTAAATAATGTCAAACTTATAGACTTTATAAGTTTGATATTATTTATGTACTTAAGACTAAGTTCATATAAGTAATTCTTTATAATTTATTTAATTTAGCTATATATTTATCAGTTGTTACTGTATTAATAACATTTATAGCGTCTTGTTACGAGTAATGTATCAAGTAATCATGTGTTTTATGTAATGAGATGTGTAACTCATTTTGAAAACCATTATTATGATTTATTTTCTGCTAAACACAGTCATTTTTACATTATTTTTTTTTTAAATTCATATTATACAGCTTTTTATATTACCATATTACTTATATTTATGTTTTTTTAGTGTCATAAATTATATAATTTTATGTTTAGTCATATATGGTCGTACGTAGTTTAGGTATGAACAGGGTTTACTGTCTTTAAATTACTACTAAGAAAAGGTTATAATTGTGAGGGTTATAATAATATGGGTTTTATTACCTGTCTCATGTCCATAAATTGTGTTATTGCTGCTTCGTAAAGCGTTCCTTCCTCGCTGTAATGCTCCAATATAAAATCCTGCAATAGAATTACAAATTATTACTAAAAGTTAGTTAGTTATGCTACTTTTAAAAATTCTGGCGCGGTGGTCCGCATGTCGGGCGAATTTCCTTTGGATGCGTGTTTTCGTGCTTTCTACATTATATAAGTTTACAACTACTAAATAAATAATTCCGGCGCGGTGGTCCGCTGTCGGGCGAATTTCATTTAGAATGCGTGTTTCCGTGCTAAACAACCCATTTCTTGCTTATGCAAGAACCATGCCCATTGCGTGGTTCCGGTTCATGCTTTAGAACCTAAGCAGTTACTCAATTGTCAAGCACTGCTCGTAACTCATTTTGTCTGTATTTTCCAAAGGAAATGCGCATAATCATCCAGTTGTTGTACAAAACTATGCCTCTAGAAATTAGAAGTACGCACTATTATTTGCACTAGTTTAAAGATTAGTTACTTATCTTTAAGCTTAGTCAGTTATCTTTAAAGGTTTTAGCGCATTTTTCCTTTGGAAAATACAGACAAAATGAGTTACGAGCAGTGCTTTGACAATTGAGTAACTGCTTAGGTTCTAAAGCATGAACCGGAACCACGCAATGGGCATGGTTCTTGCATAAGCAAGAAAATGGTTGTTTAGCACGGAAACACGAATTCTAAATGAAATTCGCCCGACAGCGGACCACCGCGCCGGAATTATTTATTAGTAGTTGTAAACTTATATAATGTAGAAAGCACGAAAACACGCATCCAAAGGAAATTCGCCCGAATGCGGACCACCGCGCCAGAATTATTTTCTAGTTGTAAACTTATATTAGGTAAAAAAAAGATAAAAAAATTATTCGACCTTCCAGGATGTGAACCCAGGTACTCTGGGTTTGAGTGGTCAAATTGACTCCCGCACCCACTGGCATTCAACTCAGAGGCCCAAAAACATTTGAAAACGACACCCTATCGAATTTATTTTTATTCGACCTAAATTTTGTTTTTTCTGTAATTTACAATGGTTTTTTTCGATTTTTAGGTCACTTAGAGTTGGTCGTATCGACTTCGGACCGGTTTCATTCGATTTAGCGTCTCAAAAAACATAAATATTGACCTTTTTCGCGGCAAAAAAATATTTAACCCTGAATTTGCCGATTTTTTGAAAAATTCGCTGACTCAGCAAACCGGGTTAATGACGTCACATAAACCTGGTTTTCAATAGGTTTCGTGTTCTCCGAAGGTTGATTTTTGTACCTAGTATTGGTTAAAAAATATTAATCCGTTCGAAATAGAGTGTTTACAAGAAAGTGTCTAGAAATACATATATATATATATATATATATATATATATATATATATTATATATATATTTATATATATATATAATATATATATATATATATATATATATATATATATATTATATACATATATATATATATATATATATATATATATATATAATATATATATATATATATATTATAAAGTCTCGCGAAAATTTTTCGTCATTGGGGACCTCTGAAACGGATTTGTGTCGTGGTCCGAGGTTCGAATTCCGCCATGACGCCTATCCCATTAGGCGAATTTCCAAAGAAATTCGCTAAAAAAGGGTTGATGTCTAATTAGGGGATTCTGATCCTCTCCTCCCCTGGAGTTAGTTAGTTTTAAAATTAAATTCCCCTGAATAGTATAGCATTATACGTAAATCTGTTATTATTGTTGCAGAGCTGCTTCTCCAGTAAAAAAACAAAACATTAAGTATTAATACAGTCTTTTCTTCTAGTTTTAGCAAGTCTTTCGAAGGAAAACGAATTTCGCAAAACTTCTATCAAATTTATATATATATATATATATATATAATATATATATATATATATATTATATATATATATATATATATATAAATAAATTTGATAGAAGTTTTGCGAAATTCATTTTCATTCGAAAGACTTGCTGAAACTAGAAGAAAAGAACTGTATTAATATATATATATATATATATATATATATATATATATATATACGCTTAATCTTTTAAACCGGTCCAAAGTTATATGAGCATTTTAAATAGTAAAAAAGTTAAAAACACCGTGATAAATGACCGGAATATAATAACCTTAAAATACTTTAGGTTATTAATATGGATAACCTTAAAAATACGCTCAGTAAGCAACAATGAACCTCGGAAAATCTGTCTGAAAAATGGCTTCAGCTAAATATGCTGAAATGTTGTGAAAGGATAGTGTTTAGCATGCTAATCGAAAGTCTTAATTGTCTTCAACGGTACCCATTGAGAGATCTGTGATTACAGTAAACATAGTTTAACAAAACCATGTCCCTAACCTGATATACCTTTTTTACTTGGGCCATTTTGGGTTTAAATAAAATATTTCCTTCAGCCTTGGTCTTGTTGTCCAACTTGTTTAATTAGTTAATAACTTTTGATAGTTAATTTTTGTTCCCAACAGTTAAAAATCACACAAACTAATGGCAAGAGTTAATTATTTTAATAGTTCTGGTTTCGATTAGCTGACAGCTTACCAAGAATCTGTGAAGGTAAAAAATTTATTTACCTTACAAAGTTGTCTGTCTGTATGTGTAAGTGTGTGTGTCTGTTATTATCGTAGCTCCTAATGTATTCATGCTAGAGAGTTAAACTTCGTACAAATACCAGTCTACCACTTAAGTTGTGCTATTCGGAAAATATTTTTTATGATTTTTTCATAAAACGCGGAAAAATGATACTGATTGAAATTTGACACGCATGTAGCTATGTATAAGACAAACATGTGTTTTAAATTTCATCTCATTACCAGCATTAGTTCAAGTTTTATTGAATGACTTGTGTTGTTTTAAAAAATTGTAAAAAATCAGATGATCAGATTGAGTATAAATTTGGTACAAGTGTAAACCTTTACTTAATAAATAAGTGCACTGAGTTTTGTTTCAATACGACTATTATTACTATGATTTTTGTTTTGATCATACAAATTTAATTAGCGTTGAGCGTAGTCAGTGCTAGTACTGTATGGGTCACCGCTGAAAATGAAACGGATGCATTTGCTATCTGAGTACGAGCGAAGCGAGTCTGAGGACATGCTGCAATACAAATTTGGCGAATTTTACATTCTGAGGACAAGCGAAGCGAGTCCGAAGCAGGGAGGATGAGCGTAGCGAATCCGATGTGATGAAGAAAAGTTCCGAGGTACCCCTTACCCGATTTTTTCCTTTAAAAATTGGTAAGAAAGTTTTGAGCTGAAGTAAACTTATAAATTAACTCAAGCTAATAAATAATAAACTGAAATCATCTCATATTTAATATTTGTGAATATTTCTTTTAGCGAATTTTCTTTAGGAAATAAATTAAGGCTAATTTAAGGTCTCGCTATATTTTAATAAATAACAAACTAATTTGTACCTTCTATTATTTCAAGTTTACAGACTAGAGTCATTGATCATGAATCGTGCTACATACAATGCAGTTTTAAATCTGACTCCTATAATATAGCTTTTAATTTTCCTTTGCATCAAATATACTTATTGAATCTATAATTTATTAACATTATAGACTGCTTTAAATTTTAAAAATAGATTACTAATAAATCCTATAATTACCTTAGAATTAATCATTTTTTCTATTAAACGTTACTGAAGTATAAGTTAGTTATAGATTTTTAGTCTTTATACTTCCTTAAGTTTGGACTAAAGTACAACTTAAAATTAAATAAAAACATTTATCATTGTTGAATATATTGTATTGGTTTCCAGAGCTACTCGTGATCAGATACTTAAGGATTCGTGCTTCTTTAGACTGTAACTTAACATTTTTTGAGCTCATTCTATTTTAACCTTAAAGGATTTATGTGGTTAGCTTTTATTCCTGATTTATAATTTTATGCATCTATTATTTCATAGGGTATCGTATAATTAAGTATTATATTTAATGATAGTTTATTGCAGTATACATTTAGTAGGTTGATAAATCGTTAGTATGAAACTGCATAAAAATCATTGGTAGGAAAATAAGGATATCGAACTATTTAATTTTTATTCATGTTTTCATAAGGCCTAAGGGTTACGATTTCCTATTGATGCATCAATAAATTGTCCGAAGCTAAATATGTTTGCTAAAAAAAGTTGGTAATTATAAAAGAATAAAAAATATAAATAAAAATAATAAATAAAACAATCCTGTCGTATGATTGAAATAGTACACCGAAATAATCCCAAAAAGTTCAGTAAAAAAAACACTCGGAAAAATATGAAGTAAGTTTTAAAATTTTCTTTACTGACTTAAGTTGTTAATTTATGTTATATCAATTTAACGTAATGACAACTTGCTGTCTTCAGACTTTACTAATAGTCCAAGAGCCGGACCTGAAAAAATGTGACTCATTTTGTACTACTTCAAACCAAATTATTCTGAATATATACCTTAAAATTATGAAGGAAAAGCATAGTCTGCCTATCCAGTGTGGAGCTTTTCATATCATTGCGCATGCTCAAAATTTAAAAAAAATCGCACTAATTCTTGCAATAAGTGGATCCCTGTAAGTCGCGTGCAAAACATGAAGAGACCATTTTTTAAAGCTGATAAAAGTTCCTATAATACGAGTGCTAAATCATCAAAATCAGATGTCTACAACCAAAGTTATGGCTCTTTCAAAAACACCAAAAAAAGTATTAATTTATGCAAAGTCAGCGACTTTCATTGAAAAAATATGGACTTTTTGTGCATTTTTTGGCCATTTCACAAATGTTATAACTTTAGTTGTTTTTATTCGATTTTGACGAAAAAACACTCGTTTTATAGGAAATTTTATCAGGGTTAAAAAATGGTCTCGACTTACAGGGAGCCACTTATTGCAAGCAAACCGGTATTAGTGGGATTTTATAAAATTTTGAGTATACGCAATCATATGAAAGGCTCCTTTCTGGATAAGCAGACTATGCTTTTCCTTCATAATTTAAGGTTTGCATAATAATTTAGTTTAAAGTAGTTCAAAACGAGTCTAGCACTTGGACTAAACAACCTAAATAAGATAAAACTGATCACTGATAAAAACTATAAAAATGTTTACCTTTTTACTTGCACGTTATAACTACCTGGACATACGCGCGCGAATTTAATTATTAGTAATTATTATTATTAATTATGGGATATAACATTAATTAACAATTTAAGTCATTATGGAAAAGTTCAAAAAATACTTGTACTTTTGTCCGTGTGCATTTTCCCCTGTTCTTTTCGGGCTTTTTTCTTTTACCTTTTTCCGAGTGCCATCATATCAGTGTCCCATTAGTTTTTGGGTTTGCTAAACATTTGCCAAAGGGTGATAAGTGTTTCACACTCATCATGCAGTCGAGGACTGTTAAATGTATTTTCACTTGATTCGGTAAGTCATTTAAGTCAAATTCTCTAATTGTTTGACTGGCGTGCTCCATTCTTATATTTTTATTTGCGTGGAGTCAAACTCTTAAACAAACGGAGTTTGATTAATAATTAATAATAATTAATTGATTAATAATAATTAATAATTAGGGCTTTTTGTTTTGATTTGTAGGAATATTTCCTTCAATTACATAATTGTTCTTGGAAAATTTACTTAAGTGTTATAAATTTTAAATATCTTACTCGAGAGTAAACTCTAAACCTAACATATATCTTATTATTTATGCGTCAAACTTACTTTGAACGGCTCCGAGAAATCTATTTCCTTCGTTTCTTTGAGTCCAAGTGGTACCATAGGCATTACTGGTTCGCTACTGCAACAGAAAATAAGAAACCAAATTAAATTATTGATAGTAATTTAGTCGAGTTATGAGTGTTTATTATTGTTTACTGTAAATATACACCTGACTGGTGTATTCGGAGTAAATAGGATCTAGACTATCTCACATAAGTTTGGAGAATGCTTATGTTAAACGACGCTAAGTCGTCACTTAAAAGTCTTTTTGTAACATGATACAATTGGTGAGCCAGATGGTGTAAAGAAGCTTTACGACATTACCATAATATACTTGTTTATTGTAAGCACAGGTGGGATATAGATAGAATGATAAATAAAGCGAACCTATTGGTTGGATTTTATTTATTCAAGTCCAAATTAAACAAGTGGTTGTCTTGATTTTTTAAATGGTGTCTATCTGCTTAACTTCACCTGTTAAATACTTCAGCTAAATACTCTAATACAGAGTACTCATCGGAAAATTCAGCTAAACCTTTTGATTTAGAGCTGGATTCATCTAGAATATTCGCTACTCAAAGCGACTACCATTCTGGATGCGCGTAAAGTATAAGAACCTCTTTGAGCATAAAATAAGTGTTGTTCTCTATGTCGCGGCAAATGACTATGAATCATCCATTTTCTTTGCTTGTAACACACTACTTTTATTACCTTTCAACTATTTGAACCTCATGAATATCTCTTAATATTCATATGTTGGAATTTAAGCTTTTCCTACTTAAAGCACACCTTAAGCGGCCTCAATAAAGCATAAATATTTGAAATAATCTGTGGAGTAACGCTGGTCTTGTAAAAGAAAACTTCATTAAACCTTAAAATTTATTCATCACAAATCTTATGGCCTGTGATAAACATCCGTTATATCTAAAGTATAATACCTAAAAAATACCCTAAAGTATGATTTTGGTATTATCCGTAAGATTCAATTGATTACATATCGCGTTAGACCTTTAAATTTTTTAGGATCCTAAAAATCAACCTTTTAGCAAATTTTCGAAGTAAAGAGCTTTTTAGATTGGGGTCTAGGAGAGGTTGGATTATTTCATGGTGAGGTAGATTTTTGGGAAGGGGAGGGGGGTATATATATATATATATATATATATATATATATATATATATATATATATATATATATATATGTATATATATATATGTGTGTGTGTGTGTCAAACAAAACATTGTTATTAAGTGACACAAAGTAAACAAATCAAGTTTTTTCACTATTTGAAAACTCGCTTATATCGTGGCAGTATGACACTTATATGTAGCAGTAATATGACGAACTGATAGAATAATACAACCATGTGGCCGCGAAGCGCTGATGCCGCGGAGCAATAGAGGGGCCAAAGGTCTCTTTTTTTATTGTAAATTATTAGTTTTTGAAAACAAATTGAATCCAAGTTTTAATTTATGATGTAAAAGTTTCATTTTATAATACTCTTTTCATTTTATTATTTAATCTTTAAAAGGAAATAAAATTGAAAGTCAACTTGTATTTCCGGTCGCCAGGACGTCTGGTGTTACGAGCAAGGTGAGAGACCTAGGCGGTAAGTTTCGCAGACTTATCAAGTCTCATCGTGAAAGTTGTCTCCGTGGAAAATCAAGTATTTTCTAAATGCCATATTTGAGTAAGTGTTTTTTATTAAGCTACTTGATTTGTAGATTATTCTTAAAGAAATTAAACTACTATCAGTGATTTATTCTGAAATTGTTTAATTTCGAAACTTGTTAGATTTGAGAGAAATTTGTTGGGTTTGTGTGGTGTCAACTTGGCTGTTTATATTAAGAGAAAGTATGGTTCACTCACCTGCTTGTCTGTTCTCGAAATAATGCCCAAATTAATTATTTATTTATTTTTTATGGTCCACGGCTGATTTTAACTTTCTAATTAATCTACTATTAAGTTACAATTATATTTATTGTGCATTTTGTGTAGTGCTTCAGTCATATTCACTAAATAATTGATTCTCATATTACTATCTCACTTTATTTAAAGCACGACCCTTATATACACACACACACACACACACACACATATATATATATATATATATATATATATATATATATATATATATATATATATATATATATTATATATATATATATATATTATATCTTTGATTTTGTATATATTTTAGGAATCAGAAACTAATTGTTGGTTACAGATGACACCATGTAGGCGTCATATTTCGGAGTAATTTCACTTAAACAGTTCAAAAAAAATATACCACTTGACATCTTAAAATAATTTTTTAAGACAACGTTCAGTTAAGTCCATTTTTTGTACATTGGTAATTTACAATCTACACTCTGTTTAGAGATCCTGATTGAGAGGTTTTTCTAAGCTTCTCATCTTCGCTGATATTAATTGTTGTATAAGTAAAATTATCTTTATATTTTAACATATACGTTTTTTTACAGGGATTATGTGCGTGTGTAAGTGTAATTATGATCATTTAATTACTTATCACTATTTAATAAATAAAGCTTTAAAAAAATTTTTAGTTTTTGGTTTATTTGTATTTCATGTTACTAAATGTTTTTATGAAATTTGGATTTAGGGTTTTGTCGTTTCACACTCCTTTATAATAACATGGAGTAGTAATACTTAGAAACATGAGAGTATTTTATTATAACACGAACCCAATACACTAGTGAACAGATTGTTGTGTTTCTCTTAAAATCGTTCTTAACAATAGAATAAAAATAAAAGTTGATAAAAGAAAGGGCAGGTAGAAGAATACAAGTTGTAGAAGAGTTTTAAAAAAGAAGTTCATGAAGTTTTCAGGTAGATAAGAAAGAACCTTCCAACCTGAGTAAGGTAAATAAACAATAGCAAGGACCTTTTGGACGTCAACACAAAGGACTTTAACAAATTCCTTTCACTACTAAGATGGCTTAAAGGAACTTCTTTTCCATCTTCTTAATGGATACAATGTTTTTAAAAAGATTTGGTGGATGAGGAGTCTTTGGGTGTGGCATTAGGGTGTCTTAGGACCGTCTACCTAATCATCCTAGATAAGGTTTAATGGGGTTTTGATTAGTTTGGACTACTTGTTTGTGACGCAGTGGATTTTTCTTTCTTGCCTTAAAATTGAATAGTGTAACTTTTAAATTTAAGTTAATAAATCTTTTAGACAAGGTAAAATCGAGCCGTGGTATGGGTTCAAAGAGCAAGGTATACTGCTTTAAATAATTTTTTTCTTGGACATTTTTTTTAAATTAAAGTTTTTAATAATTTCGTTCACGGAATTAGCCAAAAAGCAATTGTTTTTAACTTTTATTTAATAGCATGCTGTTGTTAATTAATGTTACATTAAAAAAAATTATACCTTGCTCTCTCCGCAAAAACTTGTGGAACCTTGAGTTTAAGTTAGTATTGACCTTAACCTTAACCTAACACTGTTGAAAGACAGTTGTCTTAGTTTGTAAATGCATTTTTTTTGGTGAAATTTTAAATTTCACTTCTATTAGGGTTCCCCCAAGTGTTACAGGCTAGACCTTTGTGTTAAACCCACAAGCCAGAGTTATACAAAAACGAATTATAGCTTAATATAAACTCAACCTGGAATACCCTTTATTATACATTATTTTAAAAATAACAGTAAATTTAAAAAAGAGTAAACACAAATAAATAATATTATTAATACCATACGTTATCATAAATAAAAATGTTAGAACAGTTTTATCTTGATGATCAGTTGTATATAGATCATGTGAATAATTATTGCATTTATTATTTTATTTATTTATTCTTTATTAATTAATATAAATACAAAAATAATAAAAAAATCATTGGTGTAAATACAACACATAAAAAAAATTTAATTTATTATAATTATTTAAAAAGACCACTTAAGAGTATTCAAAGTGACTCTTGAGCTGTGGTGGGCAGTTCTATTTATTAGCAATTTTTCATAATTAAGGGGTTTTTTAATTTTATTTTTTAAGTAAAAACATGTATAATAATTACCTACATGAGAATTTAAATAAAAGTCTATCTATCAATAAATTCCTACCGATATAATGATTGCAAAACCGGCAATCAAAATCCGCTATAAAAATTAAGTCATTACAGAAAAGTCCGTCTTTTCCACATAATTATCTATATTAAAATAGCAGAGCCGGCTTTCGACTTATCAACTGTACTAGAGAGGCGAGTTGTTGACTCAATACGTTGACCAAAATCTCCGCTAAAGACTTGGAGCAGTCTGCTCTAAGTAGACTGTAGAAGATAGAAAAGAACAAATCTGTTCCTGAAATCTACAGACTACTATTGTAACTACTTCACTTGTTTGAAGTTATAAACCAGGCCTAGGCAAACTACGGCCCGCGGGCCACATGCGGTCTGCGGAGCCTTTTTATGTGGCCCGCGGGCAAAATTAAAATGTTTGGAAAAAAGACAAAATAAATTAAAAATAAAAAAAAATATTAGGTATATAAGCATATAATTGTTTAATTAAAAATTATTATAAAAAGTTAGATACCAAGATAAAGTTTGGAGAAACAAAAACTAGTAAGATAAGAAACAATTACATAAAGAGCGGCCACCTTTCATATCAATTCTCATTGTCGCATTTGGCGAATTCTAATTATTTTAGCGAATTTTTATTTTCACAATAATAAGATAAAAAAGGCTATTTTGCCTTCTTTGAATTGCTGAAAAGGAGTTGATAAAATACAATCCCTTAGATCTTTTATTTCATAGGAATATTTTTTCAAATTATTTTTACACCTAGTATTGTTGCAAAAAGTGTCTTCAGTTATATTTCAAGATCTGACGAAGATACTCCGTTTAGTTTTTTCCGTTTAGTGCTAAAGTTCCCCAATTCTTATTCTTTGAGAATAAATTTGACTTTAGTAAAAGACATGCGTAACTACAATTTGTTGAGGGTTTAGCATACTTTAAAATTTAAGGAATGCGGCCCGCGACTGGCTGTAAAAAGACTAAGCGGCCCTTTGCTAGAAAAGTTTGCCCAGGGCTGTTATAAACCTTTGAAAATCTTCCTCGAGCAACTTCCACTGTAAATTGTTCTATCTTTATAGTTTTAATTTCAACAAAACTACTTTTAACTTAAATTTAATATTTATCTGGATATCTCAGTCCTTACAGAATTTAAATTATCTTTCTTCAGTCCGAAGAATTAATTAATTTGTGCTCCGAAATACTATAAAAACCTTTTTCATCTCTTTTAATCAATAATACTTCCAAATCATAGTATTAAAAATTACTTTGAGATAATTTTATTGCAAGTCATAATTTTAATAACACTGTTCTGATTTAATGCGGACTAAGCCTACAATGTTTTCAAACCTTAATAGTTATTATTCATAAAAATGCTCATAAAGTATAAGTAGATATATTTCTTTGTCATCTAATACATATTATACTTACAAATGTAAGTATATACTTAATATAAGTTAGTAATATTTCAAGTTTTTAATGTTGTTCACCTACTCGATTGTTTAAGTTCACAGAACTTATTATTTTATTTTGTTTTTAAATTGACAAAAGACTATTCTTTATGATGTTTTGTTTTCAAATTTAACGCGTCACTTCTTATTTTATATTTATAGATGCTGTTGCTTTATTTTAGTGTTAAGTTCAAAAGAATGAATCAGGGATATTTTATGATCCGAACATAAATATGTAACTTAAAGAAAACCGCAAATTTTTTTATGATACGTGAACCTAAATGATTAGTTTGGTATGACATTGGGAGATGTGTTTAAATTAGTTATATGAATACAAGCAAGCTTAGAATTCTGAATTTTAAGTTTTCAACTAAGTTTGAAACTTAAGACTTTGAAGGCCTTGCGCATTTATTGTTTATCCTTATTGTAATGGTTGCTTTGCTTTGACGTTTGTGGGTTTGATAAGTTTGTTATTCTAATTTATGTACTTAATTTGACTTTTTAATTTAAAATTTTGTTTTATAACATTTTTTGAAATTATTTTTTATCATTAGTTTATAAAGGTGGTTAGCATTTATATATTTTTAAGTTGCTTGCAAAACGTATATCTTCCGGTTCATCAATTGTTGTATTATTTGTCCAAAATAGAATTTATGGTTGTACATAATTCTTGTTGAAAATTCTTCAATAAAATTTTATCGATTGATTACTGGTTAGATTAACTGTATTCTTTGAAGGTCAATAAACTGTTTAGTCATAAATGCAGTCGAGATACTGAAGAACAGTACTCGTTATAATAAAGAACAATGAGCTTCAGGTCTGTTTCCTGCATATAAATTAACTAATTCTAAGTAAGTGCACTTTCAAAAAGTTCATTCTAATTGATTTTACGTAATAAAACTTTTTAAAAATACTTCCCTTCCTATTGGGAACATATTAAAGTTCTTGCTAAAGAGCATACGTGCTTTCACGTGATAGTAAAATATTACCCGCACTTTATATTTTAAGGAAAATTGAAGCGAATTTTTATAACGAAAATAACACTTTGAGGTTGTTCGGATAACGAAAGTGGTGGGGGAAGTAGGGAGGGGGATCGATTCCGTATTTTAGGGTATATATATATATATATATATATATATATATATATATATATATATATATATATATATATATATATATATGTATATATATATATGTATATATATATATATATATATATATATATATATATATATATATATATATATATATATATATATATATATATATATATATATACCCTAAAATAATCTGTTATGTTGGCATCCCTTTTTACCCCCAGGCAGGGAAATGTTATTTACAGTGCGAATAAACAAACTGCAAATAGAACATTAGGAGTTGAAAAGCACTACTTTATTGCTTAAGGAGCGGCAAAATTTTTTCTTATAATCTGTGAAATTTGATAGACGCTTAAAAGTAGAGCTGGTGTATGCTTTACTGTTTGTCTTTAGGTTAAATAAATAGCAAACATTAGTTTCTGTTTTTTAAACATTTTATTTTTAATTTAAAAAAAAGCTTGAGTCATTATCCTTATTTGTGGACATCTTATTACCTTATAATTAGAAACCAATAGCTCTATAATGGAGTATCACGTTGAAATAATTTGTAGTCACCTCTATTATTTGTGGACATCTAATCTATTCTAATCTTCTATGCGAGTTATGGCATTTAAATAAGCTTGACTCATCACCATTATTTGTGGATAATCTAATTCTAATTATAGGATCCAAATTGATAAACTTTGGGTTAACAAATTTAAAAAGTTTCTGTTTACATCCAACATAATTAGGAGCCAAATAGGGACAGAACTACAAAATATATAAGAAATTAACAAGTTATTTATTGTGTCTCATTCGAACCCATTCGTAAATGAACAAAAACTTATTTTTGCCTTCTTTACGACGAACTGGAACTACCGCGCCTTTAGTTCAAATATGTTTTATATTACAAAATCAATATTTTAAAAATATTTAATTACAAGTCACAGGAATAATCGTTAATTTGAAAACTAACTGAATACAGTAATTGATAAATATTTATCTGATAAATTTGTACACTTTACATTCAATAAACAGATAACAGATTGTGTTAAAAATATCGAAGATTCTTTTGTAATACATTAAGCAATGAAGTTGATTTCCACCTTTTCAAACCATGCCTCCAACCTATCTCTTTACTTTAGATACAAATCTTTAAATATTTACAAACTTTTTTTTCTCCCTAACATACGAAATAATCTATTGATCAGTCAATACTTCAAAAGTAATCTAATGTAATTTTATAGCTTGTAACAATATCATGTTGTCTACTCGTTGACTGTTAAAGGTATATCTTATGTCACTCTTATATTTAAATGACTATTTATTATAAAAAAATATTGATAAAATAAATTATTACCATATAAAATTTAAAACAAGGCTTGCTAACGCTTAACCAATCCATTGTTATTTTGAGACTTGTGCAATTTTTCGAGTCACATTCATGAGAATTGTCTACACAAAGGAATAACCACCCACCCCTTTATCATTTTTTTTATCCTTAGCCTTATTAGAACAAATAAAAAATTAATTAAATAGGAAATAATCGAAATGAACAATAAAACGGCATGAGAGGGGGGATTTTGTATCTGTTTGTTATATCTGATGGTTTGTAAAAATACACTGCGTCGGTACGTAATTTAGAATATCTTTATAAAACTAATAACAATGCAGTTACGTCATTTTTGTTTGGGTAAATAATGATTAAATCAATGCATTTAATAGTAAATATAAAAAATCGGGTACTGGGTACCTCGGAACTTTTCCTCATCTCATCGCATTCACTACGCTCACTCTCCCTGCTTCGGACTCGCTTTGCTCGTCCTCAGAATATACAACTTACCAAATTTTAACTCCAACATGTTTTCGGACTCGCTTCGCTCGTCCTTAGATAGTAAATGCATCCGTTTTATTCTCAGCGGTCATCCATACAGCACTGACCACGCTCAATACTACTAAACTTTTATGATCTAACAAAAATCGTAGATATACTTGTTGCATTAAAACAAAACTTTGTACACATATTAAAGGTATACACTTGTACTAAATTTCAACTCTATTGAATAATTTTCTGATTTTTTACATTTCGTTTTAAAAAGCACATTAGTCATTCCATAAAAAATAAAAAATGCTGATGAACTTGCGATGAAACTTGACACACATGTTTGTCTTGTACATGCGTGCTAAATTTCAATCCGATCGCATAATTTTTCCGCGCATAATGCGGGTTAATGGCGTCATAAAAATAATATTTTCCGAATAGTTCTTCTACAGCTGTAGATTGATTTTTCTACAAAGTTTCACTTCTCAAGCATAAATACACTTGGAGCTACGATACACACAGACTCACATATATACACACACACACACACACATACAGACAGAAATCTTTGCAACACCCACTCAGGAGGCCCTAAAAACGGCTGAAACGGATCCCCCGTTTTATCCCGGTTTCGGATTTTTTTTTCAAACACAATGTACCTATATTATTTCCTATAAACCTAGGGTATAAATGAGGAAAAGTAAAAAGTAATGAGAACAATGCGACTATAAAAATCTTAAACTTACTTAAAATTACCTTCAATTATAGTTTATAGCTTTTAGTTCTCTTTATAATATTGGTATTTTCAACAACCCGTTTAATTATAGTGTAAGACGTATTTATTTGTCGAAATCAGGTTAATTTTAATGGTTTTTCAGGTGTCAGTAGAAAATTAATATTTTTAAAAGGTGTATCAGCGTCTCTTTATTTTATTTACTTATAAAACTGTACTTACAACTAACTGTATCATCAAGATATCTTTTGGTTTCAGATATCTTATTTTGCCATTCCTTTATGTATAACGAGTAAAAGTACATGGGAAATTAATATAAGTACTTAATTAAACATTTGATTTTTTCTGCTTTCGTCAATCTTCGTTTTTTTATTTTTATGATCATTTTTTAAAATATTTATTAACAGAGAGGTCGCGGTCGTAGACCTTGTAAATAGCAAAGCTAGGCAAGTTCTAGAATATAATATTTAATACAAAAATTGTTATATAAAAATATATTTTTCTGTGTATCTTCGAAAGAAAAAAATGAGCTATTTCTATACATAGTAATAATAGTAAGTAAATAATTTGCGGCCTTTGTAAATACGTATATGTACACATAATGCAACACAATGATCTATTTTGTTGTCCAGAATGTTTTGTTGTTTGTTTGTATTAAAGTTGATATAGATCTAGAGTTGAATTGTAAAGTACAGCCCTGGTTCTCACGGCATGGTACAGTCAGTTCCCTATAACCTCTCCAATCCAAAAAGACCAACAGTCAAGTGCGTCTGCTACAAAACACTGTGACAGTTCTTTTTATTCGATACGATTGAAATTTGAAACGGTCAAGGTCTTTTGGTTTATTATCTTATAGTATTTTCTGTAAAACACAATAAAGCTTTTGCTTATCATCAATTGATGCTGTATTATTCATGTATGTGTTGATAAATTAGGCGGTAATTATATGTAAAAGTATTCTGACACTGGTCCTTTAAATGCGTAAAGATATTATTACTATAGAGGGGCCCTATTGGTTGAATTTTGAAACATCGAAAAAGTAACTTGAGCACCTTCGCAAAAAATATAATCAAATAATCAGTACAAAATTACACGAGAATTTTCAATGTAATGTTGTTTCATTTTAAAGCCGCCTATAACGATTCCTGCAATGACGTCACATTCTATTCATAAAAAAGGTCAGGTTATAACCTCCGACAGCATTTGGTTTTCATCGAATTGAATCACCCTATAACTGTCCATCATCATGGCTACGGCCCACATTTATACAAAACAACTAACACAGAATAAATCACTTTCTTCGGTAAACAAGAAAAACGAACTATAAATGCAGCATAATTAAAAAAATGAAGCTAGTTTATATATTTTATTTTAAGCAAATTTCCAAAGGGAATATGATATTATTTTCCTTTATCTCCTTGCCCATAATTATGATTTTTAAGCTTATATTCACACAACATTTAAAATTATATATTGCTGATTATTAATAAATGAGAGCATTTAGGATTACACTTTGTTTTTGTTTCTCCTGCTAAATAAAGAATAAATGAAAGGAAGATTTCTTAATTGTTTGTATTCTTAATTTTTTCTCGCGCGTTCCGCTTTGTCTCATCAAGTTTAGTTTCAAATTTTGACAAGCAATGATCGATTTTTGCAACTTAAAGATTTGATCTTTTTATCTAATTTTTTAAAGTATACGTTTAATTATACATTTCATTTATTAAAACTTTTGACAGTTTAAAAGACAAACAGAAGCAGAAAGTTTCGATTTTTGATTTCAAGTTTTACCTGTCTTTATTGCGCAATTCAATAAAATTTTTAGTTTGTTAAGAACTTTTATCCGGTTTTTTTATTTATTTGACTCCTTTCTTCTCGTCGCGTCCTGTTGATTGTAATCATACTTAGAAAATTAAATTAAAAGTTTAGTGATAGTGTTATAAGAGATAAATGAATTTCAAAATTTAATTTCTCACCGTAGAACCTGTAGTGGATTTTTTTAATACTTTTTTACTTTTAATTGTATTTTATTTAGAAGGCTATGGGTTAACCATTAGAGTAAAAGTATTACTAGTTTTGAGAATTTACTTAAGTTATGTTTTTGTTTCATTTTTTATTCTTAAACAATTTTGTACTCAATCTACATATAATGATAAATTAAGCTATTAGTTATATCTTTCGCTAACGCCTCTGGTGAGTTCCTCCATGTGTTTTATAGCGCCTAAACGTTGTTAATGTTATACATAATGTATTTATTTATTATAGATACTTATTAATGAGGTTGATATTATATTTTTTTGGTGCCATAGATTAGTATTGATATAAACTATGATTAATCTTAAATTGTCTTTTTTTGCTTTCAGATAGTTGCAATAATTAATAGTTCTCTTGCTGTTATTAAGTAAGTTTATTTTATTAAATTAATTAATCATGAATAACTTATAATATTAATTCACTTGACTTGCAATCCGTTCTCATTATTTTTATTTCTAAGAATGAGAACATTCTGTTCTAATTCTTACTACCTTTGTTTTATCTGTTAAATACCAAGGATATTTTAAACAGTTTAGATTGGTGTAAAAGAAATAAATTGAAAAATTAGGTTACTAAATAGTAAATGGTTCTAATAAGTCATATAAGGCAATATGAATGGCTATATTGGCGTTATTATGGTGTTATTCGAAATAATATTTCACCGTATTTAATTGGAGCTTTAACCTTTTACTATGATGAAACAGCTGTGTACTTCGATTGTAGCTAAAACTACGTAATACATAGAAGCATATATATTATAAATTGCTTCTACGTATTAAGTATACATACTCCTTGGTAATACAGAGCTGTGTCCCTAGCTGTAACTTACAGAAAGTATTTGAGAATAATACATACATATTTTTGCTGCATGATTTTATTTTCTAATTAGAGATGATAATTCTTATATTTATTTATTTATTCCTTTATGAATATACCCCTTAGCAGTCGCCGTCTTAGATATTTGAAGTGAAAACTTCAAACATTAACACTTCAAAATCTAATGCTAAAGTTTGTAATGTACGTCAGTATATTACAAACTTTAGCTTCGCGATGGAGGTCTTAGGTTCGCAGCTTGGATTGCTACCACGACTGATTTTTATGGTACTAACTACTGGCTAGTTTCTTTTAACAGACTTTTATTTTGAAAGTCATCTTCTGTCACTGTTATCACTTTTGCCAATAACATTTTTGTATTTTACAGTTTCATTATTCAATAAATAAGCTAAAAAAAGCCTGAGCAAATTTCAATCTTATTCTTATTTTGCCTCCAATGTCTTAGAAGAAATTATTATTTTTTTCTTTTTATTTTTTTTTTTTAAATCTTATTTATTAAATTTGCTTCTAATCATTTATTTCAAAGATAAAAGAAGGGTTACAAATTTAACTTATCAACTTTCAATCATTTTTCAAGTCCTATTTGAATATATGCTTGTATTTATTTTACCGCCAATGGTAAAACGACTATGTTATGTATTTAATTATTCGCTCATAATAACTATCATTTGCTTGAGTAGTTATTAATTGCTAAAATTAGATTAACTTTTAATCTATAATTTTCATTGTTCTGTAGAATTGCGTATTGAATATACTGGTTAAATATATATATAATATATATTATATATATATATATATATATATATATATTATATATTTATATATTATATAAATTATATATATTATAATTATATTTTTTAGTTTGTTTACATTATCTATGTGATAGGCTGTTGTTTAACTGCCCTACATTTCATCAAAAACCCATCTATTTGATTAATTGACTCTTTTCACTTGAATTTTAACTGAATTCTTAATCCTATATTAGTTTTTTAATTTTTTAACATATTTTCGTAAAAATATATACATAAATCAAATCCATATAAGCTATTTACTAATAATAATCCAACTTTGAGTTTATTGACCAATAGTATGTAACCAATAACTCGTTAATTTTCAAACGTTATAACATAAATGATGCACAACAATAATGATGTGAAAAAAAAATTTAAGCCCTAACCGTGTTGGGTATAGTAAATTTAAAAATGATCTTGCTTAAAAAACTTAAAGCCTTAATATCAATTTGGTCGCAATTCTTTATTATACAACAATAATTTTGTTTGTAATGTATTGCGATTTAGAGCATAAATAGATATATTTTTTTTTAGATTTGGTTGCACTTCTTGATCTTTTACTAATTAGTAAAGATTTTGCTTTACATTTTCTTAGCTATTCAGTACATAAAAGTATACTTTTATTGATTTCAATCGTAGAATAGTATTTTGCCTTCACACTTTTGGGCCACTTCAAAATAAAATTCAGGCTGTTTCGCTGAAGAACACAATATTTTGTAAGAGCCACCACACCTCTTTATTTAAAGTCTTCTCCGTAGAGCTATTCGACATATTTATTTCTCTACTGCTTATTTCACTTTTCTCCTGTCTTGTTTTGTTACATAACAGAATGTAACAGACATACGAGTATAATGTAACATGACAAACAAACGCAATTCATACATTGTAATACAATCTAGTAACAATATAGCATTAAAGAAAATATGTAGAAACACGAATTTTGTCTTAACATTGTTGTTCTTTAATGCGCGTAATATGACACTAACGTGATTTGCATAGGACATGATTCTATGTGACAAACTTTTTTTGAAAATGAGTTTTTATTTTTAGTCTCTTTTGTTTTGAAAAGTTTAAAAACAAGATTGTTATCTTTAATATCAGAAAGGAAGTTAAAGTTTGATGGGTCTAAACTTGGGTTTTCTTGGTGCTACGCTTTATGACTTATTCATAGATAACAATGCACCTTAGTTTTGTTTGTTTGACTTCCGCTGTACTTGTGAGAATGAAATGAAAATAAGGTTTCTTAATGAAAACTACGAAAATGGATGGAAAGGACTTGAATAGAATAAGGAATAGCCATAAGGCTTTGTTTTATAATAATTTTATTCTAGTAAAATAACAGAATGATTTAGATTTTATCACTGAATCATGATAATAATTTTCTTCAGGTTTAAATCTTTATTACTGGGCAAAATATGTGTGCCTTTAATATATATATATATATATATATATATATATTATATATATATATATATATATATATATATATATATATGAGAGAGAGAGAGAGAGAGAGAGAGAGAGAGAGAGGTCTGTTTGAATGTACGTAAAAGTTTCTATCTTTGAGTATAATGTTCAATGATAAGTAATTTTTAGCGAATATTTTATATTCTTATTTAATTTTTAGAAAATTTAGCTTGTGTAGTGGGGGGTGCCTAGTAATGTGTCCAAAATCCGTTTCAGTTGTCCCGAACCACAAAAAAATACATATAGTGTAACTTTACACACACATATTATATATTATATAATATATATTATATATATATATATATATATATATATATATATATTTATTTATTTATTTCTAGCGGGAGTGTGTCAAAAATCCGTTTTAAAGGAATTTTCTTTGAAATGCGCGCTTTCTTGTTTATCAACCCAATTTGTTCTTAAAGTTTAGGTAAATATAAATAAACTGAACAGTAGCGTCACAACTTTTTATTTATTTTTCCAATTATTTAAAGATAATGCGCTAAAAAGTAGCATACATTTAGCTTTAAATGAGTGCAAACAATGCTGTGCACAATATAGTGTATAATCAATCTATGGGATAAATATGCGCATTGCTTGTGACAAAAAAAAATAACAAGCTCTGACGCTACTGCTCAGTTTATTTAATATATACTGAAAAATTAAGTAAAAATTGGATTATTAAGAAGAAAGTGCGCTTTTCAAAGAAACTTCGCCCCGGCTTGTGGCCTTTTGCGCCGTATTTGTTTTTTAGCTTTGTACCTCATTGTAATTATTCATATTTTTAATTAAATGAAGTAATTTTGTTAATAAAATAAATTAAATTTATGTTAATTTACATTAAAAATTTTTGATAATTTAATTTGATCAAATGAGTTACTAAAGATTTGAGCTTAGTCTTTTGCAGTACAAATCATGTTAGGTCTAAAATATTTTTTTAATATCGCTTTGGTCTTACTGAAACTAGATAATCTACTGTGTAACCCGACTGACAACTTTTATTTTAGCTCGAGGACCAAGTCTGTGAGTCTATCAGGAAATAAAGAACCAATTTTCGTATCAAGATTATTACAGGGGTTTCTAAAAAAATTGTTTTTGGAGCTCTGTTGGATTACAAGTGCTGATTCATAAGAACCATACTTTCTCTCCTAGTAAAATGACAGGTTGTCAGTATCAATCAGTTGGATTAGCTGTCCTCAAAGACTTTTTTGTCTTAGTGCGTTCCAATCTCTTGAAATTGCATCAACTAAAAATATGGTATGATTACGTAGTCCATTTTTGATTTCTTTGACATCGAGCTCAGAAATTCATTTCGGACCGAAACTAAAGTTTAAATACAGTTATGAAAAATGTTATTTCTCCTTTTTCGTCGCTATAATAAAGTTCTTATGTAGTTGTATCATGACTCAATCCTTACGAGTCTTATGAGTAAAGCTGTATATTTTTTGTTTTCTTGATTACTTCTGATATATTTCTTTTCTTCGCATTAAAATTAGAAATATTTTTACGAGAAAAGAATTTTGATCTGATGCTATAAGATGTAATTAACCTGAGTCGTTAGCCGGCACTAATTTTTACGGCACTATTAACTATGGGAGTTTTATCATTTGGATGTACTTAATGACTGGGAATAAAAGCTGATTATGCTTTAATCCTATCTTCGTTAGTAATTGATAAAATGAAGCATCACTTAATCATGAAATAAAAGTAACTTATCTTTGAGTTTTTTATAAACGTTAATTGACTTTGTCTGTTGATTGTGTTAAATTTTTTTGATTAATGTTGGTTTTGGACTTAGGCTATTGGATTGTTTAGCAGCAAAATTGCCATTAGATATAGTTATAATAGTACATTCAGGCTGGAACACAGAACTTTTCGAGTTAAGGTTTGCAGCTCAAACATAACAAATACGATTTACTTTCTTGTAGCGCACCTCACTTTACTTTATCTATTGTTCTTGACTCTGTGATACTAAAAGGACATTATTATGGATATAGAGATAAATTACCTATTGGTTGAATTTTGAAACATCGGAAAAGTAACCTGATCACATTCGATTATCAATATAATCAAATAAACAGAACAAAATACAATAGCTTATATAGTAGAACGTTCAAAATACAAATCAAAACACAAGCAATGTGCGGGAAGCCGGAACAGTTGATTTATTATGACCTGAACTCACTCGTTTCAATGAGGTTACACAGAGCTATGATTATGGAGACTAACACTAGAAATATTTCTTTTTCAACTTCTACTATTGTAATAATAAATATTAATTACTTATCTTTAAAGTCAATACTGATTTTTTCTTATAGATTAATGTCTACAATGGATTATTTGACTCAGTGCTCATACGAGTTAAAGTGACTTAGCAGGTTTGATGGGAGGAATCACCTAATGGTGATACTCTTGGCTTAGTAATCAGTCGAATAAATAATAAAATTGAGATTATAGAATGTAAACAAACTCGCTAAGAATGATTCTTTAGATTTTCTTAAAAAAGTGTTCGAAAATATTACCAGATTTATAACAATTCAGTTATTTGCTAATTACTTACCTATGTAACATGTTAAAATGCAATGTTACTATTAAGTAGCTCTCTTTGGTAAAACTAAATAGAGTGAAGATTTTCCATTTTCTCTAAGGCATTTCTCTCTTTTCTTACCAGGGTTTAGATTACCAAAATGTTGATTTTACGTGCAGCGCAAGTTAATTTGTTGACTGTTTTTCAGTTTTATCTTATCAAGCCATGTTATTTGATAAGATAAAAACGCTTTGTTTCAAAGCGAAAACTGTACTTCCACTGTTTTCCTAGATATATATGAACTCCTATTCATGAATAAATGTTTTCAAAGAAAATACAACCATAATATATTTAAACTTATCCAAATCTAATGAAAAAAAAACTAAGTTCAATGATAAAGTAGCTTCATACTTGTCCTGACTTATTTACATTCTTTATTTAATTCAAATATGCCTTAAATGGTTAAAATGATTGTTAACACGATAAGGGCTCAGGTATGAACATGCAGTGCTAGAGCAAACATTTTGTTAAATGACTCTTACAAAGCAAGTTTACAACCTGAGATCAGTCAGATAAAATTACTTGACACCTGTAGTTGGGGTACTTGCTAAATAAAAATCCCTCCAAAGCGTTAAATCCTACCTATCTTTGAAACTTGAGGACATGTACACAATATATTAAACTTAGTTATGTCTGTATTCTGTTAGAGTAGTAAGTGGATAGGTGAATCTCTTTAGCTTAAAAATGCACTTAAATGCACCTCTAAAACGTTTTCTTTTAAGTTTACAAGGCAACCATAAGAAGTATTAAATTGCTATAGTATTTATTTTTTCTTCTTTAGACTTACTTAATGTACAAAAAGTTTTAGGGTAAAATATATATTCTTCCGTTCGGACGGAATGTAAAGAAAAAATTACTTTGACACAATCCTTATTTCCTTTCTTTTATTACTTATGTAATGTAATAATGTAATGTTCATAATGTTATTTTTAAGTTTTTTCCTTTTATTTATTCTTAAAAAATGAAAACAAGCACAAATTGAAAATTGAAAAAAAGGATAATGCAAAGCTGGGAACTTGTAAATACCTTGGATTAAGTAACGGGTAAGTCTTATATAATTTTATATCCAACCGTTATTAAATTTCGCATATATTACGGGTTTCTGTTGACTTACGTTGACATTTTCTTATAAAAGCACTCAGTTTTTAACGAATTTCAAAAGAAAAGACGAGCTTATGAGGTTGGGTACATGGAGAGGAGCGATGTTAAACCTTTCAATATCTTTAGTATATTCCTACTTGGTCCTACCTGCTAGTTCCGATATTCCTACTTGGTCCTACCTGCTAGTTCCGATATTCCTACTTGGTCCTACCTGCTAGTTCCGAATTCCTACTTGGTCTACTAGCCTGCTAGTTACCTTTTCGATATTCCTACTTGGTCCTACCTGCTAGTTCCGATATTCCTACTTGGTCCTACCTGCTAGTTCCGATATTCCTACTTGGTCCTACCTGCTAGTTCCGATTGTGTGTTCAAAACTTAAATTAATACGATCTTCTTTTTTACTCTGTAACCTAATAATAGGTGTCTTTCCTTAGATATAGGTATCTTCTTTTTGGTTTCTTTCTTTCCTTCAGTACATATTGAATATTACTACTTTGTTAGCCTTTTGTTATATTGCGATTGTATAAAGAGTTTGATGGAATATTATCTTATTAGCAGTTTTAAGAACCTTATTAAATAACTTTTGTTTAATAGGTAGAACGTAAAGTAAAAATGAATTGTTGGAAAGACATTTCTATGATAATTAATGATTGTCAGAGAAAGGCAACCTTTCCTTTATAAAATTGTTTTTAAACATGAAATTAGTCTTTAGTTTATCTTGTACCTGTCCATAAATATGATTGATTTGTACCAATCTGCATTAAAATGAGGTCTATACATTTTAAAGTGTTTCCTTATTTCCTGAAATGATTATTTGAATTTCAGTTCATTTATTTCAGAACTACTGGATAGTAAAATTAATGAGGTAGTCTTAAAAGAAATCTATTTTAACGTCAAAGTAACCTCTGTAAACTATTTATTTGATGTTGCATCTCTTATACACCCAGTATTTATAAAAGAGCAAGTCATCATGGGTTGAAGCATTTTAAAATTAAAGTGTTTATAACGTTACAACGTTATATAATTGCTAGCATAAAGCCAATGGTTATTGGCTTCATGCTAGCAAAATGCTTTTAATTACTATTTAATAGTCAACATGTTGTCAGTATTAATTATCTAGGAAGTAGAGAGTCTCCTCCTCCAAATTACACATTTGTTTCATGGTCATCCGAACAAAGCTCACATTGTCCTTGCTGACGATTGCCTCTATCCTTATGTTTGTTCTAATATCATCATGAAATTCAAATTCCCACGAAATGCATTGAGTCGCCTTCTCCGATTAAAACATATGTATAATAAACCGCGGTTATTGTCATGACGATTTAGGTCTTCCGGTCATGACGATTTGGTGACCGCGTAAATGTAGACGATGAATCCGACGTTTGTTTCGCTTCCACTGGGTATCTTCAGGGATATAGGTCATCATAAATGAAAACTGAACTGAGTTCAGTTTTCTATAGCATTGTGTTTTCATCCATGATGTCCTACATCCCTGAAGTTCCCCACAGTGGATGCTTCTTATTAAACCGGGGTAATAAACCAAAGCATTGCACTTATTTGTGTCTTTAGTGCAAACCCGGAAAAGTAAAGGATGCCCTCTAATTCATTTACTTTCTGAACAAATCTACTGATGCACAGAAAGTCATCAACTTGCTAAGGGGGACGCTGGCCAGACCAAATATTACCTAAGGTAAGTCAAGGCGGGACAAGTACTTAGTACATGTGAAGGTTTGCTCTTGCTTCACACAACCTGCACTGGGACTAGCTGCCAGTCAGTACTAAAAGGTGTAAGTGGCGATTAAGTTGACAATGACTAGTAAGAATGCCAGTTATTAAATGGCAGGTACTTCTTTTTAGGACTATGAGTAACCTAGTAAGCTTCTAACGGTCCCCTTAAATAGCGCTTGAAACTGTCTCTTTCCTGTAGATTTTAACCACAGGGTTTTAAAGTCTCTTAGAATGGACTCCTTAAGAGCATAGCCTTAACTATTTGTCTCAACAACACAGCGCACGACACTACGCAGGCTCTAGGGTGGACGGTATAGAGCTGGAGTCCAGCGTGAAAAGCTGATTAGCCGCTCGTGTCATCTTAACCACGGTCTCCTAGTACCATAGTTGTTGGACCTTCTTGGCCTACCCAAGAGTTTTGAGTGTTTTTAAGTACTCCTGGACCAGCTTAGATGAGCACTTGTAAGCAGCCAAAGCATTAATGGCCGCTTGACTGTCTGAAGAGATATAAATCCGAAATCCAGTACGAATTTCTCTCAGTAGAGTTTGAGAGTAGGCTAGGCAAGAATGGCAAATACCTAAGTTTGGAAAACTGTGGCATATTGACGCGATCACACATGAAGACCTAAATCGTCAAAAGATAATTTGTACTGTTAAACCCTGCCAACTTTTGCTTTACCATACCTTAAGTTTTTAATAACTGCATAGATTCTTATTTATTAGTTTATTTAGGCATTCTATTTTTTACAGTCTGTTATTAGATAGAATTTTTATTATCAGTCTGTTCTTTTACCTATTATTTTATTATCTGATCACTAGTGCTTGCATTTGTTTAATAATTAAATCAGTATTAAAAAATAAAAATAACGTAACTTTTATTTTAAAATGGTATTTATAAGAAAAAAATTAGAAAAATTAAATAATATAAATAAGTTACGTCTGAAAACAGTTAATTGAGATGTTGTATAATTTTGAAGAAAAGAAAGGAAAAAATTATAAAAAATTAATAAATATGATAAGTTCCGCTACGTAATCTGGAATTAATTAACTACACACGTTTTTACGCATATTTAAAAGTATTAAAGGATTAAAAAAAGAAGAGATAAGTTTTTTCACAATTTTTTGTTGTAAAACGTTAAGTCAATACAAGTTATTAATAACGCTTGATGAGAATCTGGGTTAAACTTGTTCGACCTTGCTTTCATGTTTTTACAGTTAAAAGATGTAAAGTTTCGAGATGGGCAAGTGATCCGTTACTTAGCGGACTTTGCAAGTTCTTTTTTTCTTATATAAGGACTTGCACTTGATTTTGCACTTCTTATTAGACATTCTACAACTCTCTTGACATTCTTTATGTGTTTTTATGATTATTTGTTTTTTTGGTTTCTCTTTGTGTGATATAATCCAATTAAGAAAAAAGAAAATAAAGGCGTAATCCTTTACAGGATTTAGCTTGTTTACGTGTTTTCCTTTATTCATCACTGTATTTATGTAATTTCTTTTATTCTTTGATTTGTTGAGAAAAAATATATTAAGAGAACTGAACTCATTATGGAATAAGTTATTTAAAAAATTTTAAAATAATTCACTTTGTAAAATTAATAATTCATAATTGGATCAAAGAAGCTTGGTTTGAGATCTTAAATAATAATTTGCGGAATTTCTTTTGAAGAAATTTCGTTGTTTATTCCCGGACTAAAATAGCATCTGGGATTCTCGTCTGTTCAGGTTATATCCATTCTACCCCCTTCTTTAGGGTAGAATCAACCCTAAACTGGTTGGGGGGGGGGTAAATAAATATAAAAAGGTTTCTTTAAAATTAATAATATAGTATATATTTGCTTACCTATCTCCTTGATATATTTCAACGGAGCTATTTAGTTCAGATAGCTGTTCTTTCAGTAACTGAAGATTAGAATTTACAAAACTCAGTTCCAGGGCGACTGTCTCTTTCAATTTTCTATTATTTGTCGCCCTGTAACACATCATACAATGAGGGGTGAAGTTAAAAATAATAAAACATATTTATTTATAGGATCAATAGTAAGGAAGAGGTTAAAAATTGAAGATGATTTTTTTTGAGGTAACAAAGGGAAAAATTTAAAATGAAACAAAATATTTATTGTGGTGGTAATAAAGACAAGTTCCATATCGAACAATTATTAATTGAGTTAATAATTAGAGAAATGTTTAAAATAAAACAAATATATTTATTAAGGTGCTAATGAATACACTTATTATTGAGGAAAGGATAAATGTGAAGTTTCAAATAAAATAAATTTAATAATGTTGGAAAAGCTAAGAAATATATTCATCGAGGGAAAAGTGACATGAGATCGCACTTCGAGAAACTTTTAATTATAACTCTATCCTTTAATACTTCAACACTAATCAATTATTGATAATTAATAATTTTAACAATAACAAATGACCTGTTTAATCACTTTATTGATATATTTGATGCATAAAAATAAGATATTCATGAGAATATATTAACAATGGAAATATAAAATAAAATTTTGAACAATACATACAATAAATAATCGTGAATAAGATTCGTAAAATGAAGATGTTCTGTGGCTTGAACTTTCCCACATTTGATAATCTGGGTATTATTTTATAAAAATAGATGCGTTATACTAACTGACTTAATATGCAAGGTAAGTCTTAAGTCCTGACTTTCACTAGGGCTTTGGAAGAAGTTCATCATTTTCTTTTAATCTTATAGTGTCAGATAAACGAGTGACATTTTTAATATATGCTATAAAGTTTTATGATGAGATATATTTGTTAAAATTTCTCTTTGAATTTGCGATTTAAAATTTTATATGTTGTTTTGATGTCGCTCTGAAATATATAAAGTAAACAGTTGAGTGTCAAAGAATTTTAAGGAGTTGTCAAAAAGGGTCTGAAGTGAAAATTTTTCTTTACTATGTTTTCATAACAAAGATACAAATACTTAGAGGAAAATAAAATAACACTAATATAGTGTATTATAAAAATAAATGACACTAAACAAATATACTAATGCTTAGAGGAAAATAAATAACACTCAACAGAGATACTAATACTTAGAGGAAAATAAATAACACTAAACAAAGATACTAATACTTAGAGGAAAATAAATAACACTAAACAAAGATACTAATATTTAGATAAAATTGGAATTATTATGAAATCAAGAAATCACGTCACCAAGTAAAGGCACTTAGAAATCCAGAAAATAATAAGAACTGTTTTATCCTCTCCCTAAGTAGTAGTCTCTTTGTTGCATACATAAGAACATGAGGTCCAAACCAAATTCGACCTATAGTCTTTATTAATAAATCTATGGGCATTAAGCTGAAGCTAAAAAGTCTGTGCTGAAATGATCTGTGCCTAAATTGCAAGAAAATCTCGTCGTATTTCCTTTTGGTTATCTGTCTTATAATTACAATTTATTTAAGGAGTGGGGAGCTGGGGAAATGTTTTAATGTGAGAGGAAAGGTATTTGCAGGACTCAGGAGGATTGATTGATACATAGGAGGTAAATTGTTGTAAGGAGGAAAAATAAATATTTATAATGAATATTAGTATAAATTATATAAATAAATATTTATTTATTTTTCCTTATTATTTATAAATCCTTATAAATTACCAAGTTACAAGGAGCCTGTTGAAATTAACAGTCTTACGGCAGTAAGACTCAAATTGAAATCAAATGTTTGTTTACACATGCATTAATTATAATATAAATACTTTGTAATTATAGCAAAGTAATTTATTTTATAATCTAAATAAATTTAAAAGCAATTTACCCTAAAACTGAATTTATATTTTTTGATATTAAAGTTAGCTTATCACTACTAAAAAGTTCAGCTGCATTACTACATTTAGTTAAATTAATATTTTAACTAGGGAATTCGTGAAATTTTCCATTTCATTCTTTTACACAAAAACTCAGATTAACAAAGGTATTCTTATTTTGTATTTATATCAGAATCTATCTGGAAGTAAAATGTATAGAATCTATCATTTATCATAATATCGCTTTTAATATAAAGGAAATGCTTTATAAAGAAAAAGAAAATACATTTGATTCAAAGTTTTTTTTGTGTTTTATAAAAGTAGATCACATTATGTTGGTGGTCCAGTCAGAGTCGTTTAAAATTCCAAAGAATAAAAAGAAACCTGTAATGTTCCTGCAATGAAACGCATGACACTTACATTACTTTAACAATGAATTCGTACATAAGAAACACTATCTTTTATGTAGTAAATAGAGAAGCTATGCTTCAACGCTTCTTATTCAAAGCGGTTCGATAGATTCTAACCGCTTTTAATAACAACTAGATTAAATACATAACAATTTTACCTTTGTTGAAATTTTTTGTACAAGAGACGAAAAGAGAAATTTCAAGTAATTCTTTAATATCTATTAACCAAATCAAATAAAAACCTTAATAGATCATGTATGTGTACATCTATACGCACACATGATCTATTTAGGCTTGTTATTTGATAGCCAAAATGAATAGCCAACCTGTCTTGATGGCTGAATAAGCCAAACATATTTTCATCATCTTTCCCTAGAGGTTTGATAAGTAAGAATTAAAAAACATAGTACACTTTTAGATTCTATTAAAATAGTATGCTTAATCTATGCTGTGTTATCTAATTAATTTTCGTGTCGCGCACAAGCCTTGAGCTTATGCGACACAAATGGTCAATATATATTATTTTATTTATTATAATTTGTAATTTAACCTTTGTAAACAGGTATTTATAATAAATAAACGATTTATTATTATTTATTAGATCAGGAATAATTATTAATAGCTGTGTGTGTCTCCCCTAACAGGAATTAATAAATTATAGATTATATATATATATATATATATATATATATATATATATATATATATATTATATATATATATATATATGCTACGTGTAAGTAGTGAAATATAGTTTTTTAATCTAATGAAATGTAGTCTCTTCTTTGCCTTAAATTGATTTTAATTAGCAAAAATGTTCCCGCATTCTCCATCTTGAGTGGAGTTACGATAATGTTTACTTTAATAGGATACGTTGCATAATACAATTTGTGTTTATTATGTTCTTGCTCTGAGTTATAATCACATTATCATATGCCATTATAATTTTGAGGATTTGATTGTCCATGTTTAGAGTCAATATAACCCTTCATGGAATACGTGCCACTAGTTTTCTGTTTGCCTGCCATGTTGCCTAATTGCGTTGTTAATATATCATAATGACATTGACATGTTTTATCAGTTTTAATAAATAAGAGTGATTTTTAGGCTCTAAATACTAAAAATTTGTAGACTTGTAGGTCAAGTGCCCTTTTGGGTGCCATCACATAAACTTAATCTTAACCGTTAATCGTTAATCTGGACTTTTGAATTTGGTTTTTAAGTAAGGAATTAAGTGTAAATAATCTTTACAAAGATCCTTTTGGCATATTGTTTGAACTTTTTTGACATATTTGTTTAACTTTTTTACAGCGCAGTTTAATACCACTTTTACCGTAATTAAAGTTAGTATTTAAATTCTGAAATGCAACTGATTTGTACTCATCTACTTATATTTGTTGTATATAAAACACTTAAAAGTTGTAACAATATTTGTTTTTACTAAAACATAAATGAGTTATGTTCATGATCAAATTAAATATTCTCTGTTTAAACAATAATAGATTTAAGGAGTCTAATTTAAATGTAGGCTGTTTGTAGGATGTTTATTCCATCTATAACTGCTAGTACGTAGAAGCTAGAAATAAAACGTCCTTTTTGAAAAAATGAACTTAAAATAGGGTGATATAGTTTGAATAGGAACGGAATCTGGCATAAAGAACAGTTTTGATTCCACAATTCCTCTTAATGGTCGACGCATGGCTATTTTATAGCGTTACATGGTTAAAAGTCTTTTTTATAAATTCTAGACATTTTATTAAACCGTTTAAGGTAAATATCCAGCTTACGTGCATTTTATGATGTGCTTAGTTAAAGAATGACTTTCTTTTTAATGGTTTTTATAATAACTTCACACAGGTGCGCACGTTTATGTTTTTCCTAAAGAGTGGAGGAAACTTTCAGTTATTTAAAGTATAAAAGTAATGCTTAATTAAATAATAATAAAACAGTATTAAATAATAGAACACATGGACTGCTTGTATTTGTGTTTGTGTGTCTGTTATCAATGTGTATGTTGTGCTGTCCGAAAAAATATTTTTTATGGCGTCATTAACCATCAATAATGACTCAGAAAAATTTCGAATAAACTTAAATTACAGATCAATTTGAAAGTAGGCACGCATATAATAATATATGTTTTACGTTGAATGACATGTATACTTTTTTTTTGAATCGTTAAAAATATCAGTTGAGTTAAAATTGGGTGTAACCATTTATTACTTCGTTCACTTGCGGGGTTGGGCGGGGGTTCAACCCCCAGGGCGTTTAACCCCTTTGGCAGTTGTCGTGTGAACGAGATTGAACTATGAAATTAAAAAATATAGGGTTCAACAATGAAACTCATTTTTTTTTGGGGAAGAGTCGAAGGTATAGGTTAAAGAATACCGCGTGAACATTTGCGGTTGAACCCCCAAGGGGGTTGAACACGGTGTTGAACCCCCTGCGAAACTCTGCGTGTGAACAAAAAGTATATGTAATGTAAGAAGTATAAACAGTTTTATTTCAATACGGCTATTATATCAAATGTTTTTGTTGTACTAATGTTAAGAAGCATCAAGTGAGGTCAGTGCTTGGAACATAGAGATATATACTGTAAATTTGAAATAATGCTGATAATTAAATGGAATTTAGCACATATTTTGGTCATATATATATAACTACACGCGTGTCGAATTTCAAATCGTAATATTTTTCTGTGTTTTATTAATGTATTAAAATTTTTGCTCAGTCATTATCGAATGTTACATCATAGTCAGCTCTAACAAAACAACTCAGGGAGCTACAATAATAACAGACATATATAGATAGACAGCTTTGTAAAAAACAACATAAAAGGTCTTAAAATCACCTGAAACGAATAGTTTATGTGAAATGTGAAATAATGGCCCCTGTTTCGGATTTTTTTGCAAATACAATATATTCATATACACCTACGATATAATTGAGGAAAAGTATGAATAAATGTTTATTTATTTTTCTTTTATACATTTGGTTTGGAATTCTTATTTCTTCTTTTATACATTCGGTTTGGAAGTTTTCTTTTTTCTTTTTATACATTTGGTTTGGAATTCTTATTTCTTCTTTTATACATTCGGTTTGGGAGTTTTCTTTTTTTTTATACAACTTCCAAACTAAATGTATAAAAGAAAAGTAATTTGTAAAAATGTATAGTTTTGTAAGGGTTTGGAAGTTTTATTTTTCTTTTATACATTTAGTTTAGGAGTTATATTTTTTTAACACAATATAATTGTGCGAGAGACACCTTTGAAATGTAACAAGCAAAATGCAACGCGTCTTCTGGGAACTGTTTCATATTTGACATTCGTCATCATTGATGGCTCGACATAATACCATGTCCCACTCTGTTTCGTTACGTCTAACTCATCAGGGCTCCGACAGAGCCTGAACTCACTCTGACCTTCAATAAATTCCGAAGAATATAATGTGAAGTACTTACCAGAGACGAGCGGTCCTCTCTTACCGCCATCATACATGGCAAGCAAAACATATATAATTTGATACTACCGAGTTTTGCAAAACACGAATAGTTGACACAATATAATTGTGCTAGAGACACCTAGGAAATGTGTTTTGCAAAACTCGGTAGTATCAAATTATTTATATTTTTTATTTTATACATTTGGTTTGTAAGTTTTATTTTTCTTTTAAAAAAATTTGGTTTGCATGTCTTATTTTGGTTCTAAAATTATTTATTTATTTAACCAGGTAAACTGTAAGCGTTACATTGTATCTTACTTTTAACGACCTACTGGCTAATTTTTTTTAAAGAGTTTAGATAGAGAACACGTGTCTATATTGTTTACTGAATTCATTCCAGTTAATACCTTAGTTTGATCTTATTTCGTTGTTTGATTTATTATTTTATAGATTCTCTAAATTAAGCCATTATTTAAATATACTTGCTATTCCCTATAACCAATGCACTTTTAAAATGGATAATTTATCAACTAATTTTACGAAAATAGCCTTTTAAGACATTTTCTTAAAAGGAAAAAAAACTAGACAAAGATGCTATAATTATATAAAATACACTACTTATAAAATGCATGTTTTTAAAACTATTAAAAGTAATTTTATCTTTTACATTGTAGACGAAAATTGGATATTAACTTTTTTTATATTTTTGGAAAGTTTAAACTATTAATTTTTATTTGAATAATCATCGTTATTCACACAATTTTCCTAAAAAAGTTATGACGAAATAATTTTTTTGGTCAACTTTTTAATAGAGTTAACTATTATAACTGCTACAAATATTAAGTTATCAAAGATATAAGTTGCGCCAGGAAATTATTTAAGGAAAACTAGGTTTATAACTTTATTGGGTCTTGTTTAAAAATATACATTTTTCCCTAAATTTAATTTTTAGCTCTTTAATTAAAACTCTATTCTTAAGTCTCTTATTTTCATCCTGCTATCTTAAGTCTATGCCCTTTTAGTTCAGTCTTCATGTTTATAAATTGATGAATTATACCCTGTTGTGTTTTCATTTAAAAAAAGACTCTTATCTTTTTCCACTTTACAGGATATTTTACAAAAAAATGGGGTTTTAAGATGTTTCAAAATTTATTTATTGTTAAATATAATTTGTTGGTAATTACCTGAATAGATTTTCAGCTCCTGCTCTGAGACGAAGTTCTTTGTTTATTTCTAAATTTAATTTTGATCTTTTGTTTTGTAATTTGCCTCGGCATGTTGCAACTCTAGGATCACTACCCTGTAAAAATATAACAATTAAAATTAGACGTAAACTATGATTAGATAATTAAAGTCTTAATTAAGTTAAGTATAAATGCTGTGAAGAGGTGTAGGCTGTAAAGTTGTTTATAAAATTGAAGTTATTCGGGTAAATAACAGTAAAAAACGTTAACAGAAAGGTGACATATTACATACTTAATTAATAAGTAATCACTAACCATTATCTTTTATTTTACAAAATAACCACTCTCAGTGGTGTTAAAGATAATATTAATATCATCTCTAAGTTGGGCAGACAGTTTTTATTTCTTTAGTAAACCGAAGAGACTAGTTGTGGAGAAGACTGAGGAAATAAAAAAACACAATAATAAAAAAAATCGGCTACGATATACTTCGGTACTTTTCCGACTAAGGACTTGCTTCGCGCGTTCACATGATGTCATAATTGTACAAACCTTAAGGTGGTTTTTCTTTTGTTCTCACTACAGTCTATCTAAACTCGAGAGTGTTAGGAATTCGGACTCGCTTAATTCCTCCTCAGAATGTCATGATATCTCTAAATTTAAGGTGGTATAGCTTCGGTCTTGCTAAGCTCGGCCTCAAAATTAATAACCGATCAAGTTTCTTTAATAATTACATAATTTAATAATTATTTTTTGCATTATTTTACAAAAATTAATGAAATAATGCAATTTTGTTTATCTGTCACTCGAATTTTAGAAACAGGCAGGCAAAATGAAAGAAAAACATGTTAATTTAAGTATTACCTGCCTTGGGAATAAAATTTATTTTTTTGTTTAAAGTTTTACTTTATGTCCCAAGGCAGTTTCAGACTAATATGGCTTATTGCTATATTATTTTATGATAATTGTCATCTTAAGTTTTTATAATTAGAAGTTGTTAGTTTTTTAATTGTTATTTAACTACATTTAAAAACAAAGTATAAAAATAAAATAGATCTTAGTTAAGGAAAAAAATTTAGATGCATGTATTTGTATTTTATTTACTAAGTTTATTATTATTTTTGTTGTTAATTTTTGATAATGTTCCTTTGTTTTTGTTAAATTTATAAAAAAAAAATAATTAATTGTGACTGTAATAATTGTCTCATATGTCACATAGTTTGTATGTGTTGTAATCAACAATTACTTTCTTAATTTTTTCATAAATGAGGAGATAAAATATTGTATGCGACAAGGCAGAAAAATTCTTGGCTTTTTCTTGGTAGTAAAATGGTTAATACCTTCCTTTGGCTCTGGGGCTAAATTTGTAACCATTAAATTTTAAAAATCACATTTTCCTGCCTTGTTACATAAATAACGCATCATTGCAAACTAAACTAACATTCTCTTTGTCATGTTTACATCATAAAATTAAAAAAAAATCCTAGAAATGACACCAATTACTAAACTAAAAACAAACAAACAATTGTAATGTGGATTACAATTGTTTGCTTTTAACTAAACAAAGATCTCTTTATTAGAGACATCTTGTAAGTCGTGAGAAATATTATTGTTGAGTAATCTTTATGTATCATGTAAGATTTTATTGAGTGCTGGTAATATTTGGTGAGACGCGCTCGAAATTCGGGGTTTATCAAACCTAGTTTTAACAATTCATTAAGGTAACGCTTTATAACAAAGAATTTGTATTGTATACTCACAAAATAAAAAATAATTTTATTGCCTTCTTTTAATTTTTTTGTCTTTCATGTTTTGTAATGTACGCTAAATGTATTTGAAATTTGTCAGATAAAATATGACATAAAATATTTCTTAGTATAAATATATTTTTTTGATACTCCTTAAATCTTTTTATATTTTAAGGTACATCATAATACGATTTTACTTCTAAGCTTTTTATAAAATTGTTCAATGAATATTGTGTAATGAAATAATGAGTAGTAGTCTGTAGTCTAACTTCAGCCATGAAAAAATCATTAATATCATCATGCTTTTTATTATAAATAAAATAGTAAAATAACAATTACGCGAAAATATGTTTTTCGCACACTAGAGGGCGCTGCCAGCGACCCCCAGCCTCGACGCCGTGGAGCAGCCTACTGGCTGATGGCCTCTTGCTTAAATCAAACGCACATATTTATCCTATAGTTAATACAACTATAGGAATACACGGCGCAACATTATTTGAGCATATTTTAAGCTCGGTTTATAGCGAATTTTCTTTAAAAGATACGGATTGATTATATAAATAGTTGCTACTCTTTAGATTATAAAACATATACTGCAAACAAATGCAAGAAATGAAGCTTTTTAAAGAAAAATCTTCTGGCTTGTGGACCAACGCGCCAGAATTTTTTTAATGTTATAAACTTACATACTCAAAATATGTCAATAAAAAGTATCGCTGGTACCAAGATTCGAATCTGGGAACCCTGGATTTATGTACTTCGAGTGGTCGTATTAACTTTAGACCGGCTTTATTCGGTTTAGAGTGCCAAAACCAAGGAAAACGACACCTTACCCGAAATTTTATATTTTCTAATCATATTTAATTTGTCTAGCAATTTACCATATTTTTCGGCATTTTGGTCACTTAAAATGGTCGCATCGACTTCAGACCGGTTTGTGTGTGTTTAAATGTTTTCAACACATATTCTTTGTCATCAGGGACGTTTGAAACGGATTTTGGTCACTTTCCCGGGTCCACCTCCTTCCATACAAGCCACCTCCATGGGCGTAGCCAGGGTTGCCTTTAGGGGGGGCCATATATATATATATATATATATATATATATATATATATATATATATATATATATATATGTGTGTGTGTGTGTGTGTGTGTGTGTGTGTGTGTGTGTGTGTGTGTGTGTGTGTGTGTGTGTGTGTGTGTGTGAGTGTCTGTGTGTATGTAAGGTTTATGGTTTTTTTAAATAATTCTGGCGCGGTGGTCCGCATTTCGAGCGAATTTCTTTTGGATGCGTGTTTTCGTGCTTAACAACAATTCTGGTTGGAATGATCATTTTTATAGTTTTTTACATTATATAAGTTTACAACTACTGAATAAATAATTTCGGCGCGGTGGTCCGCTGTCGGGCAAATTTAATTTAGAATGCGTATATCTGTGCTTAAAAACCCATTTCTTGGTTAACGTTCCGGTTCATGCTTTAAAACCTAAGCTGTTACTCAATTGTCAAGCACTGCTCGTTACTCATTTTGTCTGTATTTTTCAAAGAAAATGCGCATAATTATCCAGTTACTTATACAAAACTATGCCTCTAAAGTTAGCAGTACGCACTATTATTTGAAATAGTTTAAAGCTTAGTTACTTATCTTTAGCTTAGTCAGTTATCTTTCAAAAGTTTTAGCGCATTTCCTTTGAAAAATACAGACAAAATGAGTTACGAGCAGAGCTTGACAGTTGAGTAACTGCTTAGGTTCTGAAGTATGAACCGGAACCTTAAGCAAGAAATGGGTTGTTAAGCACGGAAACACAAATTCAAAATGAAATTTGCCCGACAGCGGATCACCGCGCAGAATTATTTAGTAGTTATATACATATATATGTAAAAAAAGAATAAAAATTAACGTTCCTACCAGGATTGTAGTTAATCAAGGAAGCACGCATACCAAAGGAAATCTTCCGATATGCGGACCACCACGCCAGAATTATTTTGTAGTTATAAACTTATTTTATGCAAAAAAACGATAAAAATATCGTCCCAACCAGGATTTAAACCCAGGAGAGAGTTTGAGTAATTTGTATCGACTCCGGACCACTGCCATTCAACACACAGGCCCAAAAAACATGGAAAACGACTCCCCACTTGAAATATGTTATTTAGGGTTCAAAATTTAGGTTTTCCTGCATTAACCACCGTTTTTTGACTTTATGATCACTTAGAGTGGCCGTATCGACTTCAGACCAAATTTAATCGATTTGACGCCCAAAAATACATAGAAAACGACACCCTACCCAAAATTTGTTGTTCATCAACCGTAATTTTGGTTTTCAGTAATTTGTTGTGCTTTTCGACTTTTTGGTCATTTAGAGTGGTCGTATTGACTTCAGACTGGTTTCATTCGATTCAGTGCCCAAAAATACATAGAAAACGACACCCTACTCGAAATTTATTTATTTTTATCGACCTAAATTTTGGTTTCCGGTAATTTACAATGGTTTTCCGACTTTTTGGTCATTTAGAGTGGTTGCATTGACTTCGGACCGGTTTTATTTGATTCAGCGTCTCAAAAAACTTATTGCGGCGAAAAATATTAACCCTGAATTTTGCCGATTTTTTGAAAATTTTGCTGACTCACTTTTGCAAACTGGGTTAATGATGTTACAAAAACCTTGTTTTCAATAGGGTTTGTCCTCCAAAGGTTGATTTATGTACCAAGTTTGATTAAAAAATATCCGTTCGAAAGATAGTGTTTTTACAAGAAACTGATGCCTATCCATTAGCGAATTTTATTCCAAAGGAAATTCGCTAAAAAACAAAGCTCTTAGAGGACAAATCAAAACATTTTTTTTTAAATAGTCTTAATGAAAAACAAAAAACAATCCCCTAAAACAAAATATAAATTATTATTGAACTGAACTGAACTAAATATGGTTTTTATTTAAGAATAATAAAACCACAAAGTTAATATGTCGAACTAAAAAAAAATTTAATTTTAAGACAAAAGCTACCTTTAAGCTCTAAATTTTATTATAAAATTAAAATTTAGATTAATTTTATAAAAAAAAATGTTTATCCTTGCCTGAACCATAGTTTTTATATAATTTTTGCAACAACCCTGCTCGGCTAGGGGGGGGCCCGGGCCCCCCCCTGCCCCCTGGCTACGCCCATGGCCACCTCATTACTAATTTTTATTCAAAGAAAATCCTATAAAAATACTTCTTCTATTTAGAAGTTTTAAAATTCCTATTTATTTTCCTCAATTGTACTTCTCCTTATATCTATTTTGTATTTTTAGTTTTTAATGCTCGTTGTTATGATTTTTGTTGTTAATGTATTTTTTAATTTTAGATTTGGTATTTCTGTTTTATTATAACCTCTGACGAATTTTCTCTAATCGATAGCTTAGGTTTTGATATTTAAATAAATTCTTTCAGGAATAAAGGCCTCCATTTATTGCCTAATATTATATAATAATCACATTGGTTGGCGTGTCGCTAATAGAAGTTCTTTTTGGAGTCAGGTCAAAGGCAGAATTGATCTAGGAACCGATTTACGCCCTCTAAACTCTTGATTGTTTTGAAATTTACCGTAACAAAGAATTATTAGGAAGAAATTATTCTGGTTTGACACCTACCAATACAACTTTCTTCTTTCCTAAACGAAAAATCTGCCATTTGGTCTATGTAAATATAGTTTTGAACTTGATGGTATTATCGTTACTAATTTCATCTAAAAAATATACATTTTTTTAATTTTTAATTAGGGCCAAGGGTTAAATTAAATAGCAGTCTATGAACTTGAATATTAGCCAAAATTAATTTGTTTTATTAAGTCGGATACACTGCTGGTCCATTGTATTTTCTTAACTGTTAGCTTTTCTTACAAAACGGTATTTTTTTTCTCAACGCACAGTAAGAAGGTACAATGACTTGATAATCGAAACCGTAATAGTGGCTCGACTAATGAATCTAATCTTTAATTAACTGTTCTTTCTAATAAATTAACTGTGTGATGTTTAAGGAAAAAAATATTCTGGTTTGACACCTACCGATGCAACTTTCTTCTTGCCTTGACAAATATTAGGTATAAGATTACTTCAATGTTTTCCCCTTTTCTTGTAACATACTACTGTAATAGTGGAAAATAGATGAAAAATTATATTATTGTTAAAGTCTTAGCGTAAGTTAAGTTAAATTTATTCGAATCAAGTAACTTAATTAAAGTTAAAAAAAAGGAATAAGAAAAAACATAAAATAAGAACAAAAATCTCGATAAAATATACATTGATTTTGGATATTTAAAATTGTTATATTTTTATTAAGCAAGAAGAAATCAATTGTTCAGCTACTTTCGATGATTATTCTTGTGTATAAATATCTGTGGACCCGTTTTAGCTTTATGTTAATCATCAGCAGGCGAGCAATATTCGAGCTTTCAACTAATACTAATATTTAGTTTATAATATTAGTTATTAGAAGCAGTCAGGAAATATATCAAATTAAAACTATTCTGCATTTATTTCAAAGTGTAGTTTGTCCCATTTTAGTATATGCTTCAGTTATATGGTATCCTCACTATCAAATCCATTTACACCAAATAGAGAAAATTCAACATTAGTTTTTAAGGTTTATTAATTCCAAACTTTAAATCCCTATTAATATTATTACGTTGAGTTTTTTTTTATTTTTTACTTTGTTTTTTTTGTTACATCTAAATTTTATAACAATTGTTAATTGGGAGCAAAACCGTTACTTTGTGAAATAAATAAATAAACTTATATCTGTGAGCAACTTTATTAGTTAAGAGCTGGAATGTTTTCTGGTTTTCTGATTATGGGGTTAAGCCGTAACTGGTCCAGAGGATATTTAACAACAAGTAAAAATAAAATTAAAAGTATCAAAAGTATTTTGGATTCTTCAAAATCTTATTTTACTCATTAAGTTTACCCAGTAGCACAAACTCATCATATTTTTAGAGAAACGGGTTTGTTACGATTCTTTTACTACGGTAACAAATTTTAAAACAATGCTGATAACCAAACGACCTTGTTTTGTGCTACAGAACATTAGATAATTTTTTATTTTCACAAACTTTTTTTACAAGCATGTATTCTAAAACATTTTAGAACAGAAGTAAAATACATCTTTAAACTGTACAATAAAATCTTTATTTAAATCCTAATTTGATTAACACAATTGTAAATAAGTCCTATGCTGCACCATGGTTTTCTAATAGGTATATTTTAGTAATAATTCACTCAAAAAATTAGTGGGCTTGAATTACTATTTTATTGTAATTTCTTCAATAATGCTATTAAAATAGAATGGACCACAATCTCGGTAGTTAAACTATGCGTGACCTCGTGATCCCATAGTGTTCCATTGTTTTCGTCGTTTCACTACGACAGAACTTTGTCATTTTGATGTTTTATTTCATAAAACAATACGTCGTACCGGGCATTAGTTCCGAAACAGATATGAACAATAGAAAAAACAATGAAATTACAGGGTATTTTCTTTTGTTTTATATTTTTATTATTCCTTAATAGTTTATATTATTATATCGAGTGACTCACTATATTGTAGTGATCTTGAACTATAGAAATTTTCTAAAGGAAATATAATCTGTGTTGAAATAATGAAATGCCGGAATTAAATACATTTATTAGATTTTTTTAAATCTTTTGTTTGTGTTATATTTTACTTGTTTGTTCATGTTACTTGTCTCTTTTGTTTTTTATTATTTGATATGTTTTTTCTACTTTTTCCAGTCACACAACTAAGTATAAATAAAAATCTATTTCCAGTCTTTATTTATTAAATTTTAAACTAGAGGTCAACTAGGTATAAAAAGTAAAAAATTGGTTACAATCTGACAGAATACTATCGTTAGTATTCTGTTCGTAGTATACTATCGTTTATATTATAGTTAGACCGTAGGACTCCTGAAATTTTCTTATTTTCAGAATATTTTTAGGAAGAATCTTCATACTTTTAGTCTATTCTTATCTAGAGGAGGATCAGAATAGGCTGTAATACTTACATTAACGGTAGTAATAATATCTCTTTAATCTTTCACAGAATTCTTGTACAATACCTAATCATAATCATACTCCTAATCATACTGATAGTTCCTTTGATCTTGCAAAAATTATTCAGATGAAAATTGATGTATTTTAAGGAAAAAATGTAATAATATAAGGAAGAGAAAATCCAAATTTCAGGAATAGTTTCAGTAGTTTACGCCTCGATTCTTTCGTCTCTATCTATATTTCCTTTGAATTCTAGATATGATTGCATGCGTTTATTAGGCATTATTGGTTTATATTTTACTTTAGATATTTTCTCACGATAGAGACAATCTAGTTTCAAGGTCTGCAGGTAATAATGGTTGGAAAACTTTAGAATTTCCTTTGATTTTCCTTTGTTTTTTTTGTTATTATTGTTCTCATAGAATTGAACTTAGAGTTACAAAAAACGAACAGATATTTTTTTGGCACGTTATAACGTCATAGATTGGTTAGAAAACAGTAATTAATTAAAACTGTAAGAAAGTTTAGTTATTAATAAGTGATGAACCTATTAACAGGTAGTACTTATTTGTCCTCATTAACGTAATACTTTCTTTCAAATAAAAACAAATATATTACGAAGAATATAATGTTCATTATTTGTAAAAAATATTGATTAATTATCAAAGTAAAATAATATTAAAGACTATCTAATTAATCTCACGTTTGTCAGGAAATAATCATAATTAAGTTCCATATAGTTTTGTAGATATAGCCCAAGTAATTAATAATACAGATTTGTGCACATTTGATTTCTTTATTAGACAAATTTAACAATCTTTTTGAGATTATTAAATCTCTTAAATGTATCTAAGTTTCTTTAATTTATGAACTTAATCACGTCGCACGCGTAAGATAAAGTTTAAATCGATGTATTCCTTATAAGGGTCGTAGTATCAGTTGTAAGTAGTAATTTTGGTTGCCTAGCAATTTTAATTAGAACGAAAACTAGCTAAAAATTAAATTAATTTCCTAAAGTACAAAAATATTTTGAATATAAGTAGTTAATTTTTTAGTTCAGCTATTCTGTATTCCGCTATTCACGTAGGAGTCAATCCTACCTGTTAGCTACCCTCTGTATTGCTTTCCCTGGATCTTAGCATCCTTACAAGCTGGTAAAAAGGGCCTCAAAATGGTTTACGTCTTATCCCCTACAAATGAAATTCCTGTCGCTTCTTCAGCGTCTTATAAAATCTATCATGGAACACAGATCTAATTCTTGGTCTAATAAATATATACAATATACAGTGAACTGTTTTTAACCCTAATGTAAAAGTAAACAGATATATATTTTAAAATTAAAAAGGTTAAATACCATAATTTGAAGAAGCAATTGAAGAATCATCAATTCATTTGTTTATCAGGTACTACCTACTTACTTTCTTAATTACATTTGTAAAGGGCATACTTCAGACAAAGTATTTATTATAAGTTCCTATTATCATTATACACAAGTAATTATGTTTATTTTACCAGGTAATGTATATCTGTTTCATTTGAGTATACATTTTAAGTTAGTATGACTCTTTAGACTTAAGATTCTAGTATCCTATCCTTTACATACAGTCCTCTATCCTTCTATATCCAGCTCTTTTACCTGAGCCACCTGGTCCAGTTTATTTGGCTAAATAGCTACCTGGTGCTCGAACAGCTACCATCGATACTTGCTGTTGTCGATAACACAGTATCAACGGTAGCTGATTCTTCAAATATATATTTTACTAGTTTAAACTAATAATCTCCAAAATACGTCTAAATTATTTACAAGAAGAAAAAAAATAATAAAGAAACATCAAAAACAAACTCAAGCTTTTGGCTGTTAAATATTTTTTCTTTTAAAAAATAAAATGAATGCAATTATAACTATTATATTTATTCATAAAAATGTTCATGTATTTTGTATGGTATTAATAATCGTATTTGTTTTTATTAATATACAATTATAATTAACAATGGTCCATAGGCAGCAATTACTACCATGTGTCAAAAAATGCAAAATTTTCAGGGTTGAGGTATTTCTAGTTAAGCCAGTGTATTTAATTATGTGTTCATTTTATTCACGTTTAAAGTTTTGATGGGCTAAGCAAAGAAGGATGCCTATAATTTTCGATCTAATTCTAAAAATGACTTTTAAGTTAGTATCTTTGCCTTTTAAACTTATATTTGTTAGTTATATGTATTAATAGATAAATGTTTTACAAATTACAGCCTTGCTCTGACGCATTCAATTAAAAATTCAATTAAATTACAACATATTAAAACCATTTCAACAATTTCCAGAAAATTTTAATTTATAAATGTTACTTGTCTTGAAACATGACAATTGAAATTATTGAAGTGAAACTTATTATTATTATTATTACACGTTTATTTGCTTCTATATTTTCTATACTAAAAGTTATTAATATTTATATTTATATGTATTTAGTGTGTAATTTAAGGTTATGAATTAAATTTACTTAAAAATGTATGTATAAGCATTTAAATTACATGAAAGTAAACATTAATAACCTGTCATTATCATGTCCGGGGAAGGTTATAGTGTGATGCAATATTTTAATTGTAATTGCAAAACAAGGTTTTTTATAGGATGATGACAGGTGTAAAATTTTTATTATAGTGTTAATTTGAATTATTGATTTTCTTGTTTCATTGCTTTTAAGTATTATTTTATCGATTTTATTAATTATTCTTAAGGAAATCCATTAAGTATTGCTTAGAATATTTGTTATCAATGTAATTAACAATAATAGTAGCATACAACAGTATTTTAGTTAGTTAATAATTGGCTTGAAGTATGAACTAAGAGTGAACGTGTAAGCAAACTTGTGACAAGTTCATGTGTTTGTTTTGCTTTTTACCTCTTGTTTTAAATCAGCTAATATTACAAAAATTCGATAAACATTCTTTTTCCACTAATTTGTAATTCTAACTGGAATCTTTTTATTTTTCCTGTTTCCTGTTCGAAAAATGTTGAATATTCATGTTTAAGTATTAATATTTTTTATGGCTTTCTAGTTTTGTTATGAAAATTATGTGGATTTTAACTTTTCCTCATTTAATCCGTGGGTATACAGACAAAATTTTGCGTTTTCAATAAGAATACGAAACCGAGATTTTACCTTCTCTTAGGTTTTTAAGACCTTATGAGTGAGACCAACTTTTTACAAAGTTGACTGTTGTTATCATTGTAGCTCCTAGTTGTTTTTGGTATATTTTTCCCCCGTTGAAACTTGGTACAAAAATCTACTATGCAGAAAATATTTTTTTTTATGACATGATAAACCGGCAATAATGACTCGACGAAAATGTCGAAAATTCTTATAACACGGAAAAATAAGAATAAACCTAATGTATGAAGCGAGTTTGAAGTCGTTTTGCAGTATAAATTTGATGATTTTTATACGCTAAGGAGTCGCCTCCGAGGTCGAGTTCGTTGAAGCGTCTGTATTTATACTGCCCTTTGATATCACGGAGGTCGGGGGATCGTATCCCAAATTATGCTCTCAGTTTATATAAGATTATTGCTGAAATAAATGATCTTCAACTTTATAATACACATGCAGCATAAAGGTATCCTCTTTAACCCGATGTTTTTTTCCGCAGGGGTTATTCCTGATGAGCCGAGAGTTTCTAAATAGGTTATATTTAGATTAGTACTATTATTATTATAGCCTGTGGACGGAGAGTCAGAAGAAGAAATGATGAGCGTAGAGAATACGAATGTGGTGAGGAAAATACAATTTTGAAATTTCGCTGAAAATAATTTTACCTATTATAATTGAAATTAGTATTTCTGGTATTAGAAAAGAATAAAAACAACTAATCATTTATTAAAAAAATATAAAACTTGTTATAGGTTGGTTTGATTGTCGGTTTGACGTGTCTAGACTGAAGGAAAACTATCCTATGATTGATAGGGTTGATCGCAAATAGTTTTGCGATACGTGATGGTAGGACAAGTTCCGTAGTCACGTATATCTGACGCTAATACCGATCTTGGCAGTGTCGCACAGTCCTCCACAAGCCAATTTGACTCACTTTCCCCTCTTTGAATATCTTACTTCCTCTTTTTAATGTCTTGTAATACTTTAATTGATTTTTAAGTGAAAAAATCTGATTTAGATTTTTTACAATAGAAAATCACTTTGTAATATGATTAGAGCGTAAAATGATTCCGGCTAGGAAATAAGATTCAATAAGGAATTGCAGATGCATTTTTTCCTTTTGTTGAATTTTTATAGCATTATTTTTATGGTTTATGGCTTAGGAATTACTTACGCGAATTTCGAAGCAGATTTCTTTGTTTGTTCAGGGCGATTTAGAAACACTTTAAGAGTTGCATTATTTAAATATAAACGTAATTTTACTTACTTAAAAATTTTTGAGGTTTTTTTTAAAAAAAATAAGTGTTTCCCTTAAATACAACAAAACTCTTTAATAAATACTAAAGAGCGATCCTCAATCTTATGGTTGTGACCCAACATTAGGTCGTAGACAATTATTGTTGGTCGTGAGAAAACGACTGGTGCTTTATATTTAAATAAACTTTTAAAAAGTATGTTGGTATACTATTGAAAAAAATATTATAAGACAGAAATACTTTAATTACTTAATTTTGTAGGTAAATTACGTTTAAACTTGTAAACATCAATGAAATAAATAAAAATCGATACAAAAAGAAAATTAGAATTAAGGCAAAACCATAATTCTAGTATGGTATCAACCTGTCCAGGTCCCAACCTTTAATTTAAAAAAGCCCAAGAGCCCCCAGAATTTCTGGCTCACTGCACTCGCCAGTTTATAAGCAAGTGTAGACAATTACTTATTATCATTTGCTTATTAAATGTTATATGCAACTTACTATTGAATATATAACTTACTATGCAATATACAGTTCTAGTAATACAGTATTCATCACTTATATAGGAAAAGAACGACTTCATTTCTACAATGTTTAAATGTATAGGAACTATATATTTCAATCTATTGGGATCATCTTCAGGCCAAACTAAAACAAAAAGTTATACTTTTTGTTTCGTTTTTTTTGTTTTGTTTCTAGTTTTACCTGAAGATGATCCTAATAGATTGAAGTATATAAAGTTCCTATTTATTTAAACATTTTAGAATTAAAGCCGTTCTCTTCCTACTAAGTAATTATATGGAATCCTACCAAAAATACGTTTCTAAAAATTAGAGCCACTGTTGTTTACTTATTATAGTTGATATGCATGATTATAGTAGAGTAGATTCTATTCCATTTTAATATTGATAATTTGTTAACATTTGTAAACAATAGTACGATAATTAAATTGGGTAAAAAAACTCGTAAGCGTATTTTCATGATGAAAATCCGCTAAAATAACCAATTTGATTAAAAAACCAATTTATTTATTAGTTCCTCATGCAATTGGATGCTCCCTGTATAATTTCATAGTGCATCCTGTTTCTAAATAATGCATTTAAAACATCTAAGTATAAAAAGTTTTTATATTCTTCAAATATGAATATGTAATCTTGTTCATTTTATACCTATTAACTCTCT
>JACMZG010001863.1:19757640-19820140 GCA_018340805.1 Microvelia longipes | reverse complement strand
GCATTTTGAATCAGGTTCCACGATTCGGTTTCAACTCCATCGATTCCTACTTATTTGCTAGAACTGTATCTTGTTGTATTCTAACAGTATTATAATAATACATTATAATGTATCTCACGATTCTATTTCGAAGAAAGGTACTTTGGTACATCATAGCTCACTGTAATAAACTTATTTTAGTCTAGACTAGGAAAGAATATTGTATACACTAAGTTCGAATAAAAATATTGCTTATTTTTAGTTTTTATAAATTAAACTTAGTTTTTATAAGTTTTTATAAAAACTTGGTATGATAGATAGACTTATTGCTGTATTAGCAGACTTCATTTTACTATCAAATACAGAATAGAATGGGTAAGAAATGTTTTAAGAACTTTATTGGTCAGTAATATCTAGTTAGTAAAAATAGTTGACTTGATGAATACAAACCGAGATACCTTTGATTTACGCTGTCGATTTAATTTGTTAGTGAATCAGACTTAGTATAATTTTAATGAAACATTCTTTATTTAGCTGCAACACCGTTTATTTATATTGAAAGCTTAAGGACAACCAATAAAAGTAACTCTGTACCTGGATTTTAACTTTTTATATTTGATGACACTCTTAGATTCAAAATAAAAGGCCATTCCTTACCACACAATTAATGAGTTTTGTTAACAACATAAAAATACAGAATATTCTAGGGTTCGTTTAAAGTCTTCAGCTTCCGAGAATAGCTATCGAGATAATCTAGTTTAAAATATCTGCGTTTGTTTTTTCATGGCAGTGTGGCGTATAAGATAGGATACGTCCTACTTCATAGTTTAGAATTCACTTCATAGTTTAGGTACTTAGTAGGTAGTTAAGTACTTCTACTTCTCGGCCTATTATTGTTGGCCTACTTCATGTAAACAATCAATTATGAGTGAGAATACAATCAACAAGTTTATTCATATCTTCTGAGCTCTATGCAGAATATCACAGTTTAGCATACGATTTAATTGTCATGCCACTCTATAAATGTTACTCATAAACTTTTTTATGCATATCTTATTTTACTTCTACTAATTATTACGTTACTCTTTAATAGTGAAGTGTAATATTCTTGCATAATTTTACATCAGCTTTCACATTTTCTTCTTCCATTGATATTATCTATTTTTTTAACTAATTATTATCTGTGATTTTATAATTAAGTTTTACTCTTCGTGTACTCTCATATCTTTTAGAAGTTAGATACTTGGTGCCTATAAAACTAAATATGTCAATCAATGACTTCAGATAAATAAGAAAATGTCTTCAAAACTTCCAAAATTATAGAGTATGTTTACCATGATTATTCAAGTATTGTGTTCGTTTATCGAAGTATAAGAATATTAATTCTGTTTATACGTAAAACCCTTGTTGTATGATTCCATACTAAGGAATTTTACGATTAATAAATAGTATTCTACGAGGGTTTTCTATTCTTTTCTATACAAGGACTACTATTCTAAAGCTCGTAGTCGTAGAATAGTTATTCTGTAAAAAAAAATATGTAGAACATCCTAGAATATTACTGTGTGATTTTTACTTTTTCTCATTTATACCGTAGGTATAGAAAAAGTATTGTGTTGCAAAAATCCAAAACCGGGATTTCACCTGAATTATTTGAGATATGACACGCATGTAGTCATATATAAAACCAACATATCTATACCATGTTTTATATGGTATTATCAGTATTATTTCATTTTTTTATTAAATGACTTTTACACGTTTTTAAACAAAAAATTGTATAAATCTGAAAATCATCCAAATTTCGTAAAAGTGCATCCTTTTACGTAACAAACAAGTTAAAAATATCTCTTTATTTAATATTTAAGCATACTAAGTTTCGTTTCAATATGGCAAGTATATCTTCAGGATTTGTTGGATCATGAAAGTTAAGAAGCATTGAGCGAGGTCAGTGACTGTATAGTGGGAATATAACTAATGTATTTACTATCTGAGAACAAGCAAAGCGAGTCCAAAGGCGTGTTGCAGTAGAAATTTGGCGATTTGTTTATTCTGAGGACGAGGGAAGTGAGTCCGAAGTAGTGAGAATGAGCGTAACGAAGCAGATCTCGTAAACTCTCGAAAAAGTTTCGTAAACTTATGAGGTACCATATACCCGATCATTTTACTTATGTAAATTACTCAAGTAAGGTTATTTAGTGCGGTATGAATAATTATATGACATTAAACCTTACATTACTCACTTAAACATAGACTTATATTTATGGTATAATTGCATATCTATGACATTCATTTTGATTACAATCAGAGTTTCATGGCGAAGAAGATGAAATAGTGTAGGTTTGGTTTGATTTCTAGCGGCTGTTGTGTGTAGGAGTTTTATTCGAATACATAGAGTCAGAGCAAAGGGACCGTGAAAGAAAGTTTGATGGGAAAGGCAGTTTCATTGTGACTTTACAGATATGATAGTGGGTCATCGTCATTGTCATTTATATCTTAACAACAGTATAACTTCTTATCTTATTAAATGTACCGTATTTTGTTTTAAAAATACAAATTTTATAGATTTCAATGCGATGTAGACATCATTTGTTTATATTGTACTGCTGTTTACATACCTTCATATCCTTTCAAATTAGAATTTTTAGTGACAAAGAAAACTGACAAAGGTTTGTAACTCTAATAGTACATGTGTATTGTTTATTTTAAACTTTAACCGAAAAATCTATACTGACGATATATATAACGTCAGTAATAGTAATCGTCAGTATACTTCTATACTGATCGTTGATGCTTCAGAGAAGTAGGGTTCGCATCCCAAGTGACAGTCTGAGTTTATATTAGATTTTTGTTTACATACAATATCGCCAACTTTAGATTACACCATGGGTATATAATAAAAAAAACTTTATTCAGATGACCTTTTTTGCAAGGAATATGAAATAACATTACGAAATTCATATACACGAAACAAACAAACATTAAATTTATCAAAAGAATATACGTCACTCAAATGATGTGTCAAATAAACTTAAAAATAGGTAGTTAAACTTTTTAATTTCAAACGAAATTTATAATTTCAAGATTATCTGTTACAATAATATTGTTTTCTTGATTACATTTGAACGTAACGGTCGCCTTTATACCAACCGAGGTTGTTTCCGCAGGCAATATCTTAGGGCTCTAAACGGTATAATTATTATTATGTCTTGTTTTTTTAATAATAAAAGATAAGCTGCTCATATTTTTTTTTACTTTTATACCACATATTTTATTATTATTATTATTCACACATTTAATGTGTTTCATACGTTACTAAACAAATCTCTAGTATCATATATATCTGTATAATAGTTATGGGTATATTTTGCTAATGAAGGTGGAAAAAGGATTGTAGGCTCCACTTGCCACATCAATACTGAAGCCACAATACATTTTTACAAAATCTATTTTAGCCTTAAAGCCTAACATTTTTCTCTGCTGGTTCTCTAGCCAAGTAACTCATTGCATGAATTAATGTTTCACAAAAGTATTAATTTTGGTTGTGTTGACTCTTTAATATAAAAACCCAGAAATATAAAATGTAACTTTACTAAAAACTTAAATAAATAACTTAATTGCTTAAACTTACTACCTTACTAATATGAACAGGAATATACTAATTTACCTGAAACATGAGAGAAACGTACAATTAGATCATTATAAATTTACTTATATATATTTTTAAGCAATTACATTTTTAATAAGCATTAGGACAACAAATATAAGAAAAATTTTAACAATTGCATGTTCTTTTAACATTGGCTAATGCCAGTATTTAAGTACGTTACTGAATTTTATTTTCCATCTACGAAGGGTCAGGAATGTTACTTTCATTGACATTCAGTTAAAATTAAGAATGTGGTACGTACTTGATGTACAGGAACGTTACTTGTTAATTGTGAAAGGAACGTTACTTGAATTAGTAAGACATGTGGATAGAAACGTTACTTGAGATTTAGGTAAGATTGTGATATGCAGGAACGTTACTTGCGTTAATGCAGGAACGTTACTTGAAATTAAGTAAGACATGTGGATGTAGGAACGTTACTTGAGATTAAGTAAGACATGTGATATGCAGAAACGTTACTTGAGATTAAGTAAGACATGTGATATGAAGGAACATTACTTGAAATTAAGTTAGACATGTGGTATGTAGGAACATTACTTGAGATTAAGTAAGACATGTGACATTCAAGGAACGTTACTGAAATTAAGTACGACATGTGAATGCAGGAACATTACTTGAGATTAAGTAAGATGCTGGAACGTTACTTGTGATTAGGTGAGACATGTGACATTCCAGGAACGTTACTTTAAATTAAGTACGACATGTGGTATGAAGGAACATTACTTAAAATAAGTAAGATATGTGTATGTAGGAACGTTACTTGAGATTAAGTAAGACATGTGACATTCAGGAACGTTACTTGAGATTAAGTAAGACATGTGATATGCAGGAACGTTACTTGAGATTAAGTAAGACATGCTGGAACGTTACTTGTGATTAGGTAAGAAGTGATTGAGGATGTTTACTTGAGAAAATTAAGACACTCCAAGAAACACTTGAGATTAAGTAAGACATGTAATATACAGGAACGTTACAAGTAATCTTAATCTCGATCGCCTTACTTCATCTCAAGGGATTAATCTTGAGTTTTGTTCTTGGACAGTCTCTGAAAATTTAATTTGAAAAAGCTCTCTTTTTGTGTTCTTGAAATTTGTATTCTATTAAATTAAATTTGTACTATTTATAGTGGTATTTTTGTTTTTGTTATACTTTTTAAAGTGAGCACGTTTCACGTGCACCTACATTTTATGGTAATTTATGAAATATCTTGACAAAGAACACCAATGCATTTACCTTGAAATTTTACTTCTAAGCTGCATCATATAGATAACGTTATCAACTAAGTAGGTACACAAGATAAAATAGAGCTTAAATGAAAGGAATACATAAGATAAAAGCGAGCATTTAGATTAAGCGTGACAAACGTAGATAGAACAGTAAATGAGAATATTTTACAATTACTTTTTTGTTTATTTTCATCTGAGAACTAGAAAACCGTGACTCTCCTTCTATATACTTTTAAAAAACCTTTATTTTTTCTATTTCATTTAGTTTTTCTTCCAAATGCCTTTTGTAAATTCTACTATAATAAAGACATTTTGTGGTTTTTATTTGAAATGAAGGATGTAATTTTAAGAGTCGCTGATAAAGATGGGGTTTGTTGGAATAAATACTTAAATGGTTAAGTGTTTCTAACAGGGCCTGGGACGTGGTCAAATCTTTTTATAAAGTTGTTTATTTTTCTTCTTTACTTTTAGCTGCATGGGTTTTATTTACGTCCATTCTCTTTACTTTTTTCACCCACCACTGTAGGCAACCCATAGGCAAAAGGAAGGGGGATCTTTGGCCCCTTATATATATATATATATATATATATATATATATATATATATAATATATATATATATATATATATATATATATATATATATTACATTGTGTTAGTTTAATAGTATATTAAACTCAAGGTTGAATCTAATTAATTTTTTAATATTATTTTTTACTCATATTACTTATCTTCCAATTTAACTTGAAAGTAAAATCGATCCAGGTAAGTAGATTATGTTAAGTGGTAGTTAAGATATGTTAAGATTACTTTGGTAGCAACCAAAGTGACCTTTGGTTGCTAAAAAAAAACCTATTAAAAGTAGGAAAAATGAAGTAAAAATAAATTATTCATTCATTCAGTATTAAAAATATATGATAAAATTACATAATATCTGTATGACTTTGTAGGCATGATTTATTTTTTTTTTAATTTTATTTTCCGACTATATTTCTTAATTTAAACTCAATTTTAGTTATGACCGTACAAAAGGCAGTATGATATTTTGGGGAGTAAATTTCAAGCCAGGGAGAGTGGGCTTAACCCTTCTAGTCCCCACCTAGAATCGCCTATGAGGCAAACAGAAAATGTACTTTGGTGGTTCAACATTCTAAAAATTGGGTTTCCCCCAGAAAAACAACTATAAATGTTCAGAAAAGAAAAGTGATTATACCCCATCTGTTTGTTTAAAATATTAGTTTAGTTTCTGTAAAATTATGACCATAACAATCAAGATTTAATACATTTATCAAGTCTTGATTTCTGTGTCATAATGTTGCATAGCACGTATTTTATAAACCATAAATTTTATATAAAATAAATTTTGTACTTAGACGTCATTCATTGAGTATTACTTACTTGACACATAAATAAATTAGATAACTTATCACTTCAAGGTATCAATAGCTTACAAAATCAATAACTTTAATAACCCTCCATTCATTAATCCCTTACAATATTCTACTTTTACGCTCTACAAATTAAACCATCTTATATTTGTAAGTAGAATTAATTCCAATACCGCTTAATATGTTTCGATATCGACTTACTCTTAAAAATATTATATTGTTTTGGGAAGCCTTGTGTGTTCTTTGAATGTCATATTGCTGTTTGGAATAGTTTTAGAAAGTCCTACATTCAATGATTTGTCAAATTCCATATCTAATTCTATTTTAGAAACCATGCCCTAGGATTTCTTCGCATCTCTTGTAAATAATGATGAACTAGATATATTCAATGCTTCTAGATTTTATTTTTAAAAAAACTTGTTAGATTACAATAACAAATAGAAATTCCATTTTTACAGAATTTTTTTATCACTAAGAAAAAAATCTATCTATTTTTGCTTTAGAAAATTAATTTTTATTGAGGAATGTAACTTGTACATACAGTCATGTAATGATGTTATAACTATGGAATACTGTAGATTAAAAAAAATCACAAAGGACTAAATTGAATACATGAAGTCACAATTCTCAAGTTACAGAAAAAACACACTGATATCTAAAATAAAACCAGGAAGTATCGTAATATATTACTGTGTTAAAAGGAACCAAACAAGATATTATGTTTCCGACTTTTTGGAATTATAAAGAAACTTGATGTAAAATCAAATAATAATCTCATTAATTGGATATGATGGAAAGAAAAACAAGCCGGTGTATAATTAAGAATACGAGGTGGGATGTATGGGGCTGGGGCGCAGGTACCACTTTCCCTACCTGCTGTCAGTGGGACGAGCCTTACAGGTTTCGTAACCGGATTATCTCCGGCCAAGATGTCACAAACACTTGCTTCTATCTTATTCCTATATTGTAAATCATCAAGTTATTAATACTAGTGGGGTTCTTATAAATCCAGAATTAAGATCGGGTGGGTCGCATCTACAATGCTCTTAGTATTAATTTTAGTTGCCGAAATCCTCTTATTACAAATTATATTCTTAAACAACTGAGAGCACAGTCCGGGCTACGAACTCCGGACCTCAAGGGTCAAAATCGAGTGCTTATACGATCACGGCCACGAAAGCAGACACCTATAATTTACAATTATAATGTTAATAGTTTGTTTACAACATTTCTTGGTTATTTTATTTGCTTTGAATTCAAATTCCTTTTTTACGTCTTCAATAAGCGACATTTTTTTATCTGTAGACGTTTATTTTTCTTTACATTACTAAATCTTGCATTATTCTTTCTGTGTTGTTTTTAGTTTGGGGCTTTAACTAGCACGATGGGGAGCGAAACAACGATATTCTGAGTTCTTATCGGTGAGTGATCCTTTCAACGCCATCAAATATGTTCTTGATTCGTTTTTGCAAAATTTATTTTTTATGTTTTTTCTAATGTAATTGAAGGTCAGAGAGAGAGTTCAGGCTCTGTCAGCTCTGATGAGTTAAACGTAACGAAAGAGAATGGCACATGACATTATGTCGAGCCATCAATGATAACGAATGTCAAATGATGGAACAGTTCTCAGATGTAGCAGTGCATTTTGCTTGTTACATTTCCTAGGTGCCTCTTGCACAATTATACAGTGTCAACTATTCATATTTTAACATGAATGTTTTAACATGATATAACATCATACATACATTTACCGTACCAATGAATGGTCGTAACAGGTACACCCTTTATGACTCGAAATAACTGTTTCTTTACCTTTAAACTCTATAATAACCTTTAAAAAACTAATAAAGCGTGTGTTATGAGCTATAGCACATAATTTAAGTTATGCAACACATTCATATGCAATTTTATTTTATAGCACTTTTTACTACCACTAAAAATAACTATGTACCAACGAAAAATAAATGGATTTTCTCCTGAGGATTTTTAATTAAGACGATTATGATCTTTGATTAGTTGCATTCATGTGGAAAGTATTATCTAACTCTTCCACACTATTAGATTTAGTGTCGGGTGGGTGTTCTCTTAGATGTACTTTCTTTTCACACTGTGTATGTCGATAGTTCCATTACAAGGAAGTTGACCGTGGGGTAAGAAGTTAAAGTCTCTTCCTAGTTAAAATCCGTTGGGTGTTTGACCACAAGTATTACCTAGCAGACCGTAACTCTTAAGTACTCGGGACCGGAGCTACGAAGTAAGGTTTTTATCTCAGAATTTACGAAAGGAAACCACAATCCATTAAATACCTATGACCCTCATTTGAACTTTTTATAATCAGAATTTTCAAAACTCTAAATATATTTTTAATTGATTAAAAATAATCAGAGAAAACTATCAGTATTGAGGAAACAAAGCCTATATATCTGCATAAACCATAGCTATTTTGTTATTCATTGCCTAAATTCATTAAAAAAAAATTGCAATTCATATATTTTAGAAAAAAATTAAACAATTAATTGTTCTCTACAAAACTTAATGAATATTGATTTAATAAAACCAATATTATCTAAATAGTGTGAATAATAGGTCAAATAAATGAAGCACTAAATGAACCCGTTGTCTAATAATGTAAATAATAAAAAATGTTAAGAAATGTGTAGAAAACATAATACATTTGGGACCATATGTTTTAAGTTTAAATTTAAAACCATAAGGAACATAATAAAGAGTTACTAGTTAGAGTTGAAATGGCCTCGTCCTGGCGGTACAATGATTACTATTGAAGTAAGTGAAACAATGAAGCATACAATTTCTTCGCTTATTTTAATTTTGTTAGAATTCTTTTTGGATAATTTTGTTAGTATTTTTCTAAATAAGGGCCTTATTATGAAGTTTTCAAACTCTGGACACTCCTTCATATGTATATATATATATATATATATATATATATATATATATATATATATATATATATATATATATATATATATATTATATAATAATATATATATATATATATATATATATATATATATATATATATATATATATATATTATAATATATATAATTATATTATTATATATATATATATGTGTTATATACATATACATGCATAGCTTTCAATTTAAACTTAGAACATATGGTTCCAAATGTTTTCTAATTTTTAGTGAATTTTCATTACTAAATGCTTATGAAGTTTTTTTACTATAAATTATATTGTATATAAATTTTTAGCCGGCTGTCTGTTGTTAATTTATATTGTGTCATTGAAGCACCAATTTTAGTTGCTTCTCGGCCTTATTTGATTCGACCCTATGGATTTCGTTCTTTAATTCAAGTTCTTTATTTGCAAGCGTTTGCATTTATAATTTTTTTTTGTGTTTTTTTAACTATCTGTAATATAAGTACATTAATTTTTTATAAACTCTTTTTATTAGGTAGAAACCTTGCACTCTTATTGTTTAGGTTCAAGGTTATAGTTACAATTTCTATTACCTTGTTATATTTTTTTGTAATTTTATATTATTAACAATAATATATTATTATAAAACTTTCATACAACTTTTAGTTTTAATAAATTAAAAAAGGTTTTCGTGCCTAAATACAAATTAGCTATGAATTAATAAAAGAACTTATTTTGTACAAACTATACTTATTATTACATTGTGCTCAAGAAAGTTGAACGTGAAAAATTGTTTACTGTTTTATTAAAAAAATTAAAGACGGGAAAATATTTTCGAGACTGTGTTTTACTGTGAGAACCAGGCCAGTATAATTCGCATTCACTCAGTAGAGTGTGTAAATGAGATGTAATAATTAACTGTGATAAATATATGTGAACTTGAATGTAGTTTTATGTATTTTAGCGACTCGATAAATATATGTGAACTTGAATATAGTTTTATGTATTTTAGCGAATCGATAAATATATGTGAACTTAAATCTAGTTTTATGTATTTTAGCGAATTATAAAAAAAAAATATTAAGTAGTATACAAAGATGGGCAGAAGTGGGACTGACTTGACTCATCACAAAGAAATATTTTTTTAAACTTGACTATATCGTGCATGTCTGAATTTACTCGTTAATTAATTATAAAAAAACTGAAATTCGTACTCTGTGTCGAATAAGTTTGAGAGCTTTGATTCAAAGAGTAAATAAATAAAAACGATGCTATCAGTAAAGGCGTTTCGACCCTACTAGTCATATTCATTCATCAATAATTAATAAAAAAAATCACATTCAATAAGTTGAGAGAAAAAGAATACAACGTATACTAAAATAAGTTAAAAAATACTCACAAAAAATTAAGTAGAAAGAAATATATAGGTAAGATTCATTATCACCCCTAAGGGAATAGTTGAGAAAGTCAAAATGTATCTTTTATAATGTATGCTATAAATGTGAGTCAGGTTATTTATTATATCAATACTTTATTTACAAAATATAAACAGTAAGGCTGGCCTTATAATATGGTTTGCTATGAACACAGCGTACTTATCAATCTAAATGACAAATTTTTAAAGTAACAGAACAATAGTTTAATTAACATACAAGAAAAACATTATTTTTTCATAAATATAGATTTTGTCAATAAAACAGACCGGAAATTAATTTTATTATGTATATGTACAGAAAACATAAATGTCATATTCCTGCTAGGAGTAAATATGGTGATTAAAAATACCTAATGAGTCGAGAATAATGCTCTTGGATCATAGTATTAGAGAATTATGATCAAACCCGATCTCTACTAAAAACTCCCTAGTTTTGGCAAGTTCACTACCTCTAACTCCGAAACACAGACCATGTATTTCGTATTTTCTTTCTCTATGAGAGGAGTCAAACTTTTCTTTATAATATTCGTAATAATTCGTATAATATAATATCGAATTAATAATGATAAAAACAAATTTGACTCCTGATACAGCTAGTTAATTAACTCTACCTAAGTAATATAAACCATACAGTCTTTGTTTAATTCTAACAAATAAATAACCTTTGTTATTCCTTTTATATTACAGGTTATTATTTCAATACTGAGCTTTAATCTTAATAAATTAACAGCACAAAATATAGACCGCTATAATTAGTTATACAAAACAGATATTCACACGGTCTCTGACTAAATTAATTAAGCATTACATTAGTTAGATATGATATGATTATTGCTAGAGATACGAAAGTAATGTTAAGTAATTAGTTAAGGTCTTTGTCAGAGATTTTATGATTGTATTGTTGTATAGATATTGTTTTAATGTATGATTAGTGTTATTTTCTTAGGTTAACTTAAGATTTGTAAAGTTTTGTCCGGTCAAGTGAATTACGTGCTGTAAAACCTTAAACTCTTTTAACTAAACTATTTTATTTGTTTTGCAATGAAAAATAATAAAGTTATGAGAAATCATGAAATATTTATAAATTTGACTAAATTAAATTTAAAAATAATTTTGTTTACCTGTTGACCCCTAACTTCATTCAAGTAACCTTAACTTTAAGTACAGCCGTGTCGTTTATTGGAGATGTATAACAAGCATATTACGTAAAATTTGTTGTATTGTTACAACTGAATCATTATAGAGAAACATCTATTATTATAACTTAGAATAATATTGTAAACTATTGTATAGCATTTATTATAGAATTGTAAAGACGCATATATGTTATCATAGTTTGTCACTTGTAATCTAAATTGCCAAGCAACAATATATATATATATATATAAATATATTATATATATATATATATATATATATATATATTATATATATATATATATAATGAATATGAATAAGGATGTACACACTGCTTGATAGAACTTGTGGTTGAAAAGAACTTACAAACCACATTTTTAACTATCATGATCCAATTGAAAATCGGTTTTTATTTTGACGTGAAGAATGTAGCAAAAATAGTTGTTAAATTTTCTAGAATGTTAACATTCTATATGAGTTAACATTCCTAGAAGAAGGAAGATTCCTAAAACTCAACATTTAGGGATCTTCATATAAACGCAATCGGGACGGATTACACTGAGAGATTCCTTATAATTCCTGCTTATTATTTGAAATTTATTTTTTTATGAGTCGGGTTTTAGAACATTACTTAAAACTTCAGCAGTACCGGACTTATAGACCATTTTTTAGTTCCACTCTTAGTTATTATCCGTAGCACCGGGTACCAAATTGGTAAAAAGGTATAACTATTTACGATCTCTATAGAGAGGCTGCCTTTTTTGTAATGAGCATGATAAGCAAAGTGTATTTATGCAGCGTTCGCAAGTTCGCAGTTAAATTTGCATTCTGGTTTGATCGTGTTTAACACATACCTGATAACAGTATCATGTTAAACATAGATTTATATACTAGAGGAGGCATAGCCTATCTCAATGCATTCAAAGACCTGAAACATCTTTTTGGGGCTCTCAGGGGCTTTGTGTAACCTTATTGAAACCTCCTCCAAGAGCGACTTAAGATTTTAATATATCAATTGATTTCGGTTTTCCGCACATTGTGTTATGATGTGTATTATAAACGGTCTACTATATAAGTTACTGTATTTTTGTTCTGTTATTGATAATCGAATGTGGTCAGGTTACTATTCCGATGTTTAAAAATTCAACCAATAGGGCTCCTCTAGTAATAATATCTCTATGATGTTAAACATGACTAAATAATTAAGTACATGGGGATTTTTAAAAAAATATAAGTCTGTTTTTTAAGAAATTTCTCAATCAAATTAAAAACCAAAATAATTTATCAATCCCAAACTCAATTTGCATACATTGTACTGTATTACTAGAACTAAGTGATTAATGTTATTTATCCTTTCACTTCTTATTAATATTAAGTATTGCGATCTGATATGCTATGCTGAGTTGAGTGATCTATAATAAGAAAATATAAACTGTTATACCCAGTCATGCGCAAATATTTCACTTCATGATATGACTTTGTTATGTTGTACTGTTATATAAGAAACAAACCGATTGTTTAACCAAGAAGATATTGAAATAAATATAGTTTGATTTGATTTTCACCGACCATCAAATGGTGAGAATTTCAAAAACGAATAATTTACTTGTTTTTTAGTTTAACAACATAGCAAGAATATACTTCTTGCTATGTAAAACTAAAAAGGTAATAAACAAGAAGGCAAAACTAAAAATAAAATGCTGAAATGAGTCGTGTGCTAGAGTGTCGCTTAGAAAAATAAGTGTTAAATAAAATGGAAATGTATTATTTATTAGAGAATTTTCATCTTAATTGGGGAAAATGAAGCTTATCAGATTATTTAATTTTAATTGGTACATTTGTAAAATCTGTGGATTAATAGATAGTAAAAACAAACTTTAATGACTTCGGCTATATTCGGCAATACGATTTTACACGAAGCAAGAATTTAAATATTTTCCTTCGCACACTCAATAACAACAGGGATATTTATATTTAACAGCAAGTATCAACACTACACTACTTCGGCACCAGAGGTCTGGGGTTCACAGCCCGGGCTATGCTTTCAGTTTTTATGTATAGAATTTGATGTAAAAAGATTTCGCCAACTTTAGCTTTACTTTGAGCATAGTAGATGTGACCCACCCGAGGTGCTTCCCGCAGGGTAAGTACCCTGAAGAGCGAAAAGGCCCTAAAACGGGCATTATATATATAATATATATATATATATATATATAATTATATATATATATATATATATATATATTATATCAACACTAGATAGTTAAATTCGAGTAGAATAACGAAGACTTCATTCTTATTTAAATTCTGTTTATTCAAACAATTTAATTAGATTAAATTATAGAATTCAATTTCAAACAGTCAATAATCAATTTTTCTAATAATAGTTAATTCTTAAATAAAAATATCATAACATTGGAAAATTGTAAATTAATAGATCACCTAGCAAGTAGGCCGCGTGGTTGGGCCCTTTTGCTGACTCCCTTAGATGAAAGATAGTGTTCTACCTTATGAATCGTGGAGCAGGCATTTACGTCTAATCTACAGAAGAGCCGTGATTTACCTCTTAAGTTTCTATAGGTTCAACCCTCTTGTAATATCGTTGATTTGGATATAATTATTTCTTCCGTCTATTAACGTGTTAAATGACCAATACATTTAAGTTTATTTCTTAATATATAAAAAACAGTTTATGAAAATATTAAACTGTAAATCTTATAAGAAAAGTATTTCAGAATATAGTTTTTGTGAAATAATTTACACTTATGGATTGAATTCAAAGTTAAGTAAGCTGCTACTACGAGCTACAAATATTAAACCAATCGACCGTGCTACTCCGTCTTGGTTATGTCATCCGTATTTAGAACTAACAAAATTATAATAAGTTGTACTAGAAAACTATTTCGCAAAACTAGTACTTGTTTTTGCCTTTTCATATTTGATTGATCTACATTTATGGGTTTATAGGACACATCTTTAAGTAATAACAGAATATATTTATCTAATTGTATTTTACGCATTAGGAGTATATTCTACACTGTTTTATTAGATATTCTGTTTGACTTATTGTAAGCTAAATATGATAAATTATGAATTTAATGATAATTTATAATGATAATAAAGAACATACATTGCGAAAAATCACAAATCTTCAAAAAGTGTTTAGATATATAAATATATATATATTATATATATATTTATATATATATATATTATATATTATATATATTATATATATATTATATATTATATATATAATATATATTAAAATATATTATATATATGTATATATATATATATATATATATATATATAATATTTATATATAATATCTACGCCCATTTGATAGTATTTTTAAGGTGATTTAATTGGAGGAATTGTATGAATGAAATAAAAAAATGTTAGGTTATAGTCGGACATTGCAGGAATAAATAGAGAATGTACAATTTAAGCCGCCAATGACGTCACATGTCATTCATAAAAATAGTCTGGTTATATATCCGACTGGTTTAGTTTGTTTAAATGAAACTGACACTTAAGTTATTTCGTTTATGAGTTCGTTTTAATCCCAACGATTCCATAATTTTTGTTAATTTCAGTGATTTATCTGAACATTTCAAACTCTGTCAAAATTATCTGTACTTCTAATAGGAAAGACGTGCTCGTGAAAATGTTCTTTTGAAAAGTTTGTGTATTATTTTAAGTGTTGCCAAGACATTCCTTATCAATCATTGTGTCGTTTAAGAGGAAATGTAAAATACTTTTAATAAATTGACCATCCTAGTGTCTTAGCACTGACAAGTTTAATAGTTAACTTTCTTTTCATTTTCATCATATTTTTGTTTCTCCAAGTTGTAAGTGAAAGGTGCATCTTAAACGTTTTATATATATATATATATATATTACATACATACATACATACATACATACATACATACATACAACAACACACACAAATAATATATATATATATATATATATATATATATATATATATATATATATATATATATATATATATATATATATATATATTATATATATATATATATATATATATATATTATATATAATATTACGCCCCATTTGATAGTATTTTTTAAGGTGATTTAATTGGAGGAATTGTATGAATGAAATAAAAAAAAAATGTTAGGTTATAGTCGGACATTGCAGGAATAAATAGAGAATGTACAATTTAAGCCGCCAATGACGTCACATGTCATTCATAAAAATAGTCTGGTTATAATATCCGACTGCGTTTAGTTTGTTTAAATGAAACTGACACTTAAGTTATTTCGTTTATGAGTTCGTTTTAATCCCAACGATTCCATAATTTTGTTTAATTTCAGTGATTTATCTGAAACATTTCAAACTCTGTCAAAATTATCTGTACTTCTAATAGGAAAGACGTGCTCGTGAAAAATGTTCTTTTGAAAAGTTTGTGTATTATTTTAAGTGTTGCCAAGACATTCCTTATCAATCATTGTGTCGTTTAAGAGGAAATGTAAAATACTTTTTAAATCGACCATCCTAGTGTCTTAGCACTGACAAGTTAAATAGTTAACTTTCTTTTCATTTCCATCATATTTTTGTTTTTCCAAGTTGTAAGTGAAAGGTGCATCTTAAACGTTTTCTTTCAACATTTTATATTAGTTTTTTACGAAAAAAAAGAAACGAAAAACAATCAAAAAGTTTGAAACAATACGATAGAGTCCAGTGTTGTGTTTTTTTATATTTTTGAAACAATTTCTTTAAGTGATTTCTCACGTTTTATAGCATACTTAAGGCAATATGAAACTTTTATAAATATTTTATTGATGAATTTTATGTTTCAAAAGTTATGAAAGTTGCATGAATTAAATCAATAATTTTACATATAAGCGTGAAACAAATTCTAGAATGGAATCTTTCTTGACTAACTTATGTCTCACCGGGTTGTCAACGTTCGCTGAGGATGTTACATCAAATCAAAAAGACATCAACCATGGTTGAAGACAAACTGTCATAGTAAGAGGCAAACTTTTAAACCTCTACAACGCTGGGTTTCTGAACTTAAAACAAAAAACCCACCAAGCGATAGCATTTTATAGATCAATAAAGAAACAAAACTACCCACTATGTAAAAATAATGTTATATCTTAGCATAACCGGATTTCAACTTCATACATTTCATCTTTAGAATAAAACCACTCTTCTCCTCTGACTTTTGGTTATTAATTATGAAAAAAGTATCTGCCTCCGTGGCCGAGAATAATAAGCAATAGTTTTTAGCACCAGTAATCCAGAACTAGCATTCTAATCTAGAGCATTTAGTTTTATCGACTGTTTTTGTTTTAAGAGATATTTTTAACTGTGGCATAACTTTGAGCATATAGTAAATGGGATCCACTTGACAGGTATAATAAAACTACATAAGAGGTCTAAGCCCCTTGTTAATAGTTTCCACCAAAGTATACAACTTGAAGCGTTCCTCGCAGGATAAATACCCTAATCAGCTGAAAACCCCAAAAAGTAGTTTAAAAAGTAAATTATAGAATGTAAAGTTCACATTTTCCTTAGTCATCTTATTTGAACTTAACATTTAATCATCATTCACAGCCTCGACAAAATACAAAAAATAGCGGTCAGCGGTGTCTACATTTGGATAACGTGTGATTAATGTGCCCTCTTTAACTACAGTTAACTCATCATATAGCTGAAAATCTTTTATGGGGTCAAGTTAAATAATAAAATGCCTTAAAAAAAGTAACTAGTAAGTGAAATATATTATTATAAATTAGCTTTTTCTATAATTTTACCTTCCTTCCCTATTCTTTGGCTCTTTTTAATCACCAAAAACCCTATTTGATTCTAATTTATACCAAATCTGCCAATCAAACAATTTTCCTATTAAATTAATTGCCACGCCGCACCACTTGCTCTATTGCTTTATTGATTTCATTGACCCCATTCAATTATTTGATCTTATTGAAGAATTAAATTATGAGTTATTGACTTTAAGAAAGAAAAACGTGAATTTACGATCACGATTTAGCAGTAAATTATCTTTACACAGTTTCTCTGGCGTCGCACTTGAAATTTTATTCTTTGTTCTCCTCTATTTTTCTTTTTATTTTCTTGACTATCAACTTTTTTTTGTCTTTTTTTATTAAATTAAATCGCTATTATTTTAATTGAACTACTGTGGATGGTAAAGGCGTTTGATTTCGGCACCGGAGGCCCGGGGTTCGCAGCCTGGGCTATGCTCTAAGATTTTATGAATAGTATTTGTATTAAAAAGATTTCCCTTTTGTATTAAAAGGGCATTTATTATACTGTGGATGATAAATGAGTAAAAATTACAGATTTTTTGCTTTTACACGCTGTTTCTTATATTATATATATATATATATATATATATATATATTATATATATATATATATATATATATATATATATATATATATATATATATATATATATATATATATGTGTGTGTGTGTGTGTATGTATATATATTGTAAAATGAGTGTTCAAAATAATATCCATTGAGCAGAATGGAGCTAAACTTTGCAAGAAGGATAATGGATTTGTGAACACTTAATGAAATAAAAAAGGTTAAGGTAAGGTTAATATTAAGTCGTTGAATTAATGTTTTTCATGTTAAGAAAGATAAAACTAATATACACTAATTAAACCTGTTTGCTGTTTATTTTAACCCAACTATTTACCCTATCTATTCATCCTATCTTTAGTATATATTATCTTTTGTTTGTTCATTTCCTTGGTAAAACTCTTTTCCTTATATGACATTTTGAAAATAATTATGATGTGAATCAGTGTGAGTTTTATGAAACTGTTGTTTGAAATTTTAAGATAAATGCCGGGTCATATTTTCTGTTGCGAGTTGTCCAATTATTTCCATAATTCATGCACGGATGTGAGTTTCGAGAAAATTGCTCCTATTATGGTACTAAAAAGGGTATAACGATGTGTTATCTGATTTATTACTTTGGTAGGTACGCAGCATCAGTTTGGTACGACAAGATCTGACTGACCTAGTTTCTGAGCAACGGGTACTTTAATAGAACTTCTTTTTTAAAGAAGAGGGCAGTAGGAGTATCCGAGTACGTGATGAATCGAGCTGCTTAATGATGTGTTTTGGGATGGAGCGGTGACTTTGTAGGAATTAAGTCTTAAGAATTTTAGCAGGAGAGTTAACATGTGTAGTGGATAAGTGGTCGGTCCGGTAGCCAGTTAATTTTGGATGTCTCAGTAAAAGGATCTTCGAGAGTGTTGAAGGGAGTGCGATTAAGATTAAGCCTGGGGGTCGAGTAGCGGTCCTTCATCTCAAGTCCAGTTCAATAGGCCAACCAGTTACTAACCTATTACAAACTCACATTTCCTACAACTCCGAAAAAAAATCTAAAATTATTTGTATAGCGGGTCTTTTCTCATATGACGTCACGAACCGGTCGGAAATCAAAACAACAGACAGACGAGCGAAAGAAAAAGAACCGGCTTGTCTTGCGTAACTGTAAAATGATCTGGTAGACTACTATCTTATCCTGAGAAAGAGATGGAGAAAGATGGAAAAGAAATGTATAATATAGGTCCACTCATAGTGCTAACTTTCTCCATTATATGTCATTAGATAGGTATAAAGACTACCGCTACAAAAACCAATCTGTTAAGCGTCTATCTTTCTTTATATATTATTTTTCCAACAGTTCTAAAATATATACTCTGAATTTATACACCCGACTATTTGTAACGGAGTATCGCGTCGATTAATCTTTATTTCAAACAGAAATCACCGATAAATTTAACTTAAGAAACAAACTGTCGTATTAAATTTATTCATTTTATATGATTTCGGTATGCGATAATGATCTTTTAACTTGGTTTTTATGCCGTTAGTTTGTACCAAGAATGTTTTAAACCCTTTTCCGGTTTCCTTCTATGTAATTGAGTAATTAAATTTGTAATAGACACGTAATATTAGAGTTTTATGTTACCTATGTTCATTTAATTTATATGGTGAATCGAGCCGTGGAGTGCCGTAGTAATAAATAAAAACAAGTTTTTGTCTCTCCACACATTATTATATTTATATAACAGAGCCGGTTTCTACTGTTAACGATCATCATCACAGCAGGTAAGACTCACCTTTCAAGTACTGACCTTTAAATGATTACTTGCCTCACTTTCACCGGCACTGATGATGACTGTTAACGGTTGAAAGCCAGCTCTGTTATATAAATATAATAATTTGTGGAGGTACAAAAACATTTCTATTCTTCATTTAATTTGTTTCAATTTTTCCTTTTTAGGGAGAGAATGGTTGGGGGTATTTTGGGGTCAGGTGGGTGCAAATATTAAACTTTTCACTTTTTGCTAAACTTTATTTGCAAATTTTCTAAGTAAAAATTCACTAATAGGATGGGTGACTTAATAAAATTAATAATACTCTGAAACTTAATAAAATTCAGAACATAAAAAAAGAAACATTATTATCTGGATGAAGAGAGGGGGGTATAAAATTTTAATACGGCGCAACGTAAGCAAAATTTGATACTTGCATGACTTTAACAAATACAACTACCTCTTACTGCCTTTGCTCGCGATAATAAATTAAAAGCAATTTATAAAATGAAATGTCCCAGCATTACTTTGTGTAAGCATTAACTTGTTACGTTTAGTATAGAGCTAGCTTCTAAATTAAGATAATTATCTTTAAGGATTTTACCTTCTATATCGTCATTTAAAATGACTTTGTTGTAATGCACTTTTCCTCTTATATAACTATAAATGCAATGCTACCAGAAGTAATAAAATAGAAAACAAACTCTATAATATTTCCTCTGAACTAAACTCATTAAAATCGTATCACAATTTTCAACTTGAGACTTGTTCCTTTGCCAAAAATAACAATTGTTAAAAGTTGTAAATTTCACTATTAGAAAGTGTAAGTGAGATATTACCTGTTGTTCTAAAATTATTTTATTTTTTGACCTTTTGGCTTCTGGTGAAGTTTATAAAAATTGAAAGTATATTCTTTTGAAGTTTAGCAAAGTATTTTGGGCACCTTGAACTCTAAGTTACTTGAAGTTCATAGATCTATTATTTTATATATATATCGAAGAATAATACGTACATGCTCATTTGTTTTAAATATATTTAATTTTAACATTCAAATTTTATACAAGCCCTACTTAAATATTGGTTGCAGGTTTCAGATGTGTATATTTTGATTGAGTATATGGGTTATACGTTTAGTTCTCTAAACTCAAAACTCATTTCTTTTAGTATATTTTGCTTTTATAATATTATCCTCTTACAAAGCCATATAAATCATAAATCCTTTCATTTGTAAATTCTTTCATCAGTTTTTTTTAAAAGTTATTAATTTTAGTGTTAGATTAGTGTTGTGTTATTAAATATCAAAACTGTTATTTTTTTTATTTCGTAATTCATATAAACGTGTTATTCCTTTCGTAATGTTTTTAAACATTATTTTTCTACGAATGATTATTTTTTAAGTTGAAGTACTGATGATGTTTTGATTGTACTTAGCGTGTGTGGGTACTTATGTTTGTATTATACTCGTATCAAAGGTTTTTATAGTGATAACAAATATATGTGTGCGTTATTTTATATTTTCCATAGTCTTGCTCTAATGGCGTGTGGAGAAAGTATAGTGTTTACTATAAAATTACCAAATTTTTAGTTTGTATGTTAGACGATTGGCTTTGGAGCTTGTTTTAAAATTTGAGCATCCTTACCCTATATGAATGATTGTTATTAATTAAAACTACTTGTTATTAAGACAAATTTTAAGCGAATGTTTTCGCATCGATTTTACTCTTCCAAAATTTAGCGATTACAAACTTTTGTTATAAAAGAAACCGTCGAATGTACTTAACTACTCTGTATATTGTTCGTGAAAATCGTCTCAGATTTAAACCACAATTAGATTTCAACTCTCCTTCTAATCAATTTGAAGTTAAAGGAATCTATTCCTTCAGTATCATCTTTGTCATAGAAAATATTATATGTGAAGCTAAAGCATATAAAAAAGTAATATTTTATATTAGGAAGGATAAAAGTCTACTCTTTTAGTGTCATCTTTGTTATGCACATGCTTTTCCCTATTTAATAATAATGAACTGTGTTCTGCATTGGAATTAAAATTTGAATAATTTAATTTAATAAAATTATGTTTGTTAGTAATTCAAAATAGATTAAGTACAATACGAGCTTCAGAATTCTGAAGAAATCCAGAAGAACAGCTCCTTTTTATATGTTGAATTTTATAAATTAAGTGTTTCTCTCGTTATTTGTTTTTCTAAATTTGCTGAATATAAGAACACATCAGCGTTTATCAATTTTAATTACTTAAAACAAAATTATTAACGTGCACTTTCAAGTCAGGTTTTTATTACACCCCATACATTGCAATTAAATCTTTATTAGCTTATATATTAAATTTATTATCTAAATCTTTTAATTTGCTATAAAATGTATTGTTTTCAGAATAATTTATGAAGGCTGAATTCTTAGTATTAAAAAAGTAATTATTTTATAGCTGTATCATTGGTCGTAAAATATTTTTTAATTTCTAAATAGATAACTAACTGACTTCAATATAAATGCATAATAAAAAAATTATATTGTTTATTACATTTTTACCTGTTCGTTAAATTTAAGAATACTATACACACAGTTTGTTAAAAATATGATCTTCATAATAGCTAAAATATATTGAAAATATTAAAAATAAAAAGGTTGTTATTTATGTATTATTTTTATAACAAGTTGATCCAACTTTATTATAGAAACTCAGTTTTTTTAAGTGTTTTAGGTCCTGTGAAATGTTTTTATTATAATTATCTCTCCTGGTTATAATTTATTTTGGAGTATAAAATTCAAGGTTAATCGTAAATTTAAATTTAGAAGGTTTATTACAAATGTTTTATATTTATTATCCTTTTAGTCCATTTAAGTATTTCAGCGAATTTTAAACTTGTAAAATTTGTTGAAATACTATAAATAAAATTCGTTGCCGATTATAGTAGGGGTAAGTAAGAAAATGTCTTCCCTTAGCTTTTTGTTTGTATATATTTATAATTTCATAAGGAAGGGTTTTTACTTCTCATCCCCCTACTACCGTGGGTAGTAGGTGATGAAAAGTGTTGGAAAAGTAGGATAGGAAAAATTAAGTGTCCACCGTAAAAATCCGAAAACCAGATTTTATCAGAATTATCCATTCAAGCCGTTCTGAGTGGTTTTCATCTTGATGTCTTGTTATCTGGGTCCTGTCTGTCTGTGTGTGTGTGTGTGTGTGTGTGTGTGTGAGTGTGACAGTATGACTGTATCTCCTACAACTACAACCACTGCGATAAAGCTGGAGAGTTGAAATCTCAAACATTGAAAGATGATATTGTGTGGATCATGTTAATCTATTTTTAATGAGACATCAAGAATTTAGAAATTTGTGCAAAATAAAAATTTTACATATCAAGTTGATATTGACGCAAATTCCGCTTTTTGAATGATCCACCGATTTTAAATTGGATATAGGTCACCATTTTGAATTTATAAAACTTAAAGCTATAAATTTTAAACTTTTTTTATGGTACGCATGAAAAGAGTTAACGAGACTTGAAAGAAGTTTGATTTTAGACTTCTTCATCCATTTAAATTGTTTGCAACAGTTTCATTGTGTATATTACTAATTAATATAACTAGAACGCGTAAAAAATCATTTAAATAAATTTCAAGGCTAATAAAAGTTATTAGAGAATAAATTAAATAGTGACAGCTACTGTCTACACTTGCTGTTGGGTCTGAATATCTCTGGACCGGTTTCGGCTTAACGTCAAACTCTTAACTAACACAGTTATATCAGTGAATACCTTGTTGTCTCAACAAGCAGAACAATATCTCTGAAGATAAGGAAGGGAATAGGACAGGGTTTATAATAACGAATATTCTTCTTACAATAAGAATATATTTTATTGTATAACAATCAAATATATTGCTTATCTTCTTCTAATGAATTAAATAATATAAACAAGGCTATCAAGTATGATAAGAGGAATTACACGATTAAATAGACTATCTACTGTAAACCTTCCATAAAAATTAATTAATCTCAGGTTATAACAACCTAGACTGAGTCATTAGATGACTTGATTATTTTAAATAATAAAAATGGCCGAGGGTATCAAAACCAAAGTAGTATCACCTTAATGTTTCGGTAACATTCAATTCTGAGGACGTGGGAAGCTAGGGACTCAATTCTTGAGCGCAGCGAGACTGAATTAATATCATCTTACTTTTTGGGTAAACATGGAAATCTTGTTTACATTCCCATTTGTTTAAATGGGAATGGTGTTCTCAACCATGATGTCCTATATCCCTGATGCCTTTCACGAAGAAAGTAAACTGTCATCCTTTCTTATTTATTTCATTTTCCAAAGGCTCTTTATAAAAAGTGTACAGAAGTTAGTATCTGGTATTAATGAAAATAATCTTATAGCATCGATTATTCTTTCATATTTATTGCATTTACCAAAGGCTCTTTACAGTAAAAATATAGAAGTTGGTTCAAGGAATTGATGAAAATAATCTTTGATTCTGTCATCCTTTCTTATTTACTTCACTCTTCAAAGGCTCTTTACAGTAATTATAGATTCCCTCAGTACAAAGTATTAATTAAGATAAGGTTTTTCTCTGTCATCATACTTCCATTTACTTTAATGACTTTAAGGGGTCATTTTAAATTAAAATATTCTAATCTAAAGAAGATAAGAAAGAGTTTATGGTCTGGTCAATTCTCTGTGGGTTCTTAAATTAAAGTCACGTTTCATTTTAAGTAGGAAAAGAAAATATATCGCCTACAGTAAAAGTAAATAAAGACAAAAGAACCCCGTAATATTTGATGCAAAAATAAAATAAAGAATAAAAAAAGTTTATTACATTTTGGGTGGGCTGGTGGAAAGATAAGGGTCGAAAGAAATGACCAGAGAAACAAAATAAAATAAAAACAAACTTAAAGGATCTGTTGATGCCAGGAGTAAATCGAAGTTCGTGATGAGGTCCTTCAGTGCCTTATTTTCTTCAGGATAGAAATATCCTTTAAAATAATCAACTTCATCAAGATAGTTTTCCTTTGCACGGCATATCTAATTTTGTTTGATTATGATGAGCTATGACTAAATTTTTAAAGAATTACCTTACTTCTCCAAAGGGTAAAAGTTATTTTATAATTTAATGGAACAGTTTTGTTATTATTGTATTTAAGTAGCCAATAAAGCTTCTTAAATCTCTTTTCTTGATCTCGTTTTAATAGTTTAAATCTGACAAAACATCAGTTGCCCGGAAATGTTTGTATAATTAAACAGAACAATTTCATCAATTTTGTCATAACAATACAATTTTTGTATAGATTATTTTAATGATACAATTTTGTTAGAAGATACCCTGAAGGTATAAAATGTCAAAATATTGTGCTGTTAAAGAATTATCAAACCAACTTAAAAGTTATACTAACTGCAAGACTGCAGTATTCCTTCTTTACTTATATTTATTTTTCTTTACTTATTCAGTGAATTTTAAATTTCTTTAAGATTTTTTCATAAAACTCTAAAACCCTTTTCGTATTTTGCATTTGATTGTATTTAGTGAATGATATATAAAATTATTATTCTGTCCTAAACTGTGTTTTAATTTATAAATGTTTGTATTTATTTTATTTAATCTATTTGTAAATCGCAATTAATGCTGATAATAAAATTTAACTTGGTATATTTGTTTATGCAGGGATACGTGCATTTGTGGCCGAGGTCGTTAGAGCGTCAGTATCTACACTGACCTTTGACACCACGGATGCTGGGTTCACATCCCAGGTGACGCTTTCAGTTTATATAACATTATTGTTTAAATAAATTATCGCCAACTTTAGATTACACTTTGAGAAGAGTAACGGTTGTCACTACCACCTGAGGTGGTTCCCGCATGGTTTATCCCTGATAGACGGGCATTATTATTATTATTATTATATACGTGCATTATTAATTTTTAGCTCGATCACACAATTTCTTTCGATTTTGTGATTGTTTTAGTCACAAGTTTTGAATATTGATGATGTTGATTTTTGTACTGAGTTACACTCAGATCCGAAAAAACGTTTGAAAGTTATCTTGCGCTATAGAGTCGTCTAGCGCCAAACATTTTGTTCATAGACACATTTTTTTAGAAAATTTGCTAAAATTATAAATATTTAAAAAAATACATATGCAATTATCTTCCTCTAACTTTTCAAAATTCACTAATAATTGTTAATCGCCTTTGTCATCTGTTTTTATAGTTTGCCTTTGTTGCTATGTAAGTAGATTAAATAAGAAACATAAATGAATCTATTTCCCAAAGATGTGAGAAACGCATTTAATTTTACAGTTGCCATTAGATATTCACGTGTTATTATAACGCTAATCTTTCCGTTAGCAGTCGGAATATATGAGAGGCGACTCAGAAGTATTTCTATCATGTTTTATTTCCACGGTCATTGGTTAGAACTGATTCTAGTTTAGATGGATAGTTTTTCGAACTAATAGGACTTTGTGTTTAGTACAGTTACATAGAACGAGGAATTTTTCTTTTTTTTTGTGAAAAAGGTAGAGTTTGAATGGAGCAGGAAAATGTAGTTAGATTGAGAGGACACGCTTCAGGTATCACGCCCTTGCTCCGGCATCCTGACTTCCCCACGACCAACTAGTTCGTTCTTTTTATCGGAATTGATCAATTAAACGAAGTTACCTATAGGAGTGGTTAGTAAGAAAAACAAATTTTTCTTCTTAACTTCTTTAAACCTAAAGTGCAAATTTATGTCTGTAGTTATCATATTTTTATTCAATGAGTTTTTCTATTGATTAATTTTTATGATAATTGTTAACATATGTAGCTTCTGTTATTTTCAAATAAATAATTGAACTTTATACCTATATTATTGTTCTTCTCAATAAGATAATATAGGATGGGAAAAACACATACATGCATAAATAAAACTAACAGACACACAAATTGTATCGAAGCGTACTGTATCAAGGTTACACTAGAATGTTTTCTTCTACTTGGAATAATTAAAAGCAAGGTTTTTCTTATAAAATAAATAATTGTTACAATTTTATAAGTAGTTTATTTTTCAATAATGGTTCAATGAAGGCATTTGTTCCTCGTCATCACGCCCATTTTATAATGTTTGACGACGCACGTGACTATTTTATCCGCATTCTATAGTTTTATAATATAAATGTCTTGCTTTTGGCTAATTTCCAAAGGAAAATGAAAATTGGCATAAAAATGGACCTAACTTGTGTTCTGAACCGCTTTTTTTATAAAATATGTATAAACGCCATTAACCCAGAATTAAAAGAAATATGAAACTACAAAAAAGTTGTCTGATCGGGCTGGAATTTTAGCACATGTACTACTATGATGACAATAGAGCTTTTTGGGGTTGAGGTCATGGAGGAAGTGATGAAAGAAGTTGATTCTTTTAACAAGAGGGACTCGCTTAATGAGTTAATGTGTGTGTATGTATGTATGTACGAGATTTTTCTTCCTAGACCATTATCAACTGTATGTGGTCTCCATAATAAGTATAAGTTATGTGTTATTGTTTTTATGAATTGCGTGTGACGTCATTGTAGGTCTCGGTATAACTGGCATACATTGAAAATTCTCTGTTTATTCCTGCAATGACGTTACTGCCGGACTATAACCTAACGTAAAAATATAAATTTGATTTTTATTCATTAGAACCCTCCAATTGAATCACCCTTTTAATACTATCAGCTTGGTTCTAGGCAAAATTAAGGTCTATTTGAGGAAAATTCATCTCTGATAAATCGTTTTAGTCCCTCACTTTTAAAAAACCACTTCCTCCTCCAACTCTTTAACTTTATTAGCTTATTTTTGCTTTGAAAATCAGCTAATAGTACTCGTACAAATGGCATAAAATTGTATTTGTTTTATATATTACTTTACATTTTTTTTAATCAATCATATTTTGCATTTTTTTCTTTTTTTGGGGCTTTATTTTTTCCTCTAAAGGTTTATTAAATCGTAGTGAATGAATTTCGATTGTTGTTACCATTAAAAACAACGTAGGCGTATTTATAGGAGGCTAGGAATCGGATCAAAGCACCCGACCCAGACTTAGATATAGATACTCTTCCCACACGCCTGGAATCTTGACTTTAGTGTCATCTATCCTTGCACGCATAGAATTCTCAGAGAAAAGTGTGCTAATGTCATCGAAATTCGCTTATATCGTTGCATTATGCTACATATATATACTAGTTATATGAAAAACTGATTTAGAACAACAACCATGTGGTAGCTTCGTATTAACATGGATGTTTGGAGTGCGCAAAACAGTCCTTAGTAACGACGCTACAGAGCAGTCAAGACACTAAAGATCTTTTGTTTTCATTGCAAAGTTGAACGTAGCTAGACTAAAGTTATTACGCTCTGATTTTTAAATTTTATTCTGCTTCAAACTAAAGCAGAGTTCTCAAATATTGTTTTGAACATAAATTTCTATTAACGTTTTAACTGGAATTAAACTTTAATTTAAGTTATCTATATTTACATTATGATAAAAATAAATCAGAACAAGGTTATTAAATAGATAAAGCTATCGATCCACTGTTTACCTTTTAAATATATTTTTGCGTTAGATGCTGTTTTAATTATAGTGATTTATGAAATTCTGATAAACACATAATGTTGTTGAATATTAGCACACTGGTAGTTATCTTAAAAATACGTTTTACCTTAAATTTACGAAAAAAAAATACAATAAAGTATGTACTTTTTCAGTCTTTTTTGAGCTCGAGAAGTGAAGAAAAAAAAACGAGATTTTATCATTATTATCGGTTTGAGACACTTTTTAGCTTTCTGAGTGGTTGTTGTCATGCTGCGTGTCTATGTCACGCATGACTCCTGTGTCACGCTGTTCCAAATTAACCTTAAAATGCTTACTGCTGAGTCATTAAAATTTAAAAAAACGTTAAAATTTCAAAAAAATTGTTCAATAGAGATAGATAGATAGATTGTTAAAATTTGACACAAATATACATCTAAAACACTAATCCACTAAATTTAATTTTGATATTGGCTGCCATTTTAGACGTACCACAGAATGTAACATATAATATATTAGTTGTAAAATTGCTTTTGGTATTCGTTGATTAGATCTTATCTCACGGACGAAAATATATCTATTGCTGCGAATCCTAAAATTATATAAAAAGTTTGTTTCATCAAAATTAAGATGAAAATTGAAAATAAAAATTGGTGATAAAACATTCTTCCTTCCTTTGTTTCATAAATAATTATAATATTAATCTTCTCCAATTATGATGATAGGGTGTATTTATTAATATAATTAAAAGCTCTAATATACTACGGTTTTGTAAATATTTTTTTTTAAATGAATGATTGCCATCTCTTAAGGCAAAGTTATTATTTAATGTATTTTGATGTACATATAAGTTTTCAACGGTAAATACGGGTTGATCCTGATATTATGCAGTTTTATTATGAAATCACTTTAGTTCCGGTTAATATATAATTATATCACTTTAAATCCGTTAGATTTTTCTACTTAAAGTTTTTTTTTAAAAAGTCAAGATTCAAGATTTTTTTTAATTAAATATAAAACTTGTTTTAATGTTATTATTTTTTGTGTATATATGTACTGATAATAATACAAAACATTTTCTTAATTCACTTTAAACTTTCTTTCCAGTTATTTGTATAAGTATTTATATTATGTATCATTTTAAGTGTATATTTATTATTTTATTGCACTCGAATATACAACTTTTGAGTCAAAAAGAAATACATATATATATATATATATAATATATATATATATATATATATATATATATATATATGGCGTGTGTGTGTGTGTGTGTGTATATATAGTTTTTCACAAAGTTAACTATATATATAGTATATATATATATATATATATATATATATATATTATATATATATATATATATATATATATATATATATATATAAAGTAGTTTTACAAAAAATTGTGCATTAGTGCTAGACGATGGTACTAAAAATTAGTAACAAAATTAATCCCTGACTTTGTTGATTAATTAAAGATTTATATGCACACACACACACACACACACACACACACACACACACACACACACACACACACACACACACACACATATATATATATATATATATATATATATATATATATATATATATATTTATAATATTGAATTTCATTTCACTACTCATTTTTTTGAAGGTGTTTTTATAAGAAGAACATGTATATTATTTTTCAGTTTAATTACAAATTAATAACTTTTTCACATTTTTTTGTTCTAGGATAAACTTGTTACAAAAAATGGCGAAGAATAATTTAACAAAGGTATTTATTGTCATTAATCTTTAATAGTATAAAAGTAGAATTGTAATTATCTCTTGACACATGAAATAAAAAGTTTATACAACTTCATTATAAGAACTATATAACTTTTTTATCATGAAGTTATATAATTGCTTAAAACTATCTCGAAAAATTAGTGCTATTAATGTTGAAGAAGATCTTCTTATAGAGTATATTTTTCATTACTTTTTGATATTTTGCACACTCATATGTGTATGTCTGTAGAATCATAATAGATGTCTTTAACTCTTTATTTTATTAAAAGAAAATTATGATTTTAGTATTGAGCCGGAGAGCCGATGTTTGCTTAAATTTATTTTTGATATTAGTATATTAGTAATCTCAAAATTTTAATTATACATGTATCTAAGGTGATTGGATTTAATAGACGGAGAATAACTCATTTTATTGAAAGGAAGGTTAGTTAAATAAAAAATAAAGTAAGTGTTTAGAAGGTGGTAAACCTGTTCTATTATGATAGATTGGTACACGTGACTCCCGTCAATTTACCTTTTACTCCCGTCCCCTATTATTGTTTTATTTTTATAGAGTGATTGGTGGTTTTTAAAAAGGCATAAAAAGTGAAGTTAAACAAGGTTTTTCATTAAATCATAATAACGAGTTATTTTTTTCGTATAAAACAATTATTTTAGTGTAAAAATGATTTTTCAAGGTTGTGCCAAAATTGAGTGAAGGGAGTTACGTTCCGATTACTGCGACGTTCAAGGGGAAAATTATTTTATAATTTTATATCGTTAAAAGGTTCTGATTTAGTCGGAAGGTGTCGGCGAAGGTTCAAGGGGAAAAATTTATATTTCAAAGTTTATAAGGTGCGTGGGTCGGCTACTAAGCAATAAAGTGAAAAATAGCCGTGGACTTGAAGACATCGTACAAGGTGTTCGTACACATACACCGATGGATTTTTTTTATTATATCACGTTGGTTTAACTGCAGACGTACTTAGCGAGCCACACCTTGACAACCAGTCGTCCATTTATTCATCAAGACGTATTAGTCTACTATTGAAACATACCTTACTTAGCAGACTTGAGTAAATGACAGAGAATGTATAAGAGGACAACGATCATTTGGATTTAGTCTTGTGAAATGTTATTTATCATAAAAACTGAAATTAATCAATACTGATACATCGATCACAGATACTAATTGAAAACAAAGGCCTTCGGCCTCATAGCCGCTACGCGATGTCGCTTTTCCCGCTGGCGCCGTTTTTAGAACTAATACAGATAATAAAAAATATAACTTCGTATATTTGTTTATACGAATATAGTATATTTTATACACAAAATATACGAATATTTTATACACAAAATAGTATAATAATAATAATAATAATAATAATAATGCTCGTTTGGGGCCTTTTGGCCTTTCAGGGTATTCGCCCTCAACCTAGGGTTGGTCACATCTACTATGCTCAAAGTAAAGCTAAAGTTGGCGAAATCTTTTTACATAAAATTCTTTTCATAAAAACTGAGAGCATAGTCCGGGCTGTGAACCTCGGATCTACGGGGTTCTATACTATACGACCGCGGCTACGGAGGCAGATAAATTGTATTATACTTGACTTAAATTTTAACTCGTTGACACCATTTTTATAGGTTTATTGACTTTACATTTTTTTGTCATTAATAAAAAGTAAAGTAAAGTCATTGTTGTGGTTTAATAACGTCATACACATTTCATTAGCAATTAGGATCTGGACAGTTTGAGAGTTCTGTGTCAAATGTTTATCAATGGTACAAGATTGGACCATTTAGATTCCAGATATTATTTTCTTATTAAATTTTAGGGAGATATGTTGTAGGAGATACTATGTTATTTGTACGGAAGAAGCTGTGCTAAAAAAATAGTTAATCTTATAAAGATATAAAATATTCTTTTATTAAATTTTAGGAAGATTTGTTTACATCTCCTGCAATTTGAACGAATGAGCTGTGCTGAAAAATAGTTTATCATATAAAGATAGGAAATAAAGAACTAATAATATAGATCTATGATGACTAATACAATTAAACAAAAGCAAAACATTTTACTTAAAAAAAATAAATTATATTTCCTTTTGTTTAATGAATATTATTTATTCCTATTAGAATCAAATCATGAGAAAAAGAGAAATAAAGAAATTATAGTGAGCACGAATTGTTGAATCGTGAAATGAAACGTGATAATGCAATGTGACTTCTATTTGAAAAGCTTTACAATTTCTACCATGATTTTATCTAAATCATGATTTCTCTAGCTGTAAATAAAACATAAGTTTATTAATCAACGCCTAGTTTACATATTTGCTGAGTTGTTTAATAAAATTTATCTTGAGAACCATTTCATTGATTTGGTTAGCGCTCCGTATCGCTTTAGTATTAGTATTGCTTTGATTTCGCATTCCATTTTAGCGAATTTCTAAGGGAAAAATTAGCTCCTGAGGTTGAAGACTTACAAATCAAGAATATTTATACATTTACATACACACTGTATATATATATATATATATATATATATATATATATATATATATATATATATATATATATATATATATATATATATACATATATATAAAACGAAATTTTTTTTTAAAAAAAATTACTAAACCTTGTTCCTATTACAGGCCTAAAAATTATTTTTCGATCAACCTCATAAGCGTAATTTTAAAAGAATAATTTGCTAAAAGGGCTAAAAGAGTTTAATGAGTTGTGTGTATGTATATATGTTTATTTTTCTATGTATACTCTTGCGTCCAGATTTAGTACAGGCTTGTTCTCTCTTTGCTATTGAATCTGCCACACTTTGAGCTAATGTATAATAATTGAGTGTGTGTGAGCTACACACTGTGTAGTTCACTTTCGTGGAGACATATCAGAACTCCTTTACTGTAGTAGAATGCTATGACAAAGTGTCCTATATGTGTGTAGAAGATTTTTGTTCCAACACTTTTTTATATGACACAATAGAACTTTCGCGGATAAAAATCAAACTTGTTAATGTCCCGAACACTATTGTTTATGAAATATGTGTGACGTCATTAACCCACAATAATGACTCAGCAAAACTTTGCAAAAAATCACAAATCTTCAAAAAGTGTTTACATTAGGAAATAATAATAATCTGAAATTTTTTACACATGTACTACTATATGTATTGATAACAAAAATGCAAAGTGACATTTTATTATCCTTATTAGTTCGAGTTTTATTGATTGGCATATATAACATAATGTAAACAATTCACGCTCTTTGACTAAAACATTTGAAAATGCAACTTTTATAAATTTTTATAAAATAAAATAAATTTGAACCTAAATCTAATTATAAAAAGAAATAGCCTAAAAATTGTATGAAATTTTTAATAATTAAAGCAAAGAAAAATAATAATAAAATAAAACAACAAATATTGTTCAAGACCTGAGAAAAAATAATGCAAGGTTGTAAAGAAAGGCAAGAAAGACACCTAAGAAGAAATAAATCATCAAGAAAGAAAACTTCAAATACAAGAATTACGAGAGAATAATCAAAAGAAAGAATAGTCCGCCATATTAAATTTGGACATTAATCTGAAATAGATAGATAAGAATATGACAAACTGATACTAGGATGCATAGAGATATATTACTAGAGGGCCCTATTGGTTAAATTTTGAAACATTAAAAAAGTAACCTGACCACATTCGATTATCATTATCATCAAATAAACAGAACAAAAAAAACAGTAAATTATATAGTAGAATGTTTAAAATACAAATCACAACACAAACAATCTGTGGGAAGCCGAAAACAATTGATTAATTATAACCATAACTTCCTCTTGAAGGAGGTTTCAATGAGGTTACACAGAGCCCCTGAGAGCCCCACTAAAAATGTTTCAGGCCTCTCAATGCATTAAGATAGGCTATGCCCTCTCTAGTATATATCTCTATGCTAGGAAGGACAACAACCATGTGGCTACGAAAATCTGCTATAGGTAGACGCGGGGGCTGACGCCGCGTAGAGGGGCTGAATCTTGTCTCCTTTTCCCTCTAATATCTCTATTTGGATGGTCTAAGTTACAGCAAAATTTTAAATTTCTAGCCAATAAACTATTACAATGCCACCATGTTTCTTTACATATTGTCCGTTTTGAAGCATTTAATTCGATATATCATGCATAAATTGTTTATCAAAGCCTGGTATTTTACCATAACATATATTTAAAGTTTAAAATATATATTATTCATGTTTAAATTACATTGTAACCGTTGATTAATTACTCTATCATTATTTATAGATTAACTTCAAGTTCTAAACTATACATTTAATGACGGTCCATTTTTAACTCATCAATTTAAACTAGATTTTATATTTTTAGTCATTATATAATTTTCCTTTTAAGTCATAAGTAGACGAATTAGAGTAAAATATAGTTTGTAAATATAATAACAGGGTTTCGGTTTAAAGTTAGTTACGAACTATTTTAAATATAATACACTTTACTTAGTGTGAAACTAATGCTTTGAAAGAACATTGACGTGTAAAATAAATGGAAACTGTTTAAGTGCCCACAGTATTTATTTTGATGTAAATACGACGGAGTTGTCTTTAACCAAACATGGAATCGTTTAAATTGCAATTATCCGTTTTCAACTAGCGCGCGCTGCAATTTAATTGGATTTTATTAATAATTTTTTTATCCGCATTAGCAAATCATATTTCATTTTTTCTGACAGATTAATATAATTTGTTTATAGAGATTAGTTGAAATACATTTTAATTTTAATAATTCCTTTTAGATAGATTTTGATAATGTGATCATGACATCATGTACTACTTTTATATTCCTGTTTAACTAGTTTATTTATTTATACATATATAACAATTTATTATGTATATAAAAGTTCTTTAAAATATTTATTGAGCTCTCTATTTACTTCTTATAACGCTACGCTCATCCTCGCTACTTCGGACTCGCTTCGTTCGTCCTTAGAATATAAAACTTACCGCATAGCACAACTAGACCCGAAGATAGATTTTTATACAAAGTTTTATATCTCTAGCATAAACACAATGAGAGCTATGATGATAACAGACACACACACATACAGACATACAAATTGGTAAATACTTACTTAGAAGAACACGTAAAATGGGAAATTCAGAAAAAATTCTGTTTTTGGATTTTTACAGTGTTGACAAATTAATTTTTCGTTATACCTAGGGAATAATGAGAATAATAGTATATAAACAAAAGTTAAGTAATAAGGTTTAGAACCTTACATCTCATCATGGATTCTAATCACCTCATTATTCAGCCCTCCGGCAACCGATGTGCTCAAAGTAATAGTCTAAGGTGTCTTAATGAAATCAACCACGCCTGAAGCTTATTTCTTTCGAAATACCTCTTTAATAATATTATCAAAAAATCTTGTTTTTTTTTATACAAGGTTTATGGATAAAAGCATTTAATTAAACAACTTTATGATGCTTATAAGCTCTCTATAAACTTAAACGAATTATTATTTCTGTTTACACGCCGTAACGTTTTTAGCGTACTTTTCTATTTCTATCGCTTTGTTACAACATTTATTTTTTAATTTTGATTTCTATCTATTTTTACTTTTCCTCAATTATACCGGAATTATCCGTTTCAGGTGTTTTTAAGACCTCCTAATTGGTTTTTACAAAGATATCTGTGTGTGTGTGTTTGTTATCATCAGTGTATTTATGATAGAGAGTTGAAACTTTGTACAAAATTTAGTCTACCGCTGTAGTTGTGCTATTCGAAAAATATTTTTATGACGTTATTAACCCGCAATAATGACTCAGAAAAAATGTCAAAAATCATAAAACGCGGAAAAATGATGCGACCGCATTAAGATTTGGCACGCATGTAGCCGTGTATAAGACTAATGTATGTGTTAGGTTTCATCACATTATCAGGATTAGCTCAATTTTTATCAAATAACTTGTGTACTTTTATTTAAATATTGTAAAAAATCATGTAATGATCTTAATTGTAATGAACTTTGGTATAAGTATATACCTTTAAGTAATAAATAAGAACTCCAAGTTTGGTTTTAATACGATAAATATATGTATGGTTTTTGATTCATCATAAAAGATAAGCAGCATTGAGCGTGGTCAGTGCTGTGTGGGTGACAGCTGAGAATGAAACGGATGTTGACACACTATAATTGTGCGAGAGATATTGTGTCAAGTATTCATGTTTTGACAAATCTCGATAGTATCAAATTATATATGAAACTGATGTAGTTACTATCTGAGTACGAGCGAAACGAGTCGGAAGACGTGTTGCAGTATAAATTTGGGGGTTTGTATATTCTGAGGACGAGCTAAGCGAGTCCGAAGTAAGGAAGATGAGCGTAAAGAATCCGATGTGATTTCGTCGGAAAAGTTCCAAGGTACCCCGTACCTAATATTTTTAAAATTTTTTTTTACTAAGATAATAATAATTACAGAATACTAATGTTGGATTTTGGTTAAACATATAATATAATAAATAAAAAAACAAAAGTAAAAGGGCAATAGTGAAAGAACAAACCTAAATATATTTATTACCTAATAATAGCAATTAAAGTAAATTATTAATTAAAATAAAGTTTTTTTTTTTAATAAAATTGAGAAAAAATAATAAATAAAGTGACTAGTTTTAATCGAAAAAAACTGTTTTATCATTAAAATCGGTTTTATTTTATGTTTAAGTCATAAAATTACCGTATCCTATTAAAACATTGGCTATGAGTTTGTGTCAAGTTGGAATGTAATAAAATAACTATAAAATATTAACTATTAAATGGCACTACTACTGCTTAACTACTACTACTGGATGAGAGGATAAATTAGTAATTAGATTTTTATATATTTACTGTGCTGTAACTGTATCTTAAGAACTTAACTTTATTAGTTGTAAACTTTATTTATTTATGTACAATTACTTTAAATCATCTTATTTAGCTATTGTTTTTAATTTATAACCGCAAATGCAGTCGTGTAAATATAGAGCTAGGAGGTGCATTTGTGGTCATCTTTTACTCGATAGAATTATACGGTTATATATCCAAAAATAATATTAACAAATGATATTGGGATGTTGAACATTTATATAATAACTTTAGGACACTTTCTCGGAATGCAATGAAACTTGGTACAAATATCAACAATATAAAAATGAATGCATGACGTTATTAACCCACTCTATAAAACAAATTAAAGGATAAATTCAAATACTATTTGAATAATTTAAATAAATACTATAGTTTAGAATGTATTGTTTTACATAAATAATATAATGTAAACAAACCACGGTTGTTGACCACTTTATGAGTCAACTTATTCAACAACTTTGTAAGTTGAGACTTCAAAAGTCTCAACATTAGTCAAGATTTTCTTCAAAAGACATCAACAAAAGTCTATAAAAAGTGATATTGTGGCAGAGGTAAATCTTAAGAAGTGATATTATGGTAGAAGGAAATCTTAAGAAGTGATATTGTGGCAGACTTAATACGTAAATGAAATCTACTTAAGACGTTAACATTCCTTTTTAATGTGAAGTTCCTTTTGATGCATTTTCTTAGAGCGTACATTTTTTACAGTACGTATTTTTTATGTATTATTACAATGGGTACACCAAATTTAGGGAGATTCTAATGGAAATTTTAATCGTAGTTTGAAAAATGAAATAGAATTTTCCTGTTAATAGAGACATCGAGTTTATTATGTGAATATATTCGAATCTAAACATGATAAAAAGCTTATCTGAGGTCAATTCAGAAAATAAATTCATTATATTCAAAAATGAACGTTTAGATTACAGAGGTGTTTTCTATTAGCGCGACAGAACTCATATGCTTAATTCATGATTAAAAACATCCGGAATGTTACCATTGCATCTTATCGTGTATCATTTATGTAGTTAAATATGTTATCGTTTATATTATGAAATAAATAAATTAACTTATGTGGAATTTTACAGTAAAACTCTAGACAATTACTTAAGCGCTAAAGGTTGCCCGACCGATAAGTGTTCTTATTTAGCAAAAGCGTCTCTCAGAATTAAGTGTATGTGGACTCTCGGAGATGTATACTTGAGTAGAATAAGACTCAGACGTAAGTATATGTGAAACTTAGATGTGTGTACTTGAATTGTTTAAGTTTATGTCTCTCTCAGACTTAATTTATGCTCTGAAAATAGTTTATTTTCATCTTCATGGTGAATATTGTTTTTAATTAAGGCAAATGTTTAATCTTTACAATCCTATTAAGTGGTAGTGGAAGATAAATTAAAAAAAAAAAGAATTATAGTTTTGTAATAAAATAAATAATTGAAAATGAAAAATAAGTAATTAAAAATAGAGATCGTACATAATACATTTTTATTATTTTTAGACAATAGTCTTAAGATATTAAAGAAATGATTTAATTACTATATTAACTTTCTAAAAAATTTCTAATTAATCAAACCCAATTAATTACTTATTGATTATCTTACCTTAGATTGGGCTCTATTTTGAGCTCGGAGGACGGCAGCTTGTGCCATTATTCCTTGAAATTGGTATTAATCCTGTGTAACACCGATAATGTCTTTTGATCGAAAAGAAAAAAAGGTCCGATAAAACAAATCGATAAAAAGAAAAACTGATAGTAAGCGCGAAGAGTTCACCTAGTGACTGACTGTCTTAAGGTACCCGGGACCGTTACCAGCAGGACCCAAGGAGGGGCTCTCAGCGAGAAGGGGAAACTCCAGCTCCCACTTTCCGATTAAAAGGATCTATACTTGTATATGGATTTAAAACAGAGTAATTGGTCCTCTGACTTAACCTACTAAAACCTAAATACTTTAAACTTCAAATAAAGTTAATTTCTAAGTACTCGTTCCGTTAAATCATCAAATCCGTTATCAATGGCTTGTTCTCTTACTTTCCCATAGTCTTGTCCACTGCCCTATCTTAAATTTTTTATGTTATTTGAACACTTTTATGTACCTGACTTAACGGTATTTAAAAGTTAATTATAATTGTACTTGATTCAAATGTTACATATTTTGAAAGTCTAATTAAAAATTACTTCTTAAATGTTTGGGTATCATTTAGACTTAGTTAAAATACTGGTATGTTCTGCAACATACTGATAATGTTATACGTTCTTCTTTTTAGAAAGGCACTGAATGATATTGTATATGACTGGATTTGACGAGTAGTATAAGTTGAAAAATGTAGTACTTTTATAATTATAAGTATTTAAGCTGAAGCTTTTACAGGGTTTTTGTGACAGAACGGTACAGCCCTCCTACGTCCTATTACCGACTTAAAATCCTTGTTTTCGGAAGTGGGGTATATCAGTATATCACCTACATTGTGATTTACTTATAATTTTTAATAATTATAAGGATGAGATTAAATGGCTCATGATATCATGATGTTGAATATCTAGCTCTACAAGAAGAAGAAGTTTTATCGATAAGGCTGATAAGCCATATAAATTTTATGTTTAAGGCTGATAAGCCATTCAAATTTGTACGGATAAAGCTGATAAACGATTAAAACTTATATTAAAAGTAATGGGATTCAGAAAAATAAATACAAAATTTAATTCTTGTAGTGTCAGCTTCATAACCATGGTGAAATGTAAGCTGTAATGAAATCGCTGTTTCTTATATTAATTATGTAGGTTATTAAGACAGCAGTGTTATTTTTGATGATGTAATTATAATAGTTTTCTTAGACCATTAATAATTATTTTTTAAATAATATAGTAACCTTTCTCGTGACCCCTGTATTAAACCATGTGTAACCTTCAGCCTTTCTTTCATATACTAATCTCACGTATTTAATACTTGTATGACTCAGAAAATGTTTAACGCTGTTTTTTATCATTATTTATATAAATCGTGTTTCTGCCAATGCTAGGGGTTTTGGGTTTATTAAATAGCGGTTGGCTTACACGTACGGATAAATACGTCGATTCGATAAAGGATATTTTTTATCTGTAAGGCTAGTTGTCTATATTTACATTATGTTGTGACTCTGTTCATTTATGAGATGAAAGCTATGTTTACATACAAAAGTTTAGTATTAGAAAAATGCAAATGACAGTGTCTATGAGAAGGGCATTGTGGTGATAGGTATGGATTGCTGTTTAAATTATCAGTAAAAATTAATATTTTTTGGCTTGTTCTGAGGCAGCAGTAAACCATTTTTTAAGATCTTAAAGAGAGAAGTAAGTCCAAAGATAATTAAATCTCAAATAAATGCAATCTACTGCAACTGTTATAATAAGTAAATTAGTATGTTTCCTTGGCTTAAACCTTTTACAACAGCTTTAAAACTTGAACAGTAAGTCCAGGAAGATAAAAACCCTATTGAAAACCAAGTTGTTGTGACGTCACTATCCTGGTTTCCTTGGTCAGAGAAATTCTCAAACATTTCAAAAGAAAATCGAATATAGAACTGTTCCGGGGGTGTAGGTATATCGAACATATTAAGTTTCTAATAACCTAAAAGAAGGTTTTAAAACCCGAAACTAAAATAGGGTCAAATCAAGCTTGTTTTCCTTTTCACTTTAAGTTTTCTTGCTCTTACTGGTTCTTACTGCTATTTGCTTGATCTTTAATTTCCCTTGCTTTTTGTTCTTTTGCTTGACTTGGACGATAAAATGATATTTTATGACTATCCTGACCTTTCCCTTTAAGGATTGTAATGAATCTTACCTATATTTTTATTTCTTTTTAAAATTATGTAAGAATTTCTTTTTAACATATTCCAGTAGATATTGTATTTTTACTTTTTCTCATTTATACCGTAGGTATATAGGAAAAGTATTGCGTTTGCAAAAAAATCCGAAACCGGGATGAAACTGAAACTATACGTTTCCGGGTTTTTAAAGGCCTCCTGAGAGGTTTTCTCAAAATTGTCTGTCCGTGTGTGTGTGTGTGTGTGTTATCATCGTAGCTCCTAATGTATTTATGCTAGAGAATTGAACCATTGTAGAAAAATCAATCTACCGCTGCAGTTGTGCTGTTTGGAAAATATTTTTTTTATAACGTCATTAACCCGCAATAATGACTTGAAAATTTCGAAAAATCATAAAACGCGGAAAAATGTGATGAAAGAGATTTGTATAAGACTAACATATGTGCAAAGTTTCATTTCATTATCAGCATTAGTTCAATTTTTATAGAATGACTTATGTACGTTTTTTAAAAGAATGTAAAAAATCAGAAAATGATTCAATTGGGTTAAAATTTAGTACAAGTGTATATCTTTACTTAATAAATGAGTTTTAATACGACAAGTATATCCATGATTTTTATTGGACCATAAAAGTTAAGTAGAATTGAGCGTGGTCAATGCTGTATGAACGACCGCTGTGAATGGATACGGATCCATTCACGTCATACTATCTGATGACGAGCAAAGCGAGTCCAAAGGCATTTTGCAGTATCAATTTGGCGAATTGTGTATTCTGAGGACGAGCGAAGCTAGTCCGAAGCAGGGAGGATGAGCGTAGCAAATCCGTTGTGATGAGGAAAAGTTCCGAGGTGCCCTGTAGTGGAAGTTTTTAGTTCTTTTTCAATCAACTTTTGGATGTAATTTTTCGATTTATTACAGATGAATAATGACCTGTAGGGCTGAAACGTCTCCACTAACATCCTACTAGTTATTCATTTTCCCTCAAAACAATTGAGGATCAATTGTTTAAACAATACTAGGATCAAAGCCCTCAAAACAATTGAGTAGCTTTAGTTAATTTTTTTGGTGCTTTAAGGTGAATAAAACTGGTCCGAAGTCGATATATACAAGCACTTTAACCCGAAGACACGAGTCTAAAACTTGATAAAAAATGTATTGTTGTTATATTTACGCTGTATTACGCTATACCGATACCATTTTTTAAAACTGTATCATTATATTTTACTACATAGAGGACCTTTAAGAGCCATGATGTCGAAGCGGGTTATCCGGGCAAAATTACACTATGTAAGTTTATAGCTACAAAATAATTTTGACGCAGAGGTTCGTAAGCCGGGTGAATTTCTTTTAAAATGCTTGCTTGTTTATCAATCTATGTTTGCTTTTCGATTTATGCTTCTTCCAAAGGTTTTATAAAACAATGCTCATCCTTCTAAAATCAGGTCTGCACAAAATATTGCGCACTTACAAAAAATGTGCGCAATATTTTGTGCAGACCTGATTTTAGAAGGATGAGCATTGTTTTATAAAACCTTTGGAATAAACATGCGCATGCTAAATACAGGAAAATGGTCCAAATAGTAGTGATGCTCAGCCTGTAAAGCATAAATTGAGTTAAGGAATAAGCCACGGAAATCTGTTAAGGAAGCATGTGAATAACCGAATGGAGCAAGGACAACTATAGACTAGCTTCATTGTACTACTTTATTTTTAGTAACATTATTCTTTTTGTTAAATTAATTTATTTTATTTAAGATAAGTGTTAAAGGTAAGAATTAAGTAAATTAGAGGTCTTTCGGTCCAAGCATCAAATGAGTAGATGGTTTATAATTACTCTGTCAGATATGAGTGACAGTTACACACTGATTAGTTTTAATCCTTGAATTCCATCTTGTCAAAGCGACAGGATAATAATTATTTATAGTAATTATAATTAATAAATATTTTTATTAAAAACTTAGATATCCTCTACAACGCTTCGTATAGTAGTAATTATATAAATATCGGTTAGCAAATGTGTTTCGTTTGGCTCCAAATTTGAAAATCGTTTCTATAAAACCTCGCGTTTTTCTTCTAATTTTATTAGACCTTACTCCTCCCAATGCACTTGCTTAGTCTAGTGGTTACTATAATTAAGTTACAAATATCTAATTTTTAATGCTTGGCTTTTACTTTTAAAAGATTAAAGTAAATGTCTAAGGCTATTATAAGTATTTTTAAAAATGAAGCTTATAAGATCAATGTCGTGTTTTTTAAATAAGATATAAGCTTATTAGGGACAATGGATTCATAATATTTTTTATAAGTTGAATGTTCATTACTTTATTTCACCTGGGTTACAATTTGAAGTTTTTTAAAATGAATCCATCGAGTGAAATGTCTAGTATTACGTCAAATGAAGCCTTTCATGAACATATAAAGAGAAAAATATCTTGAAAATTAAAAACTTATGTAATGTGATCTGAATCGCAAATTCACTAACACTGGTAGAGCTTTTATATTATTTATTGCTTTTGTCTATCTATAAGACTTAATAGTAAGATTTAAGTTGCAATTAGGGATTTTTGTTTTAATTTGTGGTAAAAAACTTGATGCATTTGTTTTTTTTAATTGTGTTGTTAATTAAATCAATTGTTTTTTATTTATCTTCATTCTCATTTATTCCGTATAGGTATATAGGAAAAGTTCGGTTTTAGAAACATCCGAAACCGAGATTGAACATGAATTATCAGTTTAAGGTGTTTTTAAGACATCCACAATGGATTTCACAAGGTTGTCTGTCGTATGTGTGAGTGCGTGTGTTTGTTAATCGAAACTCCCACTGTGTTTATGCTTGAAAAATTTAAAAAATCTAAAATTGATTCTATGTATTTAACATGAATCTACTAATTTATGGATCTACTTAATTATTAATTAATAAATGTATTTACAGTCTGAGGACTGGTATATACATTAGGATGAGCGTAAATGTGGTAAGGAATAGTTCCAAAGCACTCAGTACCGGCTTTGTTTATGTTCTATAAACAAATTAAGTTTTTCTGTATTATACATAAACATTGTATTATACTTTGTACACAATACATTAATTATACATTCGGGTTTTGTTTCCTCACTTCTGAAAGTAAAATCTTAATCTCTCAAGAGAATAAAAAATATTCTACCCAATACAAAAATGAATATCTAAGGATTCGTATTAGAAATTAAATTCATAATATTCATAATTATTTTATCTGTGGTTCTATAGAACAGACAGTTAAGTCTTTAAGGCTTCGACTCGAAACTAAAGCATTCATTTTCCTCGTTATCTAGTTCGCCTAAAAAAAAAGTTCATCTTTTAGGGAAATATGCTTAACTTTACTCTCTTGTGGCCCGTTTCACGAAAGTACAAGTCTTGTAGTTACAAAAATTGTAAAAAAAAACAATTTGTAATGGCAAATGAACGAGTGTTACCAAGGATACCCTTGTACATTTGTAGCATTTTTCTATTTAATAAACATTTTCTTGTCTATCACAATTACTTGTACCAATCCCTTGTAAAATTTCTACCCATGTCTGAACCTAGGTATATAGACTAGGTCACAAGTTTATTTTATTAACATAAATATTAGTTATAAATATAAATATGAGTTTGGAAAGGAGTTGGAGTTTTTATAAATGAATAAATTACTCATATGAATGAACTTATATGAAATTGTTTACTAAAACTTGTAAACAATACAAGTACTTATAATTTTGTAGGATACAATAAATCGTAATGATATCCGTGTAAGGCTTTATTTTGACACTTTTAGTTATTTATTTTTGTACATTAGTTTGTAAGATTATTAGGTGAGACAATCAAATTTGATTGAAATTTGACACAAATATGCTCGTTTCCTATAAGATCTGTGATAAAACTTGTAGCCTACTAGTGTTCACTTGTACATTAGTGAAACAAATTTCTCACAATTATTATTAAACTTGTGGCTTTTTATTATTTATAGTATACAAGAATTGTACTTTTGTGAAACGGGGCCGTTGGTCCATAAATTACTATTATGACTTTTTATTACTCAAAATTAGAACAATCGTTTTATATTAAGTTATTGCTAGATAAAGAACCAAAAATGTTTAATTGTGACAAATAAAAAGCCTTATCAGCATAAATTAATTAATATTATTTGTGATCGATTTCATAACAATTGTAGCTTTAAAATATTAGTCTAAATATGGCCTACATTGCCATAAATAGCTTTAGTTTAAGTTTTAGTATGAACAAGAGGGCGTTGGTCTTACACCAAAAATGGCACGTTAAAGCCAGACTCGTTCGAGTATGTCTGAAGACCCGAAAAACATTTTAAGTGTTTAAAAAATAAGTTTCGGAGAAGTTCTCATGTTATTGCCTTTGACATTTAGAATCAATTAGAGCGACTTTTAAGGTACCGCCTAAATAATTTTATATCGCTATCAGTACGTGTCTTTTTCGCTTGAAATTATGTAACGCCTTTGCCTTCTTTCAAAAGCGAAAATACAGATTAAAAAAATCGTCTCTTATTCTTCACTCTATGTTGTTAAAGAAAAAAGTAAGGTACAAGTTGTTTTTTTTTTAAGTTGTCGCCAAAGGTTTTAAAGGAGATAAAGATTAAGAGATTTATGGTTTAAAAGTTTTTCTTATTTCAGTGTTGAATGTTTTTGTGTTTAAATTGGTAATCCTACCTCAACACAAATCAACAAGTCCTCAAACTGAATTATTTAGTTGGGTAAGATTAATGTTTGACTGCTTTTTATCCGCCTTTTTTTATTTCATTTTTTTATTTATTTGACTACTTAAGAAATTGTTATAACACGTATAGTTTAATTTATTGTGTTCAGTTCCTCCTAATGGTGAATACACCCACTTTTTACACCTAAATCCACGTTTCAGCTCCTAATGAATTTAAAAATGAATTATAACGTTTGTTATAATACCATACCTTTAATTTCAGGCAAATGATTGATGTTTTTTTTATGGAGAAGAGTTTTGACCTATTTTAATTTGTTGGTCGTAAAATTAAGGAGTTGATTTTTAACCATCTCACTTTTAGAAGGAATTTTTTAAAGAAAATATATTTAGTTAACTTTATTGATTACATTTCAAACTAACTTAAGTACTTCTACTGCTTGTTCTTTTATTAATATTTCTTTGCTGGTTTAATCTTAATAATCTTTCTGGTTAAGATAGGACAAGAGTCAATATAAAGATTTTTTGCATATTTTAAAAAATATCTACCATATAATATAAAAATTTATTTCCGAATTTGAAAATTGTTTCTTTAAAATTTTTCTTGGTTTTCTTTTAATATTTTAACCCTTACTCCTCTCAATGAACTTATATAGGCTAGGGATTACTATAATTAAGTTACAAATATCTAATTTTTAATAATGATTGGCTTTTACTTTTAAAAGATTAAAATAAATGCCTTAGCTTATTTATAAGTATTTTAAAATTTACGAAAAAAATACGAAATTCGTCCTTGTGGAAGAACTGTTGGGATAGGATATGAGTCAATAGTCATTTGTATTTTATTTTTGCATGTATTGAAATATCTACCATAAAATATTAAAAAATTAATAATGCAATTTAATTTTAGCAGAGAACCTATTAGTTATACTAAGTTTTAATATTTATATTACTTTATATTTGCACTTTTTGTTGTTTCCTGTTATTTGTTTTTCATCATTTATATATTTTTTTAATTTATGAGGCTTTTTTTAGTTTTATACATATTTTTTTTAATTTTCATTTCCTTACATAAGTTTCATTCTCCTTATTTCTATACGTGTTTTCTTGTCCCTAATATGATCACTATTTTTTCTAGTAATATGTACTATTGAGCTCTAAATGTTTCTTAAGGTTTGCCAATACGATATGAGCAATTTTTTAATGAGATTCCTTTATTTAATGTCTGATACTAAAATCACAAATATTCATACTTACAATTTGCGACCTTCTTTAAAAATCCTTATTTTACCCTTGGATTTCATGGTTGTATTTTGAGGTTTAGCGTCGCAAAAAAATTATCGGTGAAGTCGTAATGTAAGGAATTTTTGTGGCTTGAGGCTTAACATAAAAATGGACTTAACGAGGCTCGCCACCCCAGGCGAACATAAAAATCTCCAGAGGTTTACCTTTTTTAAAACGTGGAAAAATTCTCTTTTAAAACTATAAGTGGGTTTTGAAAAAATATGTGTAGAAAATAGGCACCTTCACAAATAGGATAATTTGCTCGAACACGCAAGTTGTTTTAAGTATTATTTTTCTTCAGTATTCGAAGAAATATTAGTATTTAATACGATGTTCTTCCTACTTAAAATAATCTAAAATATATATTTTGGTCAAAATGTGAACTTTAAAAGAAGAAATATGATGCTCTGAAGAAGATGCCCTAAGGGCTTTAAGGTGTTAAGTAATAAACACGTGCCTACGTTTTAGGACCCGAATTCTTTATGTGTTATTTTTAAAATAATCTCAATTCAAGGGTCTTCAAGTAGTTTAAACTTGAAGTACTTGCACGTCTGTTAGGACTAAATTATTTAATTTAACCCTTCTTTAGCGCCTATGTTTCTTCTCTCTTTAGGCCGTCATAATCCTTCATCAAAACTGAGTAGAAGGAGGTCAAAGTTTATCGGAGAAGCTTTTGCATACAAGTAGTGATAGTGATAATAATTAGGGAGAGGTGATAGACCACCTAGCAAGTAGGTCGCGTCGTTGGGCCCTTTTTGCTGACTCCCTTCGATAGAAGATAGTGTTCTACCTTATGAGTCGTGAGGCAGGCATTTTACCATTACGTCTAATCCACAGAAGAACCGTGGTTTTACTCTAAGTTTCTATAGCTTTAACTAGGAACAACACGTGCCTCTCTGCCAGACACACGTGCCTTCGAGCTCTCAAAACCATAAGGCAGAATTATATATATTTAATATAAACTACTATTGATGGTTCTAAATTTTGCCTAAATCCAGGTTTATTTGGGGTTAGGGATCTTTTACGAGTACCTGACATCGCACAGGATCGGAACCCCCGACTTATCGTCCCTTTCGAAGGACGGCACGTAAAAAGATTTTCATGTCCTAAAGAAATTTTCAAAATCCTAGAGGTCCCGACCGAAATTGAACCCTGATTGTCTGAGTGACAGGCGTAATTTCTAACCATTATCCCACCGGAAACCCAGCATGCAAGTATAATTTATGTCTTGAAGTTTGATAAATCATTAAAATGTAACGTTATCAGGGTTTGCCTCGTAACGTTTGTGCATATATTTCTGTGTCATCTACCCCTCAAATAGGGCAATTAATGTTGTCATAGTTGGTAGCTGTGCGTTCCCGCCATGATTTATCGGCGGAAACCAATTATAGCCCAGAGATCTCCCGCAATCCATGCTTCCAAAACTAATAGACATGCAAAAGTGATAATCTTCATATGAGCAAATGTTAAATGCTTATCCTTACCCCTAACTGAAAACGGTTAGCCTGGTCATTTGATCAACAGCATAGATATATATTAGTAGAGGGGGCTTAGCCTATCTTCAATACATCTATTTGGGGCTCTTAGTGGCTCTGTGTAAGACCACCTCTAAGTGTGAATTAAGGTTGTAATAAATTAATTGTCGTCTGCTTTTCAAACCTTGTTAGCTTAAAGGTTTTGGGAAATACCGGTATTTAACCGTTTACGGACTAAATATTTTTTTATATTTTGTTTTGTTTCTTTGGTTATAATAATACCAGAAGGTGCGCTCAGATTATTTTTTCGATGATTCAAAGTTCAACCTTTTGTGCCCTCTAGTAATATTATCTCAATGGTCAACGGTCTAGCACATTTAATCAAATGCATTGGTACTATTTCTGGTACTAGAAATAGTACCAGAAAAGTAATGTATGGTTCTGATACTGACCTTTTCGGCCAATAATATTCGTGTTATTCTTAGCCTAAAATTTAATGTTTTTAAAATATTATATTACGTTTGGGTGGGGTTTTTTCAACATGAATATAGATCAAACATAAAAATGTTTAAATTAATCTTAATAATAGTGAAATAAGGCATTTATGTACCATATTTACTTGTACTGTTTAATCTAATGGTCTTTATATTCTATTAAATAATTTCGATAGAAATAAGATTATTAATTAGTTTTTGCGAAAGTATTAACTATTTTGGAAAATGTATTTCATGAATATTACATTCAATAAGAAGGAAATAATGGTGTTAATATAATACCAAGTGTATCATATTGCTGTTTAGGTCTCGTAAATATTTTTAATTTATGAAATTAAAACAAAACTGTGTTGGAGATGCGTGCTTCATTGTAATAACAACAATCGATCAGGTTTCACTCCACAGATTTTCCCCATTGTTAATATATAATTGTGATTTGATATTGTTAAGAGAGTAATTATTCATAAATTTCATTCTCAAAAAAAAACAACCACTGTAATACTGCCCCTTCCTTTTTAAACGTAAACAACATTTCTAATAACAATTCTTGAGTAATTACATTAATTTTATCTTGGTTCTATATCTCACTTCCATGTAGAAGAAAAACACGAGTAGTATAGAAAAAATGTGACTGTCGATCTTAATTTTTTTTAATCAAGCCACAAAACGTACAGACTGAAACCCCAGAGTGTGAGTGTACAAATGTTAATTTTCATGTCGTTGTCGTACTTTTATGTAGTCTATTTAGGGACAATTTTTTCAGCAAGCAATTATATATATATATATATATATATATATATATATATATATATATATATATATATATATATCCTATTTGGCAGGCTCTATCCTGTTAAGAATAGAGAATGGTTAAGAATAGTATATAAAGCATTTTGCTGCATATCAGTAAAATGCTTTCTTATGTCAGTGAAGATACTTCTAACAGGGACAAAAGTTTGAAACTTTTATTCCTTATTGTGTTATTTTTTTAACACGGTCTCAACTACATCCTTCTTTAAATGTATGGTTGTCGTAGTATCCAAAATTCAAAATAAGCATTTTAATAAAATAAATGCTTATTTTGAAGTTAATCATAAGAAATAGAGTATTTGCGCAGTTGTTTAATTAATTATCTCAAAAAATGTCATTTAAAATAACAGTAGTATATTTTTAAAGATAAAAGAGTTTTAGTGGGCTTTATAAAAAGATGTAATAGCTGTTTTAAGGTGAGGTGATAGCGAAAATGAAATCAAAATCAAACAAGTTACAAGACATGAATGATTTCTTATCACCAACTCTGTTTAATCTACAGAAACAGATAGCCTTGAATTTAGTACTTTAAACAAATGACATGTTCTGTGTGGCCATAAATCTTGATTCATGGCAACAGAATACATATTATTTCTTTTGCAGATCCTAAGAAGATTAAATGGTCTTCTTTAAAGAACCTGCTAGAACTCTCAGTGATTGTTTAACGCTAAAGCATTAATGGTCAGCAAGCCATGAATCCTTGTTCACGGTGAATGGCAGGAATCTGTAAAACGCTGACGAGTTTTGTTATTCAGGCAGTAAAATAACACCTGAAGAATGTCATTTTGTTATGGAGAATATAGCAAGAAAAACTGCATTTAAGAAAAATAAAAACTTGTGTATTTAAAATAATATAAGCCTAGCTACTAGGAAAAACTTTTTAAAACGTATTTCTTAACGGCAGCGAAACTTGGACATACGGAAATCTAAAGAGAGCAAAAGAGAAGTGTCTGAAATGTGACTTTACTGGAAAATGTTGAAGTATTTCATGGATGAATCAGGTCAAAAAAGTTTTTAGAAAAATAAAGGAAACTCCATCCCTAATACACTCCATATTGTAAGGAAGAAATACCTGGATTGGTCTCATACTTCGTAACGAGGGTCTACTTAAACACAATACTCCAAGAAATATATAAAAGACAAAACAGTAGAGGAAGGCCTTAACTCGAGTTTATATCTAGCATTAAGGTCGAAGTTCTATGCGCAAATCATATCATGATTAAAAACTTTAACTAAAAGTAGATATGATTGGAAAGCTGCAAAAAGTAATCTTAGGATTGATAACTCAAGAAGAAGTGAAAAATATTAAAAAGAAAAAAGTTACACTTTATAGCAATGAATATTCGAACATATCTTTTTCGCGGCAAAACGGACTCGAGGGCTTGTTTCGATGTATAACAGATGTATATCGCCATGTAGTACAAATACAGGAGTCGCAAGGGCCACATAAAACGAGCAATAGAAATAAAATAGAATTATATGAAATAATGTAGAATAATATAAACTGCTTAACTAAAGCAGACTCTAGAAACACAAATAACAGGCAAAAAGCACTCCGATGTAGTTTGGTTGACATTTTTCTAGTGGAGATACCAACAAGAACATGTAACCCCCATAAATAGCTTTAAATACCTTGAAAAGACAATCTCAATAATTATGTTTTCTCCCCACTCTCTTATTTATTCCTCTATACATCACTTAAAATTCTTATTTCCACAATTGAACTTAATAAAACATTTTTATTAGTCATTGATATATTTTTAAGCATATTATGAGCAAAAAATTAAAACAAATTGTATTGTAAAATGCAAATACTCAATTCTTGGCTTGTAATAAATAGATATAAAACTAAACAGTTAATCATAAAAGAAAGGTTTATCTTATCCAAACATTAAATTAAGTTTAAAGCTTTGTTTTGTAACGGGACAATCGTGTTTCCACTTCGTACTTTTTATCTCAAGTACAACTTTGAATTTCTCTGATTTATGATTTAAGGTACTAAGTTAATGTTGTCTTCTTATTTTACTGTTAATTTTACAATCATAGTCAAATTGTTTTGCTGTATAAAGCAATAGAGAAATATGTACCAAAGTATAACATGTTTTTGATACATTGTAAATCAAAAATGTTATCTAGAATTTTCTTTTGAAAAACAACTTGGACATGTTTCTTTTAGTCTCAAACAAATGCTGATTAAAAAAGACATAGATAATCAATAATTTCAAAACGAGGGCTTGACGTCTATGTTGTAATCTGCTGCAATTGTTCGAAATCTTTTGTATACCAGCAGCTAAAATCAAATGATGTTAGGAAATATTGAATGATGTGTTTATACGAGAGGCTCGAGTTCGTGTAGGTGTAGGACTCACAATGTCTCGAGGGTCCTTTATGTTGCTCTGATCGAGTTCTTGTTTTCGTAGACCCAAGATCGTCCTTGAACCGAGGGTGAAAGTCCAATAACTCGAGATACCTACTCACACCGGAGTCTTCATGTCTGTTACAAGTATCTTCCTTTAAATGCTAATTTAAATCAAACAGGTAGATTTTTTGCCAAGTGAATTGAATTGCTGAAACTCGTTGTCTGGGCTTCAAGTTATAAATCATTCTCAACTTAAGATGAATTGTTCTTTGTAATATAATTGAAAACAAACACAATACTTTTCCTTTCAAATAAAATAGAAGGTGAGGAATAGTCATAATTTTTGAATTTGTTGATGACTATATTATAATGAGCTTCGTGGGTTGAAGTGAATTAAACTCGTCTTTGTTCAGATTATTAAAAAAATCTTTTTAATTAATACTGTAACGTGTTTTGCTTGTTAATTAATCGCTGCAGGAGTATTGTCAGTCAGTACTAAAATATATTGTAGTGTTACATCTGGAAGGCACTGTACTTCATTTCTGCTTATTGCCTGGCATTTTTATGATTTCTCTTAATTCTTATTATACATGGTTAATTTATTTCAGCATTATTATTATTATTATTATTATTATCTTATTGTTATGCAAATATTTTTTTGAAGCAACGAATTTATCCGTTGTTTATCCGTTGTGTTTATCCGTTTATCTATTCTTTTTATTTTTCCTTATTTATACCGTTGATATATGAGAAAAGTATTGTGTTTGTATTAAGAATTAGAAACCGAGATTTTACCTGAATTATCCGTTTCAGATGTTTTTAAGACCTCCTGAATGTTTGTGTGTCTGATGTCATGGTAGCTCCCAGTGTATTTTTGCTAGAGAGTTGAGATTTAGTACAAAAATCAATCACTAGACCTAGTTGTACTATACGGATAGTTATTTTTTCACATCATAACCCGGCAATAATAATTCAACCAACAATTTTAAATATTCATATAACGCGAAAAAATGAAAAATCCCCAGGTTTATTTTTAGAAATATTTTCCAAGCATAGACTTGGAACTTCAGTACCTTTCCAAAGGGGGTTCATAAAAAGATTCTCAACCCTCCCATAAGTTTCCTAGCCCTAACCGTGGTCGAACCCCCAACTTCACTGAAGTTCTACAACTTTTCATTTTAATTAATGGTGTTATTGTATAAATTACTACTATATTAAAACTGATAAAGAGTTTTTTAACTGTAAAAAATATCAAGAGAAAAAGCTGGAATTAATTATTCTGTCCAAGATAAAAATGAAACAAAGATTATATTTAAAACAGATTCTACAGGTGTTTAGGTGTTTATACAAGATTATTAAGAGAAAGGTTAATCAATTATTTCTGATTTTGATCTAATCTGATAGTTATCTTATATCTTTGTCAGGATAACTGTGTAATTATGTCAGTTTAATATGATAATTTAATTATAAACCTGTTTTTTACCTGGTTATTATTCGTTTTTTACAGGCAGCCATAATGTTTACTTTAGTAGGTAGACGTTATCTAGATTTTAAGAAGCATAAATTGCCCTTGGGGATTTTAATGTCTTTTAATAAACTTTGATCTGTTATCTTTAAAATATAAGTTGATTTTATTTGTTCTGTAGCACTTCAGGAGAAGGGGTGGTGTGCTAAAGACACCTTGATAATTCTTGTGCGTTTAGAATAACTTCAGATTTTGACAATAAATCTAAATAGTCGCAAGGAAACTACTGAAAACCCATGAAAATAATCAATTATATAGATAGGCCTTATCACGAGCTTGGTAGCTCTTATCTATAGGCTCCTGTTATATTAGGTGTGTAATATTTATGTAAATAAATGCATCTAATACGTTTATACGATTATTGCTAAAGCAGTTTTATTGTTAGTATTAAGATATGAAATAATAAACAATTAATTGTAAGGTTAGCACAAAACGAAAATAGGACTCTGAAGCCCCGATAATAATTTTAAAGCTGACCTTTTTACTTATTCTCATTTATACCCTATGTATATAGGAATTACTATTCGTAAAACACAAATACACAATACTTTGTGTTTGCAAAAAAATCCAAAATGTGATGAAAGCGGAATTATCTGTTTCAGGCGTTTTTAAGGCCTCTTGAGTTGTTTTCTCAAAGTTGTCTGTCTGTATGTATGTGTGTGTGTGTCTGTTATCATCGCAGCGCCCAGCGTATTTATGCTAGAGAGTTAAAATTTTGCACAAAAATCAATCTCAGTTTAAACCGCTTTAGTTGCGCTATTCGGAAAATATTTTTTTTATTACATCATTAACTTGCAATAATGACTCAGCAACAATTTCAAAAAATCATAAATCGCGGAAAAATAATGCGATTAAATGAGATTTGGCACGCATGAGACTTTGTATAAGACTAACATATGTGCCTAGTTTCATCTCATGTCTTTGCCTCGTTTTACTCTCATATTGTTTTTGATAGTTTTTGAGCGGTTTATATTTTTATTTTTAAGTTAGCATTTTTTTAATTCTATTAAACCAGGTACTTTTATTTAAAAAATTAATATGGTATAGAATTTTCTTTTTTAAGTTTCAATTTTCAATCATCAGAATGAATAAATTTAATTTAATTTTCTTTTGTTGTACTCTTTTTTTATATTTTTTATTTAAAAAAATTGTTTTGCCTTCTCTTTTGTATAAGCTTTTGTGTGTGCTTTAAAACAAATAAAGTTATTTATTTATTAGTTTCATCTCATTATTAGCATTAGTTCAATTTTTATTGAAACACTTTTAAAAAATTGGAAAATGATCAAATTGAGTTAAAATTTAGTACAAGTGTATATCATTACCTAATAAATAAGTACACTAAGTTTCCTTTCAATACCACAAGTATTATCCATGATTTCTGTAGGAGCATAAAAATTAAGAAGCATGGAGGCTGGTCAGTGCTGCATGGGTGACCCCTGAGAATGATACGGATACATTTACTATCAGAAGACGAGTGGAACGAGTCCGAAGGCATGTTGCAGTGTAAATTTAGCGAAGTGTATTTCTGAGGACGAGTGAAGCGAGTCCGAAGCAGGGAGTATGAGCGTAGCGAATCCGATGTAATGAGGAAAAATTTCGAAGTAACCCGTACCCAATTGTTTAAGTTGTAAAAACCTGCATATCAGCCAGAAATAGTCATTACAATGTTATGACTTTACAGAATTTTTAATGTCATTGTCTTAACCCACAAGTGAGAGAATTGTGAGAGTGTGGTTTAGTACTTGATATGATTAAAGCACCGATCAACTTTATGAGCTAAAAGCCGGTCGTAAAGCTCAGTTAAAAAACCTGACAGTGTCCAACAAACGAATGATTGCTTTATTAATATAAATGTTATACTTTCAAGTTTGTTACTTGTGATGACCTTTATTTATTTGAAAGCTGACTTTTTTTCGATAATAAAGTGATACCGAGATTTACTTAATATATTGTATTTTAAGTTTCTTTTGAGATTTTGCAGAAGTCTTCCATCTTCGTGTTATAGTGAAAATAGTCACTAGATAAAAAGTTAAATTGTAATTATTTAACTTGTAAATAGTTACAAGTGGTAGGTTATCATAATTTATTTTTAGAATAAATGATAATTAATTTGGAATAAAAATTCGCAGTGTAGCGGTATAGAAGTGAGGTAACGCCATAACATTTTCTATGACTAATTCAAGTAGAATTTTCAATATTCTATTTTTTTTAATGATTGTTTTTCCTGAGTTATTTTTAAATATGTTTTCTCGTTAAACCAATTCTTTGTTCAGCCTCGTTACATTATTTTGAACTTAGGTCATGTTGTCATTTTTAGAAATAAAAGTCATTAATTTGTTCTAGCCATACGAAGCGGCTTAATAGGGATTGAAAAAGCTAAAACAATTTAATTTCAATTTCTAAACTTAAATTAATACAAAAACACCTGTTTAGGACCCACCCCGATTTTGTATAACATTATTTTTGACGTATTATTTTCTCCTTTATTACTATTTGATGCTACATGATATTTTGCATAGCTCTTGGCGAATTTTGGCTTTGTGGACCTCGCCGGTCAAAATAAATGGCTCTGCTAAAAATGGCCTGGCTGAACAAAATGGCCACTTATTCTCTTTCCGAGATCATCCACGTAGATTTATTGTATGTAGTGGTCCTATTGAGCTGAAACTGGTCTCACTAGATTCTCTGGTCTCATTTCAACCTTTTCTTTTCTAGTTCTTATGGGAAAGAAACAGAAAGTAAAGTACAAAACTAAGAAGTAAGATAAAAAAAATTGACTCCTTAATTTCATTTCATAACAAACATTAAAGATGTTTTAACTCTTAAAACATCTTCTATGTGTTGTTAACAAGAGAGCTTTAAAAAAGAAAGAAAAGACTAATGACGAAAAATAAATGTTACTTAGTATAAGAACAACTATATAATAAAGACAACGTTAATGAAACAAAATTGTAATATTTGTATGATTACTTAAACTATTATTTATCTGTAATATGTTTAAAATAATGTTACTTAGCATAAGAACAAATATATAATAAAGAGAGGGTTAATGAAACAAAATTGTAATATTTGTATGATTACTTAAACTATTATTTACCTGTAATATGTTTAAAATAAATGTTACTTAGTATAAGAACAACTATATAATAAAGAGAGGGTTAATGAACAAAATTGTAATATTTGTATGATTACTTAAACTATTATTTACCTGTAATATGTTTAAAATAAATGTTACTTAGTATAAGAACAACTATATAATAAAGAGAGGGTTAATGAAACAAAATTGTAATATTTGTATGATTACTTAAACTATTATTTACCTGTAATATGTTTAAAATAAATGTTACTTAGTATAAGAACAACTATATAATAAAGAGAGGGTTAATGAAACAAAATTGTAATATTTGTATGATTACTTAAACTTTATTTACCTGTAATATGTTTAAAATAAATGTTACTTAGTATAAAGAACAACTATATAATAAAAACAAGGTTAATGAAACAAAATAGTTATATTTTTATGATTACTTAAACTATTATTTTACCTGTAATATGTTTAAAATAAATGTTACTTAGTATAGAACAACTATATAATAAAAACAAGGTTAATGAAACAAAATAGTTATATTTATGATTACTTAAACTATTATTTACCTGTAATATGTTTAAAATAAATGTTGCTTGTGGAATATTTCTATCGTCTAATGTTACGAGTATTCGTGTCACATACATGACGTCACAAACTATTAAAACTACAACAACATAAACTGGCAACAATAACTCCAACATAAAAGTAAACGTAAAAGTTAATTGAACTCCATTAAATGGTTCTTATTTTTTGCGATGAATTTAACATAACATAACATATTAATTTTGCATTTAACTAAGAGCAGAAGAATTATTTTGGGTGCGATTATATGTGTAACATAGATGTGTAACAAATTTATGATAGATTCAACTTAAAATCTTTAATCCTAAAAATTAGAAGCCTCTAACAAAATTAAAAATTTATCTTTTAACTAACTTAATAATTAATTTTAAATTAACACTACTTTTATAATTTTTAAAATTAGTTCAATATTTATTTTTAATTGTATTCTATAGAGTTTTTAAATATTTGCTTGAAATTTATTTTTAAATTCTGGCTTGATTGAATTTTATTTAACACTTTTTGATGTTAAACTCGCGATGAATTTTGTTTGACTGATTTACTTGCGGATCTCAAGGGTCAGTCTCACGACTGAAGAAGACCAAACAATCAAAGGATGTTCCCAGGACTCATACAATTATTAAACTTCCCAAGGGGTTATTTCTTTAAAATATATCATAAAAATAACTTCAAATGTAATAAAACGCAGATGAACTTCTAAGATTTAATCAACTACTATCAATGAAAACTGTAAACTAATAGTTGTGTCTAGTTTATTTTATAATGATCATTATGATAATTTAATTAATGTTGCTGGGTAATTATAATTTTAATTAATTTATTATCTTGTGAAGATTAATTAAGTTGTAGAAGATAAACATGCACATTTTTTTTTAATATTGTTCTAGTTATATTCATGCCAAATGCAATTTTATAAAAAATTTTTTAATAAGGAAAAATTAATGTTAAAAATAATGTGTTTGATAAAAATAATAAATGTGAAGTCTAAGAATAGTTAATAATGTTTAGAAACTGTTCCAAAGTGTTAATCATGAAAATTAATTGTTATCTTTTATTTAACTAATTTTTACTATTATGAATCACCCAAAATATTGGGGGCAACATTCGATCAACTGTTCGTACTTCAGTTTTCACAAAAGTAACGCCACTTTTTATTTTATTTTGTAATAATTTAATTTTGCTCTATTTAAGTAGTTTCGACAGTTTTATACTGTAACAAATTACTGTGGATTATTTCTTATTACAGCATTTCATTTCAAAATAATTATCTTTATTTGTAAATTTTAACCTTACTTTTGCGGAGGATCTTTTAAATTTCCTAAATAAAGTTGTGTTTAATTTTGCAGATAAAAGTTCCCGGCATTAAAGTGGATAACGGAGAGGTCTATGTTTCTATGATGTTCGATATATAAGGTAGGAAAGCTTTATTGAATATTTAGCAGCTTTGTTTTGTTTTGATATTATTTACTTTGTCAACATTTATGTTATTAATAGATTTGTGATTAATTAAATAAATATCTAATTCTATTGGGGGATGATTAGCACGTGGGCTTGCCACCCTGACTGTCCGGGTTCGATCCCGTTCGGGGTCTCTAGGATTTTCAAGCAAGGGATGGAAATTCTTTTATGTGTCGTCCTTCAAAAGGGACGTTAAGCTGGTGGTTCCAAGCCTGTGCGATGTCAGGTACTCGTAAAAGATTACTTACCCTAAAAGAATTTGGGTTTAGGCAAAATTTAGAACCCTCAATAGTAGTTTATATTAAATATATATGTTTCCGCCTTATGGTTTCGAGAGCAGAAAAGCTTAGTCTGGCTGTGAGGCACGTGTTGATTCTATTGAAAGCTATAGAAACATAGTTAAAGTCATGGCTCTTCTGTGGATTACACTCAAAATGCCTAAACAAGGAATCATAAGGTGAAATACTATCAAGTTAGCAAAAAGGGCCCAATAACTAGGCCTACTTGCTGGGTAATTTATCACCTCTCCTTAATTACTATCACTACTACTCTCTATTTGGATTAGTAAATATTAGCTAATAAAGGTTTTTTAAAGAAACTATCAGTTATTTTATGGCTTTAAGTCTAATAAGTTTTTATTTTATTTTGTAAAGATTTAAAGATTATTTTCCTCTAAATGACTCACCTGTATAACAAACTTATTTTAGAAAATGACCAGTTCTTTTTTTTCAAGAATCGTTCTTGATTGAGCTTTAGAAACTAATCTATTGATTAATCAGTCTATAATTGAACTTCGGAAATGAAGTTACTTTTAATTTTTTTTTTAAGAAAAAGCCAACGATTAGAGGGAAAGTAATCGTGAAATAGGAGAATGCAAAAAAGTGAAATTTTTACATCTTTCAAATTTAAACTTAAGATAAACTTTTTATTAGTGTCTACAATGATTTTTCAGATTTAGAAATAGTATATTTTGTAACAAGACTGTGAAGAAAATCTTTTTTTTTTACCGTTGCAACTATATTTACTGTCGAGCGAAGCGAGGCAGTAAATATAGTTAAAAAAAAGCCATTTCCAGCCAAATACTTCCGATAAAAAGCCAAATACAGCCGAAGTAAAAAAAGCCATTTCCATTCGTGTATGCATTTGCTATTTTTTCGGGGTTAGTATTAGTAAACAAATATTTTATTTGCCGGTTCACTTATTTTGATAGCCTCTTTGGGCAAAAGTTGCAATTCTGGCGGCGTATTTTTTATGTCTGAATTAATATCCATGATCGTTTAACTCTTGATAAATAATTAATTACTTACTTTCCAAAAATAACAAAACTTGATTGACAAAATTATGAGATTGTGCGTAGCGAAATAAAGGTTGTAACAATCTTTCAGTTTAACTCTTTAAGTTGTTGACTTTGCCTTACTTCATCATCATCAGGTCGAGCGTAAAAAGTCTGAGGTTGTGAGAAAAACTACCAAGGTACCCTGTACCCGAATTTTTCATAGAATGTATCTTTTTCGTTATTTTATTACGTCACATAAGAGCGAATAGAAATAATCCTTTTTAAAAACTTAATCTTTACAATCTAAATAAGTTGTTACTTGACATAAGTCCAGATCAATAAAAATAAGAGGCACATAAAACTGATTTTATCATTCAAATCTTTCATGTTTATTTTATGTTTCATAGTTATTTACATCTTTTTGTTTCGTTATGTATAGTTTTAATATGCAATTTACTTTGAATACATTGTTGGTTTGATTCCGTGCCAGACGACTATAAAATGAAACATACTCTCATATTATTATGTGCTACATATTTACATAAATAACCCACAATATACATAACACTCATATTCTTTTATTACTTATACCTTACTATGCAATAATATTACTTTGTATATAATATAGACCTTCTTTGACTTCAGATGTCGCATTTATATATATATATATATATATATATATATATATATATATATATATATATATATATATAATATATATATATATATATATATATATATATATATATATATATATATATAATATATATATAATATATATATATATATATTATATATATATATATATATATATATATAATATATATATATATATATATATCCCTTGCGTATGGGACAGAATAACTATTGAAATATTTTTAAGTCAAAACGAAACTTGGCATATAGCAAGATGTTGGAGGATAGGAAGGCATATCCTCCTCCTTTGTAGAAAATTGATAGCGTCATTAACTCCACAAGCAAAAGTCTTGTTTGTTTACTTAATTTCTCCATATTTTTTAAGTATTTTAAATTAAATAATATTATTCAATTAATTTTCAAAAGAGTGCCAATGTATGTTAAATTAAATATTTCATTTTTACAACTATAATTAGTCATTTAGGTGTAACACTGATTAGTAAAAAATGATAAGAATTTATGAAATGTTACAAATATGTCTACCGGGAAAAAATATCATCTTCGTCCGAAAGTGCTCTAAATTCTTAATTTAATGTGATGTTTTAGTTAGTTTATTTTATAGTACTTAAAGATAAAACTATGATTAATCATGAATTTATCTTTGAGTTTACTCATTTCAACATGTTAGTGTTATTATTTACTCTTCTTTCAACTTATCTGAACACCTCAAATACATTTACATGTATTTACTCAAAACAAAGAAATAAGACTGCTGATTCATTTTGCTATTCATGAAAGGAGAAGAAATCATTGCATTAGTAAAAAAAAACGTAACACCCCCTTTTTCATCAAATGTCCCAAAAGTCCAATGATCCCAAAAATTAAGAACATATTTGGTGTATGTATGTATGTATGAGTATAATAATACTCATACATACATATAAATATTTGTCTAATAAAAAGAGTAGGTAATAATGATGTTTTGAAGTTTTCTGAGTACAAATAGATCTCAACAACATATGTGACTAATACACTTCTCTAGTCATTTATATGACTGGATACGCAATTTTCTAGTGCATAAGTAAGTTTTAATTAACTTTTCATGTATTATAATTTTGAGTTCAATTAGGAAAGCCTCAATCCTTGAGTGGCAGCTTGTTTTGTATACCATTTAATTTAAGGTTTATTAATAGAGAATTTCAATGAAAAAATGAGCTTATGAGATTAGGGTCATACAGGGGGGAAGTCTACCTTCCACTTTTTAGAAAGGTGGGTCTCCCTGATAAAAAGAAAAAATTATATATTATATATTATATATATATATATATTATATATATATATATATATATATATATATATATATATATAATATATAATGACATTCTCCGACGCTTAACTTAACGATAACTTTCGAACGCTTTCTTGGATCGAAATGAAACTTGGTACAAAATCAACCTTGTTAATGTCCCGAACTCTTTGTTTATGAAATATGTGTGACGTCTTAACACAAAAATTCCCTTACAAAAATTGCAAAGAATCTTTTCTCAAATCTTCATGTAGTGTTTAGATTGGGCCGCAATTGTTCTAACATGTACAATTATGTTTGGTTCACAAACATACGAAGTTTCTTTGTGTTATCAGCATTAGTTTAATAATACATATCAGTTATATATAATATATATATATATATATATATATATATATAATATATATATATATATATATATATATATATATAAGACAAAACATGTGATGACATAATGTAAAGAAATCACGTATTTTGTCTAATACATTTGAAAATTCGCTTATTAGGGGGCAGTATTCCACTTATATAAACCAGTATTATGATGACCTAATAGACTACAACAACCGAAAATGTGGCCGCGAAGCGGTCTCAGG
>JACMZG010001863.1:19667640-19752640 GCA_018340805.1 Microvelia longipes | reverse complement strand
AGTTTTTAAGAAAAACGTGTGTTTTCGAGACGATGACTAAGTCTGATCCCGGATTCCCCTCTATCGTGACTATCAAACCTCTACAGGTTTTTTTTGTTCGAAGTTAAAATATAGATGAGATCACCCTTTTTATTTTGGATAAAGATATTTAATTAAGGAATGTCGTAAATTTATATATGAGCTAAGATGGTAAGGTCAAAAAAGGCCAATATCATTTATGGTGTCGGAAAAATTAATTTATTACTTTATTCCTGAAATTTGTTTGCATAGCACATTTAAATTTGACCGTATACTGTAAGGTTTTGCAGATTATAAAAATAATTATTCGTTTTAGAGGACAAAATAATTTCAAGTATTAAATCAGGAAGTTAGTTTTGACCTCATACTAACATTGGGAATGCTAATTATTTAAGTCTTACCATATTTATTTATTACTAAGACTATACTAACAAGTAATGACATTTTTAATTTTCCTCATTTATACCGTAGGTATTTAGGAAAATTATTGTGGTCGCTAAAATTTCTAAACCAGGGTGACACTGGAATTATCCGTTTCAGGTGTTTTTAAGACATCCTAAGTGCATGGTTTTCACGAAGTTGTATGTGTGTGTCTGTTATCATTGTAGCTCCCAGCGTACTTATGCTAGAGATTTGAAACTAGTTACAAAACTCAATCTTTAGGTCTAGTTGTGCTATCCGGAAAATAATTTAATATGACGTCATTTATCCGCGTTAATGACTCAGCAAAATTTCAAAAATCAATAAAACGGGATGAATATTTTAATTGGGTTGGGATTTGGCACGCATGTAGTCATATATATAAAATATATATGCTAAGTGTCATCCCATTATCAGCATTAGTTCAATGACTTCTATACTTTTTTTCATAAATCAAAAATAATCCGATTGAGTTGAAATTTGGGCCAAGTTTATATCTTTATGTTATAAATAAGTATACTAAGTTTTGTTTCAATACGCTTATCTATGTAAGTCTATCTATGGTTTGTTTTTGCTTGACATAAGCCTAACATAAAAGTTAAGCTGCATATAGCGAAGTCAGTGCCTGGACGGGTGACCGCTGGGAATAAAACTAATGTAATTACTATATGAGGGCGAACGAAGCGAGTCAAAAGACGTGTTGCGGTATATATTTGGCGGAAGTAAATTCTGAGGACGAGTGAAACGAGTCCGAAGTAGGGAGGATCCGAGGGCGAGGAAAGGTTTCGTGGTATCCAGGAACTTATTTTTTTAACATTTAAATCTTAAATAAATAAATCTTTATTTCCCTTTTTAAATCTCCGGTTCCGGTTCTCAAATATACGTCTGCATACGTATGCAAATAAAGAATTAAATATGATATCAATAATAAAAATCGTGTAAAACCTGGTGGCTTATCAAGATCAACCCCTGTAGAAACAACCTTAGGTGTTGCAAAAAGTGTGGAAAAAAGAGTAACCAAAGAAGCAAGATACGTTTGCACTCGGAAAATAGTACAATTGCTTTCGAACAATATGATTTTTTTTCTGGTATACTTAGGATCTAAAGAGATAAATTATAAAACTTACTTATAAAATTTTAAATTCAGGAATTGCCTTTATCCAAGTATGTATCTCATACTTTTTCTATTGCATAATATTTTTCATAGCATACATAATATATCCTGAATGTTAGGGCCAATTCATGCCTGAATCATACTTCAATTTTAATTTATTTAATACGCAATCAAATGTAATTTTAAAAGAGCATTAAAGTCTGATATTGTACAAACTAACAAGATTTACAAATTGCACCAAGGACATGTAAACATTAGGTAGGTTGTTTTTAAGAAATAATGTTTTTAAGTTAATTTTCTGTTTAAGGCTTGATGATGTTAACCTCTATACATTAGTTCTGAATTTGCTCTTACATCATTAGAGATCAAAATGTAAAGGTCAATATTAAATCTTTCTGGGAGCACCCGGATCTTTTTTTTGTTCAATTTTGTTTTTGAAATTTTAGTTACCTCTTAATTATGTGTTTATTTTATCCTTATGTTTTACTGCAGCCTTTTATCGTTAGATTAAATTGATTTTTTAGGAGAATATAGTTATTATTATTAATTTAACGAGGGAAAAATCAAGTTTTTATTCCCTGTACAGTCAAATTGGTTTTCTGAGGCCAAAGGAACCATACTATTTAAATCCCGAGGCTTGTTGAGAGATTTATTTAGTATGTTCTCGTGGAACCAACCAGAACAATTATATTAAAATAAATACGCATGGTAATAAAAGTAAACCCCAATAATTAAAAACAGTACTGGATTATTTTTTGATTATTTACTTAAAATTAGAGTTAAAACATAAAACAATTAAGTCATTGACATATATTGCGGTTTTTTTTATTAAACTCGCAAATAAATGTCGTTTCTTAGTAAAACACCTTATTATTGATTGCACAAAAAAGATGTTTTACCTATTAAGAGATTAGAACAAGTAATTTTAGTAATATGCGACATATTGATGAGATTTAAATCCTTAACTGTCTCGGGTGAGAGTGAGTGTGACACTTATAGAATTGATAGTCAAATTATGAAAAGGCCAAATAACTTAAAGACAACTGGGTATTATTTTATATGACTTCTAGGATTGGACAACATGTCAATATGTCTTAGGTTTGAACAATTTAAATAGCGTTTAAATCATCGTTAAGTGTTGTATTTTTGAAAAGCATTGAAGCGTTGATACCGTTTATGAGCGTTCTCAAGACGTTAATAAATTGTGAACGGACCTGTATATTAACATTTCAAACTTAAGCGAAAGAGAATTAACAAGGAGTATAGTATAAGTAATGCTTTACTCCTTGGTATTATTTACCACATAGAGAAACAAATTGTCGCACACGAATTTACTCACTACGGAGGAAATACACTTATCGCATCGGAGAATATTTGTAGGTTTTAGAGAAACAGCCGAGGTATTTATAATGTGCGTTCCTGAGGCGTTGCAAGTGAACCACGTGATTTATTCTCGAAAGAAACGAAATATTGCGACTTTGGTCGTTTGGTAATTTGGTACGAACAATAAAAATTGGTCGGGCCGCTACTAAGATCAAACCTTCAACTTCTTAATTTGGAACCTTACCATTGCGACAAAGAGACAGGTAATAATTAAGTTAACTCCGCCCTTTGAATTTTTGTTTTTCTCCATTAAATGTATTTTCACTAGTTGTTGTAATATCCTTCTTCCCTACATATGAAAATGAAAAAAAAAATTCCACCCTTCTAGAAGGCTATTTAGTCACATATTTAAAATGACACTGATAGAACGCATTACTTATTTTCACCATTATTAAATTCAAAGAAGATCATTAAATTACAATTACTAAAAAAAGTGATAGGCAGTTACAGCAAAATTAGCTTTTTTAATCCCTTTCTAGTTAAATTTCTAAGTGTAAAATTAAGCTTTTATTTAAATTTAGGAATTTTAAATTAAAATAATGATGCATGATGCTGCTATCTTTTGGAAAAATAAGAAAGGAAAATAAAAACTGGATAAATTAAAATTTACATACCCGACAGAAAATAAAATTTGTTTCTTCCACTTTTTTCAGGTTCTTTTCATTTTCACAAGACTCCGTCATCATCGCTTCAATTATACTTTGCACTTAACAAAGAATTAATTAAAAAAATAAAAGAATTCTAATTATTACAATTGACGTAACAATGGAAAACAATCACACATTATTCATAAAAAACACAATAAATTGAAACAAAAAATTGTTTAGAAAGTAAAGTGGTTTGCAATGTATTCAAGTTAGACCTAGTTGGAAAATCATTTTATATTTTATATCTGACAAGCAGTACCAAAAATTTCATTAGCCTTATTTTACAAGAAAATATTAACTTTATTTGTGAAATATCACTTGCGACTAGATTTTTATGTCTCTAATAAAATAAAATTAAGAAAACTGTCACTAATATTTTCTTTTAAATTATTAACATTACATTTCTTTTAATAATCTATTAAAAGTTTTAATCACTTCTCAATTTGCATTTACTAACAAAATACTGGTGTACAAAAATACCGAATGTAGTTCGTGCGCGAGAAAAGATCGACTTTAGTTAAATATGAGACGGTAGTTGACTATGAAACGACACTCAACGATGTTTTTTACCAACTGAGGCGTCTCATCCCATAGTTCACTGAGTTCGGGGACTGTCGGGTTGTTTAGGAGTTCGGGTTGTTCCGGAGGGGTTTTGTTACGCCCTTGATAACTTTCAGTGGGGATGAGGAAGATGATTCTATGCCCTTGGAAGTGCTTTATTTGATTTTTTTCATTTTAATGGGTTTGCTGTATTTCGCCCACTTAGAACTTGTAAAGACGTATTCAATTATCATTTCAAAAATTTAACTCGTTTTTTTGTCCAAGTTGTTATACAGTAGCTTCTAATCAGGTGACCAATTTATTAAATACCTATTGGAACACAATTTTATGATAACTGTTATTTTACTACCTTTATGTTTTTTGTGTTATTTTTTTGACATTAACATCAGTTAATTATTTTACGGATGCCAAACTTGTTAATTAGATCTTGTTATGTGCGATCTAAGGTTCTTAGTAGACCATTAAAGAAATTTATTGAGTAGTTCAGCTTTATTAGTCGTTTAGTTGTCAAACCAAACATTTTAATCGTGATTTAGCTGTTTACTCTATCTATTTTATTTTAATTAACTTTTAAGTAGAATATAATTAGTGAAGATTAATTCAAATATTAATAATCTATGAATGTATTATAAAATTTAAATTAGAAATGGTCGAGAATATAAATAAATCGGGTACGAGGTACCTCGGAACTTTTCCTCATTACCTCGGATTCGCTACGCCTACTCCTATCCTCCCTACATCGCACTCGCTTCACTCCTCCTCAAATTATAAAAAATAGTAAATTAATTTTGCTTATTTTAGTGATAAATACTAAAATCACGACTTCGGACTCGCTTCGATCGTCTTCAAAAAGTAAATAAATTAATTTTATTCCCAGCATTCACCTATCTCGGCACTGATCTCTCTCAACGCTGCTTAACTTTGATTCAACAACAACAGTTGATAAACTTGTATTGAAAGAAACTTAGTATATTTATTTATTATAAAGACATACAATTTTACCAATTTTTAACTGAACTGGGTTATTTTTAGATTTTTTAAAATATTCTACCCAAGATATTCGATACAAATTGAACTAATGACGATAATGAGATAAAACTTGGCACATTTAGATTTCTTATATATGATTACATGGGTACTAAATTTCAAACTGATCAAAACATTATTCCGCGATTTTTACGACGTTTAGGTTTGCGACGTTCTGCATTTTTTCCGAATTATACAACCCCAAGTCCGAAGACCCAATGTTTGATTTTTGTAAATTTTAACTCCCTAGCCTAAATATACTGGGAGTTACGATGCTACGAGACACAAATTCACATATTTAGAGAGAAAATTTTGTAATAATCACTCAGGGGGTCATAAAACACCTGAAACGGATAATAAAGGTGAAATCTAGGTTTTCGCAAATACAATATTTTTCCTATATACAGTGTTTAAATGTGGAAATGTAACAATTTATCAAAGTTTAAACATCGTTATGAAGGTAGATAATCATAAAATATTAACTATTACTAATATATTTAAATTCTAATTGTTTTAATACTAATATTTTTGAATTTTGATGAGCCTTACATTTTAAACCCTTTGGTATGCTTGTTACCGTGCTTAACAACCCATTTCTTGCTTAAGGTTCCAGTTAATGCTTTAGAACCTAAGCAGTTACTCAATTATAAAGTACTGCTCGTAACTCACTTTGTCTCTATTTTTCAAAGAGAATGCGCATAATTATCCAGTTAGTTATACAAAATTATGTCTCTAAAATTAAGCAGTGGGCACTATTATTCGGGCTAGTTAAAGCTCGTTAGTGTTTATTAATGAGAGTTTGACAAAGTATTGGATTTCATCTGCATCTTATTTTCTTTTACTACAATATTTCTTATTTTTCTTTTGGCAACATAAATGATAATTAATATTATTATTATTCGTTAAATGAATTATTATTATTTATTTATTTTTTTAAATGAATTATTATTATTAGTTAAGTGAATTAATAATAAATTAAATTAGATTTATTTCCATCTTAATAACTATTTACAATTTTAACATAAAAAAATATAATACAATAATTTTCAATTACTTTTTTAATTATAATGAAAAAAACAAAAGATGAGCCTCCTCAAGGCAAATGCCAGAGGGAGGAGGCTTATCTTTAAAGGTTTTAACGCATTTCGGTCCGCATGACAGGCGAACTTCGCCTGTCACGCGGACCACCGGTCCAGAATTTATAATTACTTTCTTTTTCAGGGTTTGTTCAAATTTAAACTTAACTGTAACTAATTATAGCCAGAATAATATCTTATCTATATAATATCCATGTCTTCTAATGCTACTGTAACACTAGAAGTATTTAATATCACTATTTATTCACATCTATTAATTCTTCAAACTAATTTACAAGTCGACCTACAGTAGCCATGTATTTTTTATGATTTAATTCCCCTTTATTTATTTAAATTATAAAAAATAATCACTTATTACATAAAATTCAAGCTTATATTCGTGCAAACAAATTAAATAATAATTTGTTGTTCTAGATAAAATGCAAATATGTTTATTAGAAAGACAAGTTGCTAAGCCAATAATCCTATTACTTAAGATTTATACCAGGTTTTAGATTAGATCATCTGTTTTGATCTCTTGAATAATTGATATTAATTATTAATAAATTTGTTTAGTAGGTCGCGTTACAAGTATTCAGCTAGGTGTGGTTGAGCCACCACCCCGTATTATTATTTTTAATTTGTTATTTATCTGTATTATTTTTTATGTTATTATTTTTTATGATTCAGCAACTTGCAAATCAAACTTGGCTAAAGACGAGCTGTGTTTGTTGATACTATTTATAGCTGAAGGGTGATACTTATTAATGGTTCTCATGTAAAGAAGTTCGTTTAATCTAATTCTTAAAATTTAATTAATTGAATTTATAACTATTTTATCAAACATTAATATTTGATAAAATATTAAAATTACGTGCCCCATCATCAATTATATTTAATATTTGATAATTAACAACTTAAAGACATGATGAAGGATGCTTTTTGATAAAATAACTTGGTTTTTAAATAATAACAACACCAACAACGTCTTTCCACTAAATTTAAACTTTATTGTGCAGAGCCGGCTTTCGGCAATAATGCCATCTACAGTGCCGTGGTGGGATGTTGAGTCTTTCAGTTCATGGAATCTGACTTAGATTCCATGAACTGAAAGACTCAACATCCCACCACGGCACTGTAGATGGCATTATTGCCGAAAGCCGGCTCTGCACAATAAAGTTTAAATTTAGTGGAAAGACGTTGTTGGTGTTGTTATTATTGAAGAAAATTCCACTGCGCTTACTGAAGTTAATTTGGTTTTTCATTTATGGTTCCTCATTTATACCGTAGGTATATAGGAAAAGTACTGTGTGTGGGAAAAATCCAAAACCGGGATGTCATAACATCATCCGTTTTAGGAGTTTTTATGGCCTCCTTTGTGGTTTTTACAAAGTTGTGTGTCCGTTTGTGTGTGTGTCTGTTATCATTGTAGCTCCCAGTATATTTATGGTAGAGAGTTGAATAGTTTGTAAGACTAACATATGTGCCAAGTTTCATTTCGCTATCAGGATTAGTTCAATTTTTATCAAATGATTATTGTGTACGTTTTTTAAAATTTTTAAAATATCGGAAAATGATCCCATTAAGTTAAAAATTGGCACTAGTGAATACTATTACGTAATAAATAAGTAAACATCTATGGTTTCTATGGCAGCATCGGGCGTGGCCAGTGCCTGGATAAGTGACCGCTAGGAATGAAACGAATGTATTTAATATCTGAGGACGTGAGAAGCGAGTGCGAAGAGGTGTGGCAGCATACATCTGACGAATTTTATATGCTTAGGACGAGCGAAGCGAGTCCAAAGTAGGAAGGATGAGCGTACTGAATCCGGATCTTATACTTTGCCTCCAAAACTCGTTGTCTCCAAAGATTCCAATAAGTCAGAATAGTTAATAAGTTTCAATTGGAACTAACGAAATAATGTGGCAAAAGATTTAGTATTCAAACTTTTAATCCAGATGCAAATTTTAATGTCACAAAAGTACAGAAGATCCGAAATAAAATAAAAATTTGAAACTATATACACTTTGATGACAACGGTCTTTAAAAACAAGGTCTAATCTTTTTGGAACTAACGGGAAGACTAGGCCAAGTCTTTGGGTCTATCGAATTATTCCGTTGCCTCCAAAATTCATTAGATCCAAAATAGTATTATTAACGAAGTAATTAATTTTTAATGTCATAAATATTCGTACGTTCCAAAAATTAGATTAAAAAAATTGTGTCCAACGAATTTTGGAGACAACGAACCTTGGGAACTGTGAACTTTGGAGGCAATGGGATTTTTGTTTTGGAACTAACGAACTTTGGATACAGTGAACTTGGTGACAACGTAAACACACCGTGAATCCGATGTGACGAGGAAAAGTCCCGAGGTAACCTACGATGGTTGATAACCTACTATATGTAATCCAAGAGGTTTGCAATAAAATACGTCTCTCCACCAATTATTTTATATATTAAAGAGCTAGCTTTCGGCTGCAACCAGCCATCATCAGTCTAACAAAAGAAATACAAATCAAAAAATAAAATAAAATGCACAAAGATCAAAACTTAAACTAAGGAGAAAAACAGAAGACAAAAGGTTATAAAAGCGTACTAAATCCCAAAAAAAATATATATAAAAAAGATGAAATAAATAAAATAAATAAAATAAATAAAGTAAATAAAATTAATAAAATAAACGGGATGATCTACTATATGTAATTATTACCTAACAGCTGTTAGGAGTTTTCTACTAATTCCTAATAATCCTAATTTATTTACTAATTTAATGCCTAATTGCTTTGCTTATGTTGGTGTACAAACAATGGCTTTTGTTACCAACCTACTGGCTGTTCTTTAAAATGCGAATAATTATTGTTACTTAATTTTTTAACTTTTAACATAGTGACTAGACTGAATATATATTTTTTTCTTTTTTTGTCTAAATAATTAATTTATATGTATTTTTATAAATTGGTGTTCTTAGTTTAAATAAATAATTTATAATGTATCATTCAAAAATATATATCATTCATGTTATCATATTATTTATTTCCTTTGATACAACTGAGTTTTGCAAAACATGAATGTTAATATTATTGAAACAGACATCTAGAGATGTAACAACCTATATGCTATATGCTATACCTGATACGAATTTTTTATATCTTTCAAAATTGGTAACTACTTATGGCTCGACATAAAATTTCAAGCTCCACTCTGTTATGTTACGTCTAACTTCTAGAGTTACTCTGCCTTTCATTTAAAATTCCGAAGAACATAAAGTGAAGTCAGACGTAACGAAACAGAGTGGAACATAACACGTCGAGTCATCAATAATGACGACTCACCTCCCAGATGTAACGTAACATGTTTCTTATTACATTTCCTAGGTATCCCTCCCACAAATGTTTTGTACAGTAATTAATAAATTTAGTAGTTAAAAGAATTTAAGTTATCAATTATCGGTTTTAATCAAATATAACGTACCATTTGAGCTTTTAAAATTAACTCATGTCGTATTTGTGTGAATTAAATAAAATAAATTAACCATTTTAAAAATTATATAACCTAAATATTTGGTGTTGGTTTTTGTTTAACCTTGGTTTTTTTAAAGTAAGCTTTTGTTATTCTGAATACGTTTGGAGATATTTTGCATAGGAAATCGCCTATAATACTGTTTTCTTACGACAATTATATATTTCTGTGTTATATTAACCGAAGCGTTTCATTTTCAGCTCTCTGTTCCTTATGTAATATTATTTTTTATTTTAATAATCTATTCAAAATTATTCTATATTGTTTATGGCACCAGGAAATGTAGTTTGAAATGCTGTGTTATATCATTCATGCAAAACTTATTCTTTTAGTAGAGTTAAAAATTAATATAATTCTGAATTTTTGTAAGAAGTGTGACTAAAGTTAAACGCAGAGGGATAGAAAAAAGGGCTTTCCCCCTTAACTTTTGCTGAGGCAAAATACTTACTTCAATTCTATTGCTACCTGCTTGCTTTTCTCGTATACATTTGGTGAAGATAGTGTTCTGTTACAATATACCTGCTTTTCCATACCTAATTTTTCATATGAGAAAAAAAGAGTTTACAGCTGCTTGTCTGGCTAGTCTTTTGTAAGTTTAAAAAGAAATAGCTATGTTCTTTTTCTCAATCTTCTTCTTATTAATAAACCTTTTATCTCTGCTGTTGTATTGAATCTTGAATAAGAATGCCCAGTCGCCATTTTTTCAATTTAGACTTAAGTAGATTTTGATGATAAGTAGTAAAGATAAGTAATAATAGTAGTTTAGAGCCTTCCTGTTCATCAGGATATAACCTTTGCGGGAATATCCTCAGGTGTTAGTGGTTATATATATTCGCTCTAAGTGTAAATAACTTATAGAACAAATAAATTACTGCCATCTTTAGAAGTTAGCGATAATTAGTTTGAACAATTCTTAAATAAACCGAAAGCAAAACTTGGAAGCGAACCCCAGACCTCCTCCATGATGTCAAAGGTCTGTATAAAAACTGACGCTTTAACGACCACGACCACGGAGGCGGCGTGGAAATGATAAGTGTTCTACTTAACTCATAGTTTTTTTACCGACTAATCATGAGAATTAAGAATGTGAGAAACATAGACTTGTGTAAAACTGAGATACCTGGCAGGTTCAAAAATCAAAATGGATATTAGCTAGAGAGGTCAAAGCTTATTTATATTTAATAATACCAATTTTAAATTCTAACTTTAGTAGAATAATTTAAGTTTCAAATTGAGTCCCGAAGTTTTTTAGGTAGAAAATTTGTTCATTTCATTGATTAAAAGAAAGTTGTCACTATTTCAAATAAATTATTTCAAGGTATCAAATGACACTTATTGACATTGAACCTGGAAGAGTTGAATACACCTTATTTATTTGTTGCCTGTTTACCCCGAGTTGGCCGAGTTGGCCGGGATATGACCGTGGTTGACCTCTCCTGCAATCGGTTCGAATCACAAAAAAAACCTCTCGACAAACACGGTAGTTAGTCACGTCTAGTAGTTCTGTGGGAGTATATAAACAAAACCAGGGTTTTATATTAGAGAACCTCATCTCACTGTATCTTTTGGTTTCAGTTCTCTCCGCACTAGCGCTCATACAAACTACCGGAGTAATTAAAAACTAATCATAAGTTAGTATATTATTTCACTCTTTCATAATTCAAACTTGTTTTATTTAGATATATTCTGCGTTCTTTATGAGCCAAATTGATTCAGCTAAAATGAATTTATTTCTACAAAATATATTTCATATCGGTTAGTTCAGAGAGTTTGGAGATTACATTATTTTTTTAAGTTATTAATATTATGATTTATGTTGACCTCTGTTCTTACTTAAAGATTTTTTAAAACTATAAGTTAATTTATTTCTCTTTAAAAACTCGTAAATTTTAAAAATACTGAGTTTATAAGTTAATTGAATTCCTTCAGTATATAAAGTTGTTTATCTATGTATAAATGTAGATACTTCTAAGTTTAATAGAAATAAATTATTATATGCGCTACCTTAAATACTTACCTAAAAATGCCTAGATGTATCTGAATCGGGAAAAAATCCTCTTATACTTTAAAAGGAAATTTCATTCGGGGAAATTTCAGAAAAATCGAATTATTTAAGTCAAAAAATATCAATGGTCATATTTTGGTCAATAAAGCATCAATGATCATATTTTGGTCAATAAAGCATCAATAGTCATATTTTGGTCAATAAAGCATCAATGGTCAATATTTTTACCCTCGAAGCAGTTTTTAAGTTTAAGACTGATTATATCATTAGGGTTCGCGAACATACACTTTTCTATTGTTTCATGTTTTATCGCGTCATCTTTAAGATGATTGAAATACTAATGATAGAAACTTAAAAACTTCAAGTTGTAAGTTAATATTAAGCGTAAATATTTATTGACATACATATATTATATAAAAAATTAGAGCTTTATCTTAGAAATATTTGATTCACAATCACTCAAAATGTTGTAAATAACTTATAAGTTAATTACATATCCTCTCTAATTTAGTCAATAAATATTGGCAGGATCGAATATTTCAAATAAATATTCCCAACCATCAGAAAAAACAGAAAATAACTATAACCTTAATTATTACAAAATAATTAAGTCATTCAGATTATTTGACTTCATTATACTTCTCGAAATAGTCCTATTTCATTATAATTTCTCTAATGTAGTCTTGGCAATTGAGTGCCAAAATAGATATTAGAAAGAAATTGTTGGCAAAGGGTTACCTAAGAATGGAACAGGCAAAATAATTTGCTACTTATGAGAACTATTCTATTCGTCGAGATTTTTCATTATTGATGGCTCTATATAATGTCATGTTCTATCTGTTTCATTGCGTCTAACTTATCAGGGGGGATCCTGAACTTTCTCTGCTCTTCATATAAATTCCGAAGAATATAAAGTTAAGTATATCTGCCTAGCGTTTAGCTTCTTTCATTTCTAGATGTCTGTCGCACATGTATATTGTGTCAACTATTCATGTTTAGCAAAAATTAGATGTTTCAAACCAAATAAATAATCTTTATTTGCGCAAATTTTCATTTGAATTATTTTAAAGAAACAGTACGATGTAAAAGTTAGATAAAAATTAAAGATCGGGATCATTTAAATATTTTTTAATGATTTTAACGTTTGTTAATAATTTATCATTATCGTTTAACTCCTAATTTTGTTTTATTACTTGACTTGAAAGTTTAAAAATTCTTTTGTGGAATATTACAGAATGATCTTAAAATATTTTATTACAAAAGCTTTTATCTATGTTTGGTGATCTAAACCTCTAGCTACTAATATTGTTTCTGCTTCAATAATATGTTAGTAATGTCGCTTAACAATAGACTTATAGTGACAATAGCAGTGGATTTGTTAAGGTAGATTCCTGTACAATGGAAGCTTTGTTGCTAATTATAGCTGTAGTTTCAACTAGGACCAAACTATTTGATGGCAGTACTGGGTAAACAAAGGAAATTTAAGAGCAGTGACGCAATTGAATTGAAATACCTATGTTTGAACGCTGTTTTGAAAGTGTTTTCTCTTTATACTTGCTACAAAAGTATTTGCTTTTATTTTTACTTTGTAATGTGTACAAAACATAACGTTTTATAAGGTAGTTTATATGATGCTAGTGGAGAAGTCAATTCCACTTCACTTTCATGTAAATACTGTTCAAGCATATAGCAATATATATATATATATATATATATATATATATATAATATATATATATATATATATATATATATATATATATATATATAATATAAAAGTGAATTGGACAATGCACGATATAATTTACTACAGGCTAAGAAAGTGACTAATTTTGTACTACTTCAAACCATATTTTTATAAAAATATACCTTGAATTATGAAGGAAAAGTATTGTCTGCCTCTGGAGTGGAGCCCTTCATACGAATGGCATGCTCAAAATATTAGAAAATCGCACAAATACCAGTTTTTCTGTCAATAAGTGGTTCCCTGTGGATTGAGTGCAAAACATGAAGACAATATGTTTTAAAGCTGATAAAATTCCTAAAAAGCAAGTGTTTCTTTTTGTCAAAATCGGATAACTACAACTAAAGTTATGGCAATTGTTAAATGCCTAAAAAAACGCACAAAAAGTCATTATTTGTTCGAAGAAATTTGCTGACTTATTTAAGAAAACTGAAATTTGTGCGATTTTAATAAAAATTTTGAGCATGCGCTATCATATGAAAGGCTTCACTTTGGATAGGCAGACTCTGTTTTTTCTTCATTATTTAAGGTTTTTTTATTTTCAGAATAATTCGGTTTGAAGTAGTACAAAATGAGTCGAATATTTCAGGTCAGGCTCTTGGACTACTAGCTAGAAGGAGATAAATTCTATGCCTAGACTTATGGGCTTGTGACCGCTCGTAGGGGGTTAAAGGATTCTATCAGCAAGGTTGGAACAGACCATTGCTGTCGTGTGGGTCTGTTCCACAACACTATAACATCGCCAAAGACTCACAGCTTTGAAGATTAAAATTCAGTTACATTTAACTCTTGAAGATCCTAGAAGACAAGGACAAATATAAAATAAGAAATAAAATATCTGTATTAGGTCGTTTTGTCCCATCAGGGTTGTTCACCCTGCGAGGAAAACCTTAAATTAGTTAGATCCATTATCCTCTAAGTATTAATTTAAATTGGCGAAATCGTTTTAATACAAAAGGTATTTATATAAACTTAGAGCATAGCCCGGGCTGCGAACCCCGGACTTTCAGATTCGAAATCGCGAGTGCTTATACGGTCACGGCCCACGAAGCAGAACACAAGCACAACTGAAACTGAAAAATAAATGCGGAGCTGCAGGTGGCTTAAAACGGTGGGCTCTGACCCACGGACTTAGATTAAATCGGGGAGAGTCAAACAATCCTTTCAGCTGAATTCTTGTATTTATTTTTTATAGAGGTCCAAGGGCCAACTTCGCATTGTGGCCGAAGAACGAAGCGCTAACGCTGCCTAGCGGCTGAATGGTCTTTCATAGTAATGTTAATTGTTCCTTTTACATCGTAGAAACAATATCTTTTATTAACAATATTATTTTTATATATTATTGCATCATTTATTAGATATCATATCAACAAAAGAATTTTCTAAATATTAAAATTGATCAAATGTTAGTTAACTTCTCTTTTAAAATAAGCTTATAAACAAGATCTATGATGAATCAGTTCGCTAAAAATTGTTGAGCAGTCACAGATGACACATGTGAAGTTGAATGCACCTATTAAGGCATTATACCTCGGTTCAGTTTGCTTGGCCAAATTAGAGGAAATGACCTCAAAATCAATAATTGATTTCTTTGTTTCTTCATTCTTTTGTTGATGGGTAAACTATAGATATGTAGTTGATTTATTTTTTATTCCACCCACATGTATCGAATCAGGTTTATATTTGATCAAGGTCGCACTAATCACTCTAAATTTAGTTTCTTTATTTGAAATCAGACCTATGATTTATCCATCATGTAATATTGATTTTAATAGCTTAATACTTGGTTTTATATCCCCTTAGGCTAAGTAGACATTCGTGAATAATAATTTAAAACATTGTAGTATATATTTTTGTGTTTTACTCGTATAAAAATTTCATGCAAAATTTTATTTTTCGTGGTTTTATTATTAAAGACGATATAGTAATAATCATTACTATTGAAGTCGAATCAATAATGGATAACTTAGATATTCTGCACTTTTTGTTCATTTTCTTCTTTAGCTTATGATTATTTTTATTTCTAATGCGTTTACCCTCACTCAGGAGGCTTTCAGTATTACAATAGTGAATCATTTTTATTAGATTGCCAAACGTTTTGTACATCAATAACTTATTTATTTGTGTTGGTTAACATTATAAATCCATTATAATTGACTGAACGTTATTAATTAAAATCAGAAATAGAGTTATGAGATCTAGTCATTATTAAAAAGAATATTATGGTCAATAAACTCAATTGTTATTTGTTAAAATATTTTTGTTGTAAGCTTAAGTTTTCTTCTTATCAAGGTTAAGAAAGAAGCTTCTTCTTTAGATACGTACCTTTCTAACTTCCAATTTGGATTTTGATCCAATCACTCCACAATTCAATCAGTCGACCGACTTGTCATTGCTATTGTGGCTCCTCCCTTGAAAAGAAGATGCATAGCTCAGCGGTCTTTCTAGATAAAGCCTTTGATAGAGTTTAACACACTTTGAAAACTCTAGAGCATCCTTTCGTTTAACCAGTCTTAAGTCCTTTCTTTCAAACAGATACTTTCGGGTCTGTCAACGAACATCCTTTTCTTCAATTTACCCTCTTAATACAAGGCAGTATACTATGACTAATCCTGAACTCCTTCTACACACTCGACACACCTGACATCCATCTACTATCCTAGGAACGTTGCCTTTAAATTGGGTTACATAATAAATGTGAGGACGAGCGAAGCGAGTCCAAAGGTCAAAGGTCGAACATAGCAAGACCGACATTTCTTAGCTTTGGATAATCATGACGTTCTGGAGATGATTAAAACAATTCCAAAGTTGGGAGGAAAATTACCGATGTGTTTACATGTCCGATTTTTAACACTACTTTTTAACTTCTCATTAAAACGGTGGTTTGATAATAATGTGGTATGTTTTTACATTAATATAGTTTGAGTGAAAAACTGATTAGATTTTGATTATTGAATAGATTATTGGTCTCCATTTATAATATAGGTCCGAAATATACTCTCTATCTCTCTCTCTCTCTCTCTCTCTCTCTCTCTCTCTCTCTCTATTATAATATATATATATATATATAATATATATATATATATATATATATATATGTGTGTGTATATATATATATATATATATATTATATATTATATATATATATATATATATATATCTTTGATAAAAAGTCTTGTTTTTAAGTTTTTTTTGGCTAGCACAGTATTAAGATATTTAAATTAAGGTATGTTCTTTTTACTTGTAAACACGCTTAAACGGAAAAATTATGTGCTCCTACAACTATTACCTAATAAGTAGGGAAGCTTTGTTACGTGATCGTCAGCTTATTTTTTGTCTGTATGCTTAAAGATTTTGTAAAATTTTTGAAGAAGGAATGAAAGATTTACTACTCCCCGAAAACTTGTGTTTATACTAAACCCTCTTTACAGGAATGCATTGTCTATCTAGAATCCTACACTTTCTTTTGCACAGCTTTTATGAAAAACTTAGTGCTAATATAAACTTTAAAGTTGAAGTAATTTTCAATGGGAATAAATTTATTTTTTTTATAAATTTAATGTGAAAAGTTTACTTTCTCTTAGAGAAAATATTACATTTCCCAACCCAGTGAAATTTATAAATCCCAAAGTTTGTTTTGTAATTTTATAAGTTTTGCTTTCTAATAACTTTGATTTACATTTTACTATTTTCTGACTATGGTTATTTAAATTTCAAGTTTAGGCAGGGCTATTTTAAAAACATATATTAATATTGTAGAGATAATTCTTATTTACTTATTAAGAACACTGGATTTGCTATAAATGCTACTTATTATAGTACTTGCTTTCTTTTGAGCTGTACATGTCCAAAGAATATTGTCACTATAGAAATTTCACTCCTTGATCTAATGGCTATTTAATCGTTTTATAGCTCATAAGAATCTAAATAAAAATATTAAAACACTTATTTATCCGATAGCACAATTTGACATTAGCTTTGATTTTTCTATACCATGTTTTTATTCTATAGCATTAATACACAGGAAGATACGATGATAACAGATGCATAAAAACACACACTCAGACATACAGACAAGCAACTATGTAACCCCTCCCCCCAAGACTCTTCTTGAAAATACCTGAAACGTATAATTCAGGTGAAAATTCAGTTTCAGATTTTGTGCCAACACAATACTTTTCCTATTATACCTCGTAAAAATTAGGAAAAGTAAAAAGTTTAAAAATGCAGAGATAAAATAAAGCTCGGGATTTATTATTAATTTTAATGCAGTTTAAATAGGCTTAAGATGTAAACATTTCCAGGATCGTGGTAATGAAATATAAAGCAGGATGATAACTTAAGTTACAGAAAATCTCTTGGAGTTTACAATAGGGAATATTGATGTCTGTCAGTGTGTTTTGGTCGAAGCCTGTCTAGCTGTCTGTCTGTGTGTTATTGCTAAAGTGTCGCCTTGCTGTCTGTCTGTGTTCTATTGCTAAAGTGTCTGACTAGCTGTATGTCTTTGTTTTTAGCCGAAGGTTTGCCTTGCTGTTTATCGAAGTTTTATTGCCGAAGTGTCTGCTTAGCTGTCTGTCTGTGTGTCAAAGCCGAAGTTTCTGCTTAGTTGTCCGTCTGTGTGATATAGCCGAAGTATCTGCCAAGCTGTCTGTCTGTGTGTTATAGCCGAAATGTCTACTTAGCAGTCTGGCTGTGTGTTATAGAAGAAGTATCTGCTTAGATATCTGTTTGTGTGATATAGCCGAAGTATCTGCCTAGCTGTCTGTCTGTGTGTTATAGCTGAAGTGTTTGCTTAGCTGTCTGTCTGTTTGTATAGCCAAAGTGTCTGCATAGCTGTCTGTTTGTGTGACATAGCCGAAGTTTCTGCCTAGCTGTATGTGTGAGTGTTATAGCTGAAATGTCTGCCTAGCTGTCTGTCTATGTGTTATAACCTTATAACACATAAGGTTACGGCAGGAAAGAGAAGCATTTCTAAACTAACTTCAGAAGAAAAAAGTATAGAATTTCCTAGATTTATTATTTAAAGCAGGATATTAATAAATGATAGTTACTTGACCAACCAGCCTGAGGAGGTAGGGCTAAATATATGAAATGTATCTAAACTACCTAGGCCGGAGGTACCGTTTTCCAGCCTAGGCTCTATTTTAGCGCTATAATATATCATTCTAGTATATGTGATTATCGTGGCAGAAATCGAATTCGGGAGTGTCTTAGAAATTCGTTTTAGAAAGAGGTTCATAGCCAGGAAAAAATGCGTTTTCCTATAATACGACACACGGCTAAAATCAGTTGACAGCGTGGACAAATAATGCGAAGAAGCCAATGAGGATAATTCTGGATGTTAAACCACGTCCTTAATTTTAAATCAGGCCAACCTTATTGGTTCCTCAACCCTATTTTCCTGCGGTGTCAACTGATTTTAGCCGTGTGTATTACTATAAACGCTATGTCTCGAGGTTCAACACTTTTTAATCAAACAGTACAAAAATTAACCAGGTATTAATGACGCCATAAACCTGCCCTAAATGTTAAAGGGGGTCCGACCAGAAGAATGCTTGCCTTGGCTGCCCCTCTGCATTTAAATGATAAATAACCTGCTTCTCCTTTTCTTATGTAGGTAATTTAGCCCTACCCTAACCATCGCCTCTGGTGTAAAATTGTAAAGAAGTCAGTAATATTCTATTTTCTTGAATTGTAACACAAATAATTATTGGTAGATAATGCCAAAATTTAAATTGAATTCTTGGAAAGAAAACTTCAAAAATTACAAACAAACTTTAGGACGTGTACGTTTAACTGGGAAATATAATAACTTTTCCAAAAGTTTTTCTGATTAAAAGTAAAATTTTCTCAAGTAAGTTATTTACAGATAACATTTATTTCCATTGAAATCCACTTCGAGTTTATATAAGTACTAAGTTTTCATAGAAAGTTTGGCCAAGAATAGGAAAGATTCCAGATTGCAATACACTTATGTGTAGGTGTTTAGTATAGATAAAAACTTTCAGGTGTAATAAAACTTTTGATTTCAAAAAACATTTTATTAAATCTTAAATAATTTGAGTTTATTATCTTATAATTCACTATTTGATTTGATGAGTCATAGAGATATTATTACTAGAGAGGCCTTAATGACTATATTTTAAAACATTAAAAAGTAACCTAAATATCTTCTTTATTTTTATAAACAATTGAGCAGGAAATCCATAATAGTAAGTTTATAATATAAATAAACACAAACATTGTACGAAACCCCGATAGTTGATTTATTATAACCTAATTAAACTCTTTGAGAAGGTTAAAATCAGGTTAAACACATACCCTGAGAGTCCTAAAAAGTATTTAGGGTATGCCCCCTCTAGTAATATGTCTTTATGTGCTGATCAAAATATTTATCATCAAATTAGAAAATAATAAAAAAACTTATGTCTATTAAGGTCATAAACTGTGAACTATATAAAGTCACCAAACTATAAATATCTCCACTTTTGCTTAAAAATCAAAAGTAATTGCTACCACTTTGTAATAGTATGAACAATCGAAGTGCTTCAAAATCGCTCTTTTATGACACCAGTCTTATCTTAAAATTTCCCCATAGGGAATGGTAGGACATATTGCTCCAATCTTTGAACTCTAATATCTCTAATACGGCGTCAGCACAAAATTTTATAATTTACGGCACTAAGTAGAAACAATAAAGACACTAGTCCTGTATTGAAATTTTACTATGGGGGCTGCATGTCCCTGTCCCTAGCTCCTCAATCTTAGAACTCTAATATCACCTAAAGGGGACCTAACTTGTCCGATTTTTATATATGGACCTAACTGGCACTAGTCCGATTTTTATATTCTAGTTTGTGGGTCCTGCGACCGGATCTGATAAATAGGGATTTTTACGGAAACCTAACCTCGGACAAACTTGCTTTAAGTCCCTTTCAAATGATGCCATAAAATAAAGGTTTAAATCCATCGAGTAGTCTTTAATGCCATTTAAAAGGCTTTTTCCAAGTGGCTTTTTATTCAAACCTTTCTGTACTGTGGGGTTGTAATCCATTTTTGCCATAGAAATATTATTACTATAATATAACACATGGCTAAAGTTAGTTGACAGCGCGCCAAAAAACGAGGTAGGGAAAGAATTCTATTGGATTAGACCGATCGCGCCCCTTTCCCCTCCACTTTATGCCAACCTCCGTACAAAAATACCCTTTTCGTAAATAAAATCATAAAGAGGCAACACTGGTTGTAAACATTTGTAACCTAGCGTCGCTTTTATTTCCCTCATTGTGCATTTTAATTTGTTTGAGTTCGTTTCATTTCATTTCAATCTGTTTCAGTTAAATCTGCGTATTGAGTCATATTATTTCTATAATATGAAACAATTTACATTCAATTATAGAAACTTAACACAAAAAAGCAGTTGGTTTTGGAAAAAAGTAAAATATAATTATGTCAAGAGCAATACATCATCCAAAATTAAAACGTCATTTATTTAATCAAAGTATGCCGTTAATAATAAAAAATTGTGATTTTTAATGCATATTGCAGTCAAAATAGTAAAATCTATCTATAAAAAAATAACTAATTATAGCTGTTAAGCGCTAATTATAGCGATTAATTAACTTTTATCATAGAATTATTATGATCCATTGCATTACGTAATTAACAACTTTAACTCCACTTAATTTCAACTTTCACTCCACTTAAGTAAAGCAACACTTACTTGGTAAATTTAAAATATACAACAATATTCCTACTTAAAAAGTAAATAAATAATTTTTAAAAAATATAAAAATTCGAAATCAAATAAAAACAAATAATAAAATTCAAAACATAACCTGACTTACAGTGTTGTTAGAGTAGGGATTTTTTAATGTTACTTAAAAGAAGGGATTTTTGATTAAAAAACTAATCACAAACAGTGTGCGAAAAGCCATTAACGATTAATTTATTTTAACCTTAGGACACTCCTGGTAGGTTAGAATGAGGTTACATTAAAATCCAGAGAGCTCCTCAAAGATGTTCAAGCCTCTTAATATTTTGAGATATAAAGTATACCTCCTCTAGTAATATATCTCTGTATGTTTTTTGTCTTATCACGATTGAGTCAAGTGCTGCATTCTGTTGGATTTATACGGTAATTCTCGTGTGTTGCCAAAAAGAGAAGGTTTTTCTGTATTGTGCTGCAACCTAGCGGACAGTTAAGTAAGTAGAGTCCGTTATTGTGAGATTCTTCTTTAAAATGACTATTCCAATGGAAAATATTTTTTTAAACATTTGTAAATTATATTTTGAGGATATCTAGGATTTAATTAGTTATTATGTCTATAATTTTTTGTTTTCTGGTTCATTTTTTGAGATATTTAGTAGAAAGATGAAGAGTTTATTGGGGGTTGGTTAGGTAGTGTATTAGCACGCATGAGCCACGTGATAGTGTGACGTCACATGCAAGGTCGGTCAGGGAAGGGTTCCCCCTGGTAAGCCAGAGATCTACAGAGACCCCATGAGCTCAGTATTGGTTCAGAGGTTGACTCTTATACCTCTGGTGATAGAATGGAACGTGGATTATCAAGTGAAACCCCACACCGCTTGTCTCTAAAAAGACTTAGTGTTAAAGTTCTTATATCGTACAGAATTAAACTTTAGATGTTATTCGACGAATTTGGGTGGGCTTACTCCGTACATAATACTGCCAATCAAAAATAGACACAATAAAAATATTTCGTAAAAATCAAAACATCGTAAATTTTTTTTAAACTCGCGACGAAATTTTCTTTTACAAAAAAATTTAAACTCAAAAAATATTTTTTCTAAATCAAAAACCGGTTAATTATATTAAAACATTTCAGTCAAAATGTGGTGTCTTGTGAGTCAGCCGAACAGTCATGTCGTCGAAGTTGACATTGACCAAAAGGCCAAGGGTCAAGAAGTTCTCGAAAAGGTACATTTTATTAATTATTAATAATTGTAGACCCCACTTTATTTTTAAATGAAAATTTAGTGGGAAAAGCATGCTGTAGATTTTGAAAACAATTTTTGGCGGTTGTTTTTCAACCCCCTTAATTTTAATTCCTGAAATTCACCCTAGACTTCACTGTGAGGCAAAATATAATGTTTCAATTTATTTTTTTTACTTATGAACCACTAATTGATGAAATAACTTTGTATTGATGTAATTAATGTTGAATGGTACAAATCAGAATCTTGGACGAGTTGTCTAGTTTTTATTTTTAACTTCATAATTTAGGGTAGACAAGAATTTTTAGCTTGTTTGTATTGAGTACTGGATTACTCAGCATTATTTGGCTGTTGCCATTTTAATTCAGTTTCTTGACAAAATAATCACAAATAATTATAATACCTAGTTAAAGAATAAAAAAGATAGTAATAAAGAATGGTATACGGGTTACGGGTTCCAACCAGATGTTTTGCTGTATAATGCTGCAGGTGTAAGAAAATATTTTTAACTCTTCAATGAACTTTGGTCCTAAATAGAAACTGCCGACGATATTACTGTAGGACTTAAAGAGGCTTTCTTTTATTAGAATTAAAGAAATTAGGACTTAAGTGAAATTAAGTCACAAAACCATATAAGGATTTTAAATTAAGAGGATAGTTCTCGTTGATAAAGAATACTTAACTTATGATTTTTTTTTATTTTTCGAACTCTTGTTCCTCTAAAACTAAACTGATTAGCTGATTATATTGCCCTATCAATAATTTGATAAATGTAATACCATTAACAAAATTTGTTAATGGCGCTCTTCATACCATTCTTCTCCAATTTTGGCACTGTTATTTGAAATATCTAAGTCTAAATCATTAAGTCTAATGCAATATGAAAATTTAAGATGGCTCATCTCTTGACATTTATAACATGCACGGATGTAGAAATTCTAGTTCTTTGTTGCAAATCATAGAGTAATAGTTAAAGTGATTATTGGAGAACTGCAATCGATTTGTAAGGTAGATAAAAATTGTTCTATTCATTGGAAACAGAACTATAAAAATTGAGTTGAGTATTTTTATCCATACTCTGGGCAAAGTGGCGTTGCTAGAGCCTTGGGAGCGGGGGCCCTGTTACAATATATTTTAAGGGGCCCACCGGATACCACCCCCTCTGTCTTAATAAACATTTTTACGCCAATGCCTTGTATGTCATATGACAATATCGCATCTTGTAATTTTTTTTCAAGAAATATTTTTATTGGTCCTTTTATTAATTAAAAATATTTTAAATGACTATAAATTGTTTAAATACTAACTTGGTCTTGACTTAAAAGGTTTTACAGCCGATTAGCAACTTGTTGACGAATACAGTTTAAAATAATAACAAGTCGTTGTCTCTTTTTTTCATATTCTATTATGATTTAACTTAGTGGAACTTTAAGGAAAATTTAAATTATTGTAATTATTTATAATTATTGATATTATGATTCTTAATAAAACTTTCCTTACTGTTTCAAATTGTTAGGTACTGTTTGTGCACTTATAAAGAAAATTTACAATTTTAATTTAAGGAACTACGTTTTGCAAACTAGGCGTAAAAATACTAATTACTGAAATAAAAAAATCATTAAGAGGAAAAAATCATTACTTGCTTCACTTTATCTTCCTGACTATAATAAACCTTTAGAATTGCTTTCAATGAAACTTGTCTTGTAAAATGTATCATACTGCCAAACACCCAGATGCAGTGAGAGAGGCATAGGCTGTTTTAGTAGGGACATAGGCTGTGGAAAAGAGGCAGATTTATTTCAAAGGACGTTATAGTAAGCCAGCCTATGTTGCGTAGGCTTATATGGATTAGATCCTATACCACAGATTACCCTCTACATTTTGCCCATTCTAGAATTATTGTACTACGTCCAACCTTTTTTCCCTTTGTGTGGACCTTTTTTATATTTTGCAATAATAGAACATTGCCAAAGCAATATGAACAGAATTGCGTAGGAAAATCCTTAAGTTGAATTTCATCCAATGTTTATAAACTTTTCTTTGGATTATTAGTTTTTGTATACTCAGTTGTATGCTTTTACTTTTTCCATTTTCATAACTAAAGCTTCTTAGCGTTAGTGGTTTAAGAAAACCGCTCAATTTTCCTTAGAGGCTTATTGTCATAATCTGGAGTTTTTGTTTTAGGGAATTTTCATTTTATTGTATATTTCTGCTTTTCTTTTATTTCTTTTCTTATTCTCATTATTTCTATTTTCTTCTCAGAAGTTATATGTAAATTACAATATATGAGTAAATGGAACTAAAAGACATTGACACTTGCTCTATTTTTTTAGATCTAGGGCGCATAAGGGTTGATTTTCTGAATTTAGAGGACAAGATCTAAAACATTTATTATTCCTGCGCAGCCATTTTGTGGCCTAATTAGTTCTATTTTCTGTTACCTTTCATGCGGTAATCACTTTTAATGATAATAAAAACTGGTTCAATGTTAAGGACTTAAGCCAATACTAATGTGAATATCTAACACTACTATATACTGCAAATTAATAGCTAATATCTACCTATTCGGTACTGAGTTTATGGGTTTCCTACAGTTTATATTCTTACATCGACTTCTAATACAATGACGATAAAATGTAGTAACATAGTAGCGCCTTAAAATGGTAAGATATATGCATATAAATGCGATAAAATTTAAGGGTCAAGACAGGGCTATTACTCGGTCTACCGTATCTTGACAATAAATCAGAGGTGTGCTCAGTTTTCTTCGTTTTTTTTATCATTTAAGGAGGCAAGGAACCACGTCGATAAAAAATTAGTTTTTATAAGATGTGTTAACTCATCAGTGGTGGATCCACTTTAGCTGTTTAGTTATTTGCGCTGGTCTCCGGTAGCGGAGAAAATAGTATGTCAATTGATTGTAATCGGTAACACTCTTGTTTTTCCGGTGTCCCAGGAAAACTCAAGAACACAATGTTTATTTGATTATTAGATGTTTGTTATAACAATATGATTATTTTATAACCTTTTGTTAACGTTTGATTAAATATTTTCTTTCAGTTTTTCCTTTTTATTTCAATTTTATTTTCGAGTTTTTTTTTATCTGTGTAGTGTGCCATTTTTGCCAATGGCACATTTTTTATTAATCGAAAATAATTATTATTAGGAAAAAGAACGACTTAAATTCTACAATATGTTCAATAAACCAGAGAAATATATTTAAATCATTTTCAGGAAGACTAAAACAAAAGTAAAATATTATTAAAATATACAAAAGTACAAAATAATGAAACTAGGAACAATAAATGTAAAACTTAAACTTGAGAAAGAATACTTACTATAAAGACTACTAAAAACTACATTAAAAATAAAAATAAATAAAATGTATTAAACAAAGAATTTAATTTATTAAACTTATTAAATTAAATTTATTGAAACATATTGTATAATTGATGTCATTCTTCTCCTAATAGTACGTATGGAATTCTACAAAAAATACATTTCTATATTAGAAAAAAAGAAAACAAAACAAAAATTATGTTACGCTGGAAATTGTGTGCCGTTTTGGGATGCACCGATACAGCTCGAAAAGCTAATATGAGTCACTTTCCAAAAGACCAAGGAACGATTGTAAAAATGCGAGAGGGACCAGCGCTAGTAGTATGAAAATGGTTGACTATCTTGGCATATAGAGTTATATTATATGTGTGTTATTCCTATATTAAAATATTTTGAACGACTAATATGATATTGTTAGACAGGTTTAATGAGTTTTTCTTTTATTTCCCCGTATTAGAACCCGGATCCTGACTCGACTTACTTCCTTCTATCGTGTACTGGATCTACTTTTGTTAATTTCAATACACATTCAACCGACAAATGAGGCTACTTTTACAAAACAAATATGCAGTATCTTTTACTTTGAAATTGGTGTAAACTGTTTATTTATGCAAGGTGAATTAAATTTTATCTATATGAATATTTACCTTGGTTTTTTATGTCTCAATTAGGTTTTTATGATCTATTGAAAAGGGAATATAAACATTTGAGAGATTACTGTACATTGTATCTGCATGTTACTAATGCTCCTTCTTAAATTATAAATGTTCATAGCGAATTTCCATTAGAAAATGAATCTTATCAAATAGGTCGAATAGAAAGGGAGAAGATTGATTGATTTATTTGTAATTTATAATATAAGAGTAAAATGTTACGTTTACTTAATCTGTAATATTATGAATTAACGTTTTTTAACCTTTTGACACTTAATAAACTGTCATTATGTTAAGTCTTCCGGTGGTGACCGCGTCAATGTAGATGAAGAATCCGAGGTTTCGCTTCTACTGTGGGAGGCTTCTTCAGGGAAGTAGGACATCATGGATGAAAACACAATGCTGATCTGAAAACGTTCAGTTTTGTAAAGAATTGTGTTGTCCTACATCCCAGAAGATGCCTCCCACAGTGGAAGCGAATAGTCGGAATCTTCATCTACATTGACTTGATCACCACAGGAAGACCTAAATATTTTTTTACTTATGTTGGCAAATAAGAAATCTTAACTTTATGAATTAGCTCCTTGCTCAAAATATAGTTGTATGGTCGCCAAAATACGATTCATTTCGATCGATTTTATTATTCTAACTAAGTCATGTCTATATTTTATCTTTACCGTATAAATCCTAACATTTTTGTATTTTTAATTAAATATTTTATCTCTAATTCCTATCTCGTTTCTATAAAAAATTGAGCAATATTTCCTTCTTAAATGAAACGTGTGTGATACAAATAAAACATTAGTTGTGTTAATCAATGCCCGGGTTTCAGATCATTAATGTTGGTTAGAGATTTTCCTGTATAAGAGGGGAGGCTTTACTTTCCCAGGAAAAACTAACAACTCTCTTCCTTGTTGGATGGAAAACTTAGTCGGGTAATCCTAAGGGATCACATTTATTTCACGTTTGCTGACATTAATTCCTTGGGGAGATTTCAAACATAGTCTTGATATAACACGGTTCTTTACTTATAGCTAAGTAACACAGATTTACCACTCATAATATATTTTTATAATTTTGTCATGCCGTATTAAAGGCTTTGTATTCTTTTCCCTTTAAATTTATTTTACTTCTTCTTTTATTGAACTTTGCATTCCATTTACTGTTTGTTTGTTATATGAGTTTGTATTTCTTTCAATAATTAGTTTTTTGTCATTTTCCCTATAATTTATTTTATCATTTTTTTTATTGTAATTCCCATTATATTTTTTTTATAAATCGTGTCCGGATATACAAATTTTAAAACAACGAAGATGACCTCTTATACAACTTACAATCTTGGACTCATTTTTTTCGGTTAGGTAGTCAAAGCTACGGTTACTAAAAAGAGTAAAAGTACTAAGTACTAAAGCCGTAACTAAAGTTACGGCTAACGGTTACTAAAAAGCTATCGATTACTATTGGTTTCAATAATGCGGTGAAAACGATTATTATATTTTGAATGATTAATGATAAAAAAGTAGTTGTGACTACTATATTTTTAATTCATTTACCTTTTTAAGATAAATGTAAAATATCATACTATAACTAATATATATATATATATACTATATAATATATATATATTATATATTATTATATACATATAAAGGTTTTTATTAATATATGAAATAGTATGAAATATCTATATATTATAATATATATATATAATATATATAATATATATATATATATATATTATATATTTGTGTGAGTGTAGTGTTACATTGATTTATTTATAATATATTGTTTGAATGACTCATAAGGGAGGCATTTGCAGGTGGTAAATAAGGTGTAGATTTTATTTTATTTTTAAGTTTGTCAGTAAACCAATATAGCCTGTATGTATAATTTTTATCTTGTTAAAAACTATAATAAATTACGTTTATTTTTCTTATTGTTGTTAAACTCTACGGCTAAATCAATATTAACCCTCTTACTTAAAAAACACCTTTTTTGTAAATATTCCATAGAGGTTTATTTCTAGAGGTGGCATGTTCTATCTCAATACATTGAGAGGCTTAAAACATTTTGGTCTCTCTTGGGCTCTGTTTAACCCTATTAAAACCTTCTTTTTTAGCGCGTTAAGGTTATATTTTAAAGAATAAAAAAAGCATAACAATAATAATAACGTATAAGGTTATAAAAAATCATTTGTTGATTGCTTTTTGCAGATTGTTTGTGTTTTTTTGTATTTTAAATGTTCTACTATATAATATACTAAATTTTTGTACTGTTTATTTGATTTTAATAATAATTGTAGCAGAAAATGTTAATTTTCCGATGTTCAACCGATAAGCCATATCTATAGTATGTCTATGAGATAATAAGACTATCCGATGTTTGCTAGATTCTTACTGTTCATGTGTAGACCACGCAGGGTTGATATTCATATAAAAATCGCTAAGTTGGTTTGCTAGTGTAACGATTCAATTAGAAAAAAAGTGATTAAAATGCGCTGTGCGTATTACTTGGCTGAAGCTTGCACTCTGCATTGCAATCACATTGTCTTTTCCTGCTACTTATTATTGCTGATATTTAAAATTCATTCCACCTATTGTTTAAAAATAAGTTAGAAATAATTAAACACTATCTTATCATTGTCACCTATAGTTATAAAATAAACTCTTTCTTCTTTTTTTTTATCTTAATTGAAATATTTTAATTAGTATTTCCTAGTTTTTTAAACTTTTTTATAGTCTCTGTAATGTAATACTGTCAATTGATATCGTTTGATTGCCTTGTACATTTTTATAATTATTGATAGTTTATTATTAGATTATTTAATTAGATTTTAATGTTTTTGTTGCAATTTAACAGTTAAATAGTTATTTGCACACTTTAAATAGAGTACGGGGTACGTCGGAGTTTTCTCACCGCATCGCATTCGCTACGCACATCCTCACGACTTTGGTTTCGCTTCGCTTGTCCTCAGGATTAAAAAAGCACTAAATGTGCTAAAGCATGTCTTCAGACTCGCTCTGCTCGACTTTAGACCTTAAATAAATTTGTTTTTCCCAGCGGTCACCCATATAGTTACCAACACTGACCTTGCTCGATGCTACTTAACATTTATGTTCTTACAAAAACCATAGATAATTATTTTGCCGCGTTAAAACTTTACTTAATATACTTATTTATTACATAAAAGGATATACTTGTACCAAGTTTCAACTCAATTGAATTATTTTCAGATTTTTTATAATTTTTCAAAGAATAACCAGTCTTTCGATGAAAATTGAACTAATGCTGATAATAAAATGAAACTTGACACATATGTTAGCCTTATATATGACTTCATAGATGCCAAATCCAAAACGATCTACAAAATTTCCCGTGGTTTATAAATTTTTGATATATTTATCGTCATTATTTTTCTGTATTCAATAGAAAAATATCTTCCGGATAGCTCAACTGACTTGAAATTTTGTACCAACGCAATTTTCAACGCTTTAGCATAAATATTTGCTGGGAGGTAGAATGATAACAGACACAAACACACAGACAGAAAACATTGTGAAAATTATTCAGGAGGCCTTGAACACACATGACTTGCATAATTCAGTTGAAATCTCGGTTTTGAATTTCTTTTACGAACTCAATACTTTTCCTATATTCCTACTGTATAAATGAGGAAAAGCAAAAATTAATATAAAGTTTGGTATAATTCCCTGAGTAGTGCGTTATGCTACACTTCCACGTAAAATGTAGCCGAGGTAATATGACTTTTCTTCCTGTGGCGAAGCTAAGGAAATGTATAGTATTGCCTATTTTACTCTCTTGTTGAGTTTAAAATTTTACTTTCAAATAAGAAAAGAAAAGACTATGTCCCCTGACCGTCCCCTAGCGCAGTCGCTTCGCGGGATAATTTTTATAACCATTTAAATTGAGCTAGATTTATTTATTTATTTTTTACGCTTAAACCCATAGGGCTCGTTTCCCCCTCTTTTGAATCTCACTCGGCTTGTGTGCTCGAGTGAGTGGAATTTGTACCCAGTCGGCTATGAATCAACTTGTATAGATTTATATTTAGTCTTAGAAAAATAAATTTTTAAAAAAATCTATAAGTTCTACATGAAGCTTGAAATGACAATTGTAAACAAAAAGACTCACTTGGGACTAAGAAGAAAGAATAACATGAAGGGTAAAGTAGGTTGGGGTGAGTGGGTTGAAAACTTACTTTTATTCTCTTATTTCACTTCTTGTTTTGTTTTGTCAGTGCAAAGAACAATAAAAAGACGAAACTAAGTTGGATTGAAACGGTTTTGAAACAAACAATATGGCGTCGGGACGTCTTGCCCTATTGTTATTCAATAACATTCAGACTTTTTTTTTGTTTGAAAATGTTTAATTTTCTTATTTTCCCTGAATGTATTCTTAATTATTTATGCTATTACATTTATTGTTTAAATACATCTTTTGTTTTATTTATGTTTTAAGTCATCATTTTATGATAATTAATGTTTTTAATTGTTATTTTAAGGTAAAAATAAGCTTTAGAAACACTTCCTTTTGTTATTTAAATTTCAGTTTGTTTGTTTTGTCTTTTAAATGCATTTAATAGTTAGGAATATTTTATGCACTCGTAGCAATAATGTCATAAACAATACAATTCTATTTTCTATTGCGTGTTTTGTGGTCATTTATAGGTTATTATTCTTTCCTATTTTATTATAATTGTTTATTATGTCTATAAATTCATTGAAGAAAAAAGCGGAACTAATTTATTAATGTTGTTTGAATGTCTTTTTATAGTTAGTTTTCTTTTAATTTCCTGTCTTAATTTTCCTTTACATTTTTATTTCTATGTAAAGACCAGCGTCTTGATTTGATTTATTAGAGAAAAGAAGTGCAACATTTGCTTAGTTTTACATAACCTTTAGAAAATGGGTTCTTCAGACGACTAAGTGTGTGAACGCTGCCAAATACCATTTGGCCTAAAGCTGGGCTTACGAGATATGATTTTAATTTTTTAATTCCATATGGTTGGTTACCCTGAGCCAGAGTGAAGTCGCTGGTCTGTTTCTTTTGTTATGACTTTTATGTCTGAATAAATTTCACCTGCACTTTTGTTTATCTATCTACACATCTATTGTAGTTGTGATAAACGTTTATATGAGACAAACTTGAAGTTTTACTACTTTTAACGACTTTTGAGAATTTAAATGTTAAAATATATTTAAAAGTGTACTTTGAAAATAATCCTATTTAGTTCAGTTTTTTCAGAAAATAATTCCTATCTATTCTTATCTAAACTTTTCTTTTGTTTTACCAAAAAGTTCAACTCGAAGCCACGTTATCACCGTTAACTATAGTAACCTCATTTTAAAGTGTTGATAAAAGTGCTAATTTTCCAGCCTAGTTTGATAAAAAATGTGTTTGTTGAAGTTAACGATAAACCCCCTAAGCTTTCCTATTCGACCCTTTAACCTAAAAATTTTCTTTCTTTAGTGAGAACTTTTTAATTAAAAATTATCATAGAATTTAATTAAAGTTTATTGTATAGAGGGTTTAAATTAATATGGTTGGCTATTCTTCCCTGACCTTTTGATACTTAGTTTTGTCTATTATGCAGTGGAAATCTGTTTTTAATTAAAATTACGTTATATTGATTTATCACTCCTTCGACTCGATGGTGTTCAAATTAAGGTTAATTGTATTAAATTTAAATTAAAGATCTTTCTTCTTGAAGTTATGAGATTTTACTGATTTATTTTAAATATTTGGATCATTTCCTATCCCTTTAGTGAAATTTATTTTTTAAATTGAATTCAAGTGAAATAGATTGCGCCATTTCAATCCTTATTATTAGACAACCCTAAGACGTGTTTGCAGCGTTTTTTATCCTATAACAACTCCGCGACCCAATTCTTACACTTTTTATATGAGCAGGTTTTTGCGGGCTTTTTTAGATTTTCCAAGAAATCAATAAAACAAATACTTGAAGAGTACTGTATTACTAGAATATAGAAATTATTATTTGCTTTGATAATTTATATAATTGTCCACAGTTCACAGTTCCTTATTTTGTTGGAACATTTTTCTAATTATGAATTGTCAAGGGCTGGGAGTGAGCTTTTTCATTTAGAAAAAAAAATGAATTTTTTTTGTTCCATTTTTATTGGACTTTTTCTTGAAGTTAGGGACTTGACAGCTTAACGCCAAACCAGAGTTAACCCATATTCTAATTTTATTTGTAAGACGGGCAACAAATCTTCTAGAACGGGCAATGCCACCATTTACCCTTTCCCTGTTTAATGAGCCAATAAAATGTATAACTTCGTTCTTATCGATATATACGATAAGATCGATGTATACATAATTAAACTTGAAAATAAAATATTTTTGTTCTATTTTTTTCAAAAGTATTCCTATGTATTTTATATTTATTTAAAACTTATGTTTCTACTAATAATGTTTTCGCGACCCAAAAATAATTCCATGAGTTGAGATCGCTATGTTAGATAAATTTACTTTTAAAATTAAATTCAATATTTCAAGTATTTTAAATAATTGAAATAAAAGAAAGTGAAGTTACTCTTACATCATGAACTTTAAACAAAAAAATGTCGTATAAAAGGGACAATTTTAAAAAGTGATTTGTCTTTTTTTGGTTTATCTCGATAAAAACAAAAGTTTATTTCAACTCTATCTTTCCAGTAATTTAAAAAGTAGAGTTCTCAATAAAAAGTTGCTCGCAGAAATGCTCAATTTATCACTGCTCAGTAACCTCTGAAACTTTTTTACACTAAATTTGTTGTGACTTCCTCGTTCTTTATTTCTACAAAGAGGTTGTGGGTTTTTCAGAAAAAGGTGTGAAAAAGTCGGTTTTTTAGAAAAGATTGAGCGTGACAATACAAAAACTTTTTCTAGCAGTCGATTGCCTAAACTCTTATTCTTTGAAAGTTTTTGTTTAAATTTTCACTCCAAGTTGTAATTCCTTTCTTTAGAAAAATGCTTTCTTAGACAACAATCACACTTATTATAATTATTGTAGACATTTTTAAAGATAAATGTTACTCGTTTTGGCGATTTTTTAAAAAAAAATGTTTGACAGAGAAATGCTTTTAGCAAATATCTAAAGAGAAATTGTGCTTATATTCCTAGTTAATGGGATTATAGAGATTTTTATTACAGGAAATCATTTTTTTGTTATGGTTATAATGTTTTTTTTATTACTTTGCTATATTTAAAAAAAAATGTTTTATTACTCATTAAATATTTGTATTAATAAAATTGTTTAAACCACTGATGAGTAAATATATGAATTTAGAAAAATAAAGGTGAGTAATATTTGATGAGAAAAGCTATTATTGTAATCGTAGGTTGTTTATCTCTGTATTTAGTCGGAGTTTATGTTTGAAAAATATAGTGTAGATGTAGAGGATTCATCAATGCCTGCATATGTTGTTTTAAGGTCGATGACTTGGTCCTGTAATAGGCTGATTTACATGTTAAGATATAATATAATTGCAAATTTTCTTATTGGTCGTTATTTGCCGTGCGGCTATCAGTCTGAAATGTTTTAAATTTTAACTTTTAGCTAGAATAAATCATTTTGTTTTTGGTGAACATTTTGAATAATTAAATAATAAGTAGGTCATTGAATGACAATTATTAAATATGTTTTGTTTTTGTATTAGCAAGAATTCAATAAGGCGGAACGACATTAGTTAACATCATGCAAGGACGTTTATACAGTTTTTTTATTTAATTCATCTTTACTTACGGTTGTTATTATTATTTAAAGTAATTTTTATGTTGAAAGATGAATTATATTTGTTGTAGCCTCAAATGATAAATAGTGTACTTAAATTGAAACAATAATTAGAAACAAAAGGTAAATGTGATTTAGGGGCTTTTAAATGCATTCTACTGTTTATTTTTTTCTAAGGATTTCAACTTATAGATTAAGAGTTTTATTAAAATTCATATTTTTTTTAAGAAACGATAAAACTTTAAAAATTATAATAATACTTTTTAATATACTACGAAATATTTTTGTTTTGGTACGGTGAAGTATAATTAAATGCTTTAAATGGGCTATTCCTTCACTATAAATTATGTTATAGTTAGAATTCTTAAGACAGGAGAATATTTTGAGCGAGATAGTGATTCACTTTGAATAGTAAATTATAGGAAAAGTCTTGAAATATTGCCAAGTACAATGGAAAAGCAATGAACTGAGCACTGTGCTTTATTATAACTGACAGATAATCCTGGATCTTAATTCAGAAGTCTTGCTGATTAATATATTAAGAACTTTTTTGTTTGATATATCTAATTGTAAATTTATTTAAAATTTTGAATTCTGATGCGATAACTAAAATTTTATTCGATAGTTTCGTCAATATGAAATTGAAATTAAAAAATACTCATGCGAGATCGGGCACTCCCTTTCTCTTATTACGTCAACTTCAGCTATTTTATTTAGAATTTGATGAAAATAATAAAAGGGAATTTCAGGCACATAATACGAACAATTTAATATTTGTCTGCATTGCTGTAGGAACTTGACTTGTTATGTTACCACTTGTTGCTTCAACGAGACAAATAAAGTATAAAAAGAGTTTGCAGGGGCCACTAACCATCTTTCTGATATAATTGTTTATTAGAATTCCTCAATAAGTTTAAGTTAAGTTTATTTCGAGAGTCACCACTACTGTACTAGTGGTGGTCTACTTAAAGTTACTCATTTCTTATTAAGTACTGTTAAAGTCAACATCTGTCAAATCTTATTGACTTAAGCTCTTAGTGTATTCATACTAGAGAGTTGAAACTTGATTCAAAAATCAGTTTTTTATAAATTATAAACATTAATTAAATAATAACGATTACTTTTCTTAGTACATTCCGGATATTGTATTATTCGTTTAAGCTAAAATTAATTAAGATTATCTTTAATGGTTGTGTACTACAACAACGACGCTAATGGTTAACTTCCGTGCCTTTTGGTTACTGTCAGTAACTTATTAATGCGAAACTTCTTTTGTTATAACATCTTTGAATTGTTAATAAATCTTTTTTTTGACGTCGTGAGGTTTGAGTATATCATTTTGGTTTTTTGTCTACTTTGGAAGAAGAAGGAAGCATTGCAATTAGGAAACGTGACACTCACTTTTTTCTTCAAACGTTCACGTTTTAATTATAAATTCTGAAAATTGAAAAAAAAACGTATGTGTCTGTGTGTATGGATAGATTTTTTTATTTGTATTTTTCTTTTTAACGTGTCCAAACCAAACTTTACAAAATGTTGTAATAATTAAGTCGTATGATAGGAAAGACTTATTATATTTTAAAGAAAATCTAACATTTTTTTAAAACAAGTAAAAATTTCTTTGAAACAAAAGATTCTTACAACCCACTGATGAGTTACGAGTAAACAAGCTACAACATTGATCTTCACTAAATTATTGTGAAGCACACTATATTATTCAATTGGTGTTAGTTTGTTTGAAAATTTTGTTTGCTGTAAATTATTTTGAAGTGTTAAAAATTTAACAAGACCAACCACATGTGTAATATTCCCAGTTAACGTGTAACAAGGATTAAAATTCGAATCGAGTAACGGCTTGTTTTTTATAATAGAGATAAGTTTCCTTACTTCTATTTTTAACAGGTTGTTTTTACTATGATAAAATATAACGATACTTCTGTTTTGAAATCTATTCTTCTTTAATTAAGATTTGATTCTATAGATAGATTGCAGTATATGTAATTATATTATCCGCTGCTTTTTTAATTTAGTAGTTAATTGTTAACTATAATAGTTTTGTTTTTATTTGAAAGTTAATGTCACATTCATTAGTTCAGCAGCTAGTTGTTATAAAGCTAAGATTTTATCAATAACGTTTTGCCTCGATGATTATCTGGCCGGTATAACTTTGTGTACGTTACTTTGAAGCCCACATGCACAATTAAACATCTGTATTTTAGTTCAATATCATGTATGTATGCGTATTGAGTAGTATGTGTGTATATTATGTATATATATATTATGTGAAATGTAAAAGAGTGAATGTATGTTTATTTTGAATGTTTTTCACTCTATTTAATGAGTATAACTGTTTATATTATAAGGAGAATAAAAATGTGATGTGTTAAAACGAAATGAAGTGATAGTGTTTTAAAATTCATAGCTTTTCGTTTTAAACAACTTTTGTAGTGCTCATCAGAAAAATGTTTTCTTATTAAGTAACGGACATGTATAGCACGTTTTCCTTTTTTAGTTTATTTTTTAAATCTGAATTCTATATTTTTCATTAACCTTTAGTAGCACAACTTTTTGTATTTTAATCAGAAATAAACTCTTACATGTATTCATACATGTTAGTGTTTCTATACATGGCAAGATATAGACGTTTTAGTGAATTTAAAACTTTAAGAATTTAGCGTTTTATCGCTTTTTTGTAGCTCGTATGAATAAGATGGCTACTAAGCCGTCAGATATGCGCCATTGGGATCCTAATTTGAAGTTTTGTTATAATGTACTAAATTTACTTCTGCGGCCGCGATCTTATAATTACCCGAATTCGGCACCGGAAGTCCCGGATTTGCAACCTGGGCTGTTTGTTCTTTCTTTAAATAAAGTATTGGTTAAAACAGATATCGTCAAGTTATATAGTTGACCGTAGTGGATACGGCCTACCTTAGGTTGATGCTGCAGGATGAGTAAATATATTGATAAGAATAATAATACCCGTTTAGATAATCAGGGATAACCCCTGCGGAAACCATTCAAAGGTAGTACCAAACCGTTACGGACAGAGGGTAATCTAAAGTTGGCAATAGTTTATTTGAAAAACAAATCTAATGTAAACTGAGAGGGTAACGTTGGATGCGAACCCCAGACCTCCGTGGTATCAAAAGTCAGTATATTAACTGACGCCTTAACGACGAGTATACCTATAGCGAGAATTATTTGATTCACCTTGGTGAGTTCTCCAATACCTTTTATTTATTCTTTAATGTGCATTTATTTATACTTAGACGGACAAGGAAAATTTTTAATTTATTTTATTTGCTGAGTCATGGGCAGTTATGATGTTAAAATTGGGTTTTGTTAATTTATTTACGTTTTGTCTTGTTAAAAATACCAAAGCACAATAAAATTGAAAAGGATCTAGTGGGAGGATGATCTTGTTGTTGAAATTAAAAATATATTAAATAAAACTTTTATTTGGACGTTATCGAAGATACAATTTTACAAAATAAAATATATTAATATATCTATAGTTCTTCTTGCAACATTTTTAATAAGCATTAAATTTTATTATTTTATATATTATTCTTAGCGTTAAAACAATGCTTCACAAAAACGTTACTTGTTCGTTTTTTTTTATCTTTAAAACAAATTATATGATGTGTTATAAAACTTCAGGGTTTATTCAAGTATAAACAACATTTTATTTACAAATAAAATAAAAACTAAGGGTTTATATTTTTTATCTAATACAAAATTTTCTCTCAATTTACTGATTTTTAGAGAAAAAACGCAGTAGATAAAAATAACGAAATATTTAACACATGTTTTTTACGTGCATGACGGCATGTACGTTGGAAAAACATACTCATAAGATTTTATAAGATATTTTAAGGAAAAAAGGGAGTGAAGAAAAAGAGTTAATACTGTTTTGCTATATAATGAAAACCACCTATATGTATTTATACTTCTTTGAATTTCCTTTATTTTTTATTAAGTTTCCTTAAGTATATTTTTATTCTGTTACAAATACACTTTTTACTTTTCTTCACATGAATTTATGGTTAAAAGTAAAAAATGTATTTGTTACAAAATAAAAATATACTATAGAGAATTAATTAAAAAATAAAAAAATAAAAGTTCAATGTCTTCTTATGTAGGTAGATTATAGCAGCTAGATGTAGGTTGTACTTATTATGTAGATAAATTTCATTATAATAGTATATTGGAAAAGTAAATTTCATTATAATGGTATATCGGAAAATTAAATTTCATTATAATAGTATGTTGGAAAATTAAATTTCATTATAATAGTATATTGGTAAAGTAAATGTGATTATAATAGTATAGTGGAAAATTAAATTTCATTATAATAATATATTGAAAAATTAAATTTCATTATAATAGTATATTAACTACATTATTATTAGTTTATCCGTTTCAGGGGGTTTTAAGACCTCGTAAGTTGTTTACCGAGTTGTTTATTAGTATGTGTGTGTGTGTCTGTAATAATCTTAGCTCCTATTATGTTTAAGCTAGTGACTTGTAACTTCATTATGAATTTGGTGATTTTATATTCTGATGGCGAGCGAAGCGAGTCCGAATTAGGGGGGATGAGCGTAGCGAATCTGATGTGGTGAAGAAAAGTTTCGAAGCTTAAATTAACTTATTGCTTATCAAGCTATAAAGTTTTAATAATTTTATGAGGTAATGGTCAGATAAATATAAAAAACACAAAATTTGAGCTATCGGCCGTAAATTAGGCCCTCTTCAGAAGTAGTTTCATTCCAAACTGAATCAAGTAACACATAAAACATAAAAAAAGTTTCTTTTTTTTTCATTACCTCATGAAATTATCTTGTTTAAATAGTTTGGTAAATAATTTTATATTAGTTTAAATAAAATGCATCTAGTTAATAACTTTTGGATGGAGTAATGCGAATGTAGGTCATGAAGCCGTGATGTAGTGCAGAGGTAATCATTTTCGTAGTTTTGGTTCGATTTTATCTCGGCCTGAAGTTGTACCGCTTCTTGTCTCACTTTAATTTTAGAATTTTTTTTAAAGAATTGGTTAAATTTAAAACTAAAGTATAAAATCAATAAATTTTAATAATGACGAGTTTTAAAAATCAAGATTTTTAAAAATAACTTTAAAAGTAAGGTTGCCTTTTGGTCTTGCTAAGTTATGAATTGTTTTAGGGAAAGGTTTGCATACAAGTAAAAATAGCTACTTTTATTAAAACTTTAGTGGGAGCTTTTGTCGGGAATTCCTTAGAGTTGTGTTTGATCAACTTGTCAAGCTTTACTTCAAATAACGTAAAAATAACTTTGACAAACTTTATTTTATAAAAAAAAATCACCAACTAAATCTTTATCATTTTTTCCCTTTACATTTTTCTATTTATTTAAATAAATACATATTTTCTGAAAGATAGATACATAATGTTGAATCTTTTAGTAACCCCTTTTTCTTGCAAATTTTGTCGAAGGTAATATTTTCGTTGAAGTATTTTCGTCAAATTTTTTTGTACCCTATTTTTTTATACTTATTGATTCATGAATATATATTGGTTATTTTAAGAGTGAGAAATAGGTGGGATATTGTTTGGGTTTTTTTTTTCTTTTCTTATAGTACATGTTTTGGGTTTTATTAGAATAAATGTACCGTTTAAAAATTGAGAAAACATAGATTTTTAGATGGAATTTTTTTGTTTATTACATTGTATTTTGAATTTGTTTTTTTATTAATCTTTGTTTTTGTATTGTTCTTGTTTGTTTTTTAATAATCTTTGTTTTTGTATTATTCTTGTTTGTTTTTTATTAATGTTTGTTTTAGTATTATTCTTGTTTGTTTCTTATTAATCTTTGTTTTTGTATTATTCTTGTTTGTTTTTTTATTAATGTTTGTTTTAGTATTATTCTTGTTTGTTTCTTATTAATGTTTGTTTATGTATTATTCTTGTTTGTTTTAGTATTATTTTTGTTTGTTTCTCATTAATCTTTGTTTTTGTATTATTCTTGTTTGTTTTTTATATCTTTGTTTGTTATTCTTGTTTGTTTTAGTATTATTCTTGTTTGTTTCTTATTAATGTTTGTTTATGTATTATTCTTGTTTGTTTTAGTATTATTTTTGTTTGTTTCTCATTAATCTTTGTTTTTGTATTATTCTTGTTTGTTTTTTATTAATCTTTGTTTTGTATTATTCTTGTTTGTTTTTTATTAATGTTTGTTTTAGTATTATTCTTGTTTGTTTTTATTAATCTTTGTTTGTATTATTCTTGTTTGTTTTTATTAATGTTTGTTTTAGTATTATTCTTGTTTGTTTCTTATTAATGTTTGTTTATGTATTATTCTTGTTTGTTTTAGTATTATTTTTGTTTGTTTCTCATTAATCTTTGTTTTTGTATTATTCTTGTTTGTTTTTTATTAATATTTGTTTTTGTATTATTGCATTTGTACTTTTTAAATAAACTTTATGAGGAAGTATTGCTTCCGGAAATAGTTGCACCGAATGAGACTTTTCACCTGTATCATTTTATAGTTAAATTAAAGAGCATTATTTTAATAAAATTACATAGTCTTTTTATGTTAAATGACACTAATAAAGTTACTTCATAAAATTTAAATGTATTTTATTTTATCTTCAAGTCAAAGACTAAGTTCCCCCTAACACTTTTTTTCTAATTCTTTTAATATAGCATAATATCTATGTGCATTTATCTTTATATTCTTCTAATCTTCTTTAACCTTTTATTTTAGATTCAAATACTGAATACCTTTTTATTAAAATTTATACGTGAAAGAAATCCTAAACCTCTAATTTCATATTAGTTCTATAGTCATCGTAATTTTCTAGGCTTAGTTAGGCAGCGTAGCATCTAGGCTCTAACACTCCATGATTTGAAACCTCTAATTTAATTTAATGCCGAGAGGGAAATGAGGTTTGATATAGTTGCTATCCTTGTGGTTCTTTGTAATTACGTTGCTTAATTGATTACTTTGACGTTGAAAAGTTACTCTTCTCTCTCTTTACCGTCGTTTTATCTCTTTAATTTTGTCTAACTCTTTTATTATTTGTATTTCTTCCTGCTCTGTCTCTTCTGTTCCGCTCTCCTGTTATTGTTACCTCTTCTCCTGTTTCTTTTTATATTTTTATTTTATTTACTTTCCTTTCCTTTTCTTGTTTTTATTGCTGCATACCTAACTCGTCTCTCCTTTGATTTTTTAGCTACTCAGTTTCTCTCTAATGGTTGCTTAATTTATTTTTCTTATTTATCTTTAAGCATATTTAACCTAATCGCCTAGTATTTGTATATTTTGAACTCTCTAAATCTAATTATGGTTGAAACTGTTTCTTTTCGTCTATTTCTTGATGAAATCTTTCCTCCTATCAGATTGAAAAATGTAATATTATAGTGATAATATTACATTAATTAATGTTTGTTTTTGTATTACTCTTGTTAGTTTTTGTATTATTCTTGTTTGTTTTTTATTAATCTTTGTTTTTGTATTATTCTTGTTTGCTTTTTATTAATCTTTGTTTTTGTATTATTCTTGTTTGTTTTTTATTAGTGAATCTACAGCCATAGGCTGATTTGAGCAAACTAAATGTAAAATAATGTAACGCTCAATGAATTGATTAATTTACTTTTCGATGTCTAAAAATTGTATTGATACCTCTTTTTTATCGCTGTCTTCTCCTCTCCTAGTATACCATCTTTTTTATTTATTATTATTAATAAATCCTTACTTTACTATTTATATTTTCTATGCATGCTCGTATCCTCCTTACCTTATATTTTAGTTAGCAGATTTTAAACTTATTGGTATCAATATTTAATGTCAATACATTGTAATCTATATTACACGTTGCATCCTTTGTAACATTTTTTCCTTAAAAGTATTTTTTTTATACAATATGCTTATATAAATAAATTGAATTACACTAAATAAAGAACAGTTTATTTAAATAAATGTGAATGATATTTAAATAATTAATCTTTCTTATATTTGTTTCCAAAAGACTACTTCTATTTAAATACTTTTAAAATGTAATAAATCTTTTATTATGTTGTGATCCTTTAATTCAACGTTTGTAAACGACCCTTCAGATTCATGCTTATATTTTTTCTTGCTTTACTTTTTTTGTTCTATTGAATTCTTTTTTTTTACTTTTTTCTTTTCTCTAAAATTTTGTTTCCCTATCTCCTTTAAAAGGAGGGGGAAGCATTCTTGGTGTATTTTTAACATTTTAAAATTTGTAGGAACATATTTATCTTCTTTACTTTTCATTATTCTTGTTTCTTTTGTTCCCCAAAATAATTCCTAAGAAATATGAGCTACTTGTAATTAGAAGCCTTGTATTTTCTCAGTTTTTAAGGGTCTCTTTTAGTTGAATTCATTCCTGTTATATTTTGACTTCTTGTTCATTAAAACTGAGTCTTGTTATTCTTGTCCTACAGTCATTCTACCAATTATTTTATTGTGTTTTTATTTGTCTTGTGAAAATTATATCTTATATAGTTATAAGATATAATTTTCACAAGAATAATTTACTATTTTTATTTTTTAATAATTTTATAGTTACATAGTATAGTTACTATGTAACTATAAAAATATTAAAAAATAAAAATAGTAAATTATTTTTACTATTATCATTGTAGTGGGGACAATAAGTATACATCATGAAATACACCACCTTTCAGGTACAAATATTTTTTTAATTTAAGTGAGAAATTTCAATATATCTAACCTCTGACATTTTACATTGTTCTTGGTTGTGAACTGGCTTAAATAAATAAATATAAATAAATAATTAAATAAATAACCATTTATTTGCTATCTTTACAATTACACACATATTACAAAAATTTAAAATATTATTTTTTGTATTTGTGAACTGGCTTAAAGCTGATTAATTTTGTTGTTGTTGTTTTCAATTTTTGTCGACAAACTTAATACTTTATATATTACAGGACAGTCTATAATTTTACAAAATGCAGGTTTTAAAATGTATTTATGATTTTGTTAAATGCGTTTTTTATTTAAGCAAACATTATTGATCACTTGATTTTATTTAATTAAATAAATAAAAATAAAAATGGAATTAGCGTTGTTTGTTGTTTGTACATGTCTTATAAGACATGTTTGCTCGCAGCGCTAGAAAAAAGAACACCTTCATTTTTGGAAACGTGGTGTATGTTTTCTTATCATACCTTTACAAATTTATTATGCAATAATTTATCTGCTATCGTTAAATAAATAAAAATTCTAGCTGCTTTATAAAAATATTTTGTGTTGATAATTTAAAATCCTAAAGCATAACTTTAAAAAATTATTTAAAATTATGGTATATTCATGATCAAATTTAATCTCTAATTTACGTGTGTAGATGTCGTAAAAGTACTTTTGTGGACTTTAATTTATTTACACACTTTGTTGTGTAAATAAATGGACTTTAATGTTTACACACGTGTTGATATCAAAGTTTAGGAATAATTTTACACTTTTATGCTTAAATTTATCATGTGTGATATTGCATTACCGCTTTATTGACACAATATAATTGTGCGAGAGACACCTAGGAAATGTAACAAGCAAAATGCAATGCTACATCTGGGAACTGTTCCATCATTCGACATTCGTCATCATTGATGGCTCGACATAATGTCATGTCCCACTCTGTTTCGTTACGTCTAACTCATCAGGGCGCCGACAGAGCCTGAACTCACTCTGACCTTCAATTAATTCGAAAATATAATGTGAAGTACTTACCAGAGACGAGCGGTGCTCTCTTACCGCCATCATGCATGGCAAGCAAAACATATATCATTTGATACTACCGAGTTTTGCAACACATGAATAGTTGACACAATATAATTGTGCGAGAGACACCTAGGAAATGTAACAAGCAAAATGCAATGCTACATCTGGGAACTGTTCCATCATTCGACATTCGTCATCATTGATGGCTCGACATAATGTCATGTCCCACTCTGTTTCGTTACGTCTAACTCATCAGGGCGCTGACAGAGCCTGAACTCACTCTGACCTTCAATTAATTCCGAAGAATATAATGTGAAAGTACTTACCAGAGACGAGCGGTGCTCTCTTACCGCCATCATGCATGGCAAGCAAAACATATATCATTTGATACTACCGAGTTTGCAACACATGAATAGTTGACACAATATAATTGTGCGAGAGACACCTAGGAAATGTAACAAGCAAAATGCAATGCACATCTGGGAACTGTTCCATCATTCGACATTCGTCATCATTGATGGCTCGACATAATGTCATGTCCCACTCTGTTTCGTTACGTCTACATCATTCAGGCTCTGTCGGCGCCCTGATGAGTTAGACGTAACGAAACAGAGTGGGACATGACATTATGTCGAGCCATCAATAATGACGAATGTCGAATGATGGAACAGTTCCCAGATGTAGCATTGCATTTTGCTTGTTACATTTCCTAGGTGTCTCTCGCACAATTATATTGTGTCAACTATTCATGTGTTGCAAAACTCGGTAGTATCAAATGATATATATGTTTTGCTTGCCATGCATGATGGCGGTAAGAGAGCACCGCTCGTCTCTGGTAAGTACTTCACATTATATTCTTCGGAATTAATTGAAGGTCAGAGTGAGTTCAGGCTCTGTCGGCGCCCTGATGAGTTAGACGTAACGAAACAGAGTGGGACATGACATTATGTCGAGCCATCAATGATGACGAATGTCGAATGATGGAACAGTTCCCAGATGTAGCATTGCATTTTGCTTGTTACATTTCCTAGTGTCTCTCGCACATTAATTGTGTCAACTATTCATGTGTTGCAAAACTCGGTAGTATCAAATGAATACCTTTATTGTTTATTTTATGCTTGGCTTTAATGCATGTAAAGTTTGACTTACTGCTTTTATTGTTAAATATGATACGGTAATACACTTGCCTTTGTTGGTCTAGCTTTACTGCGATACTTTATTGTTCCGCTACTTAATTTTCAAGTTTAAAGTTTCATGTATGGGTGATCTTAAAGTGTAAATTCACGACAAAAGGAAACTTCACTTGTATAGAACAAAGGCTCGCTTCACTCATGAGCAAATATGTTTTGGATTGAGTTGAATGAAATATCCTTTACAGCCCTTGTTAGGGTTGATAAGGACCAGTGCTTCATAAATAGCTTCTGGTAAAGGCGAGTTCTTCGTGAATAGATCAGCATCATGATTTAACAAAAACCATTTTATAATATGGATTAAAGAGTATTTTAATCCTTTATTGAAAGTTCTACTTTATTTACGTCTTAATTGAAATGCATAGTAGAAGAATCCTTATCAGAAAATACAATTTTATTTATATTTTATTTAACTTTTGATTACCTAGTGAAAATTTTGAACTATTGACAGGTAAACAGCAAATTAACCTGGTTATGCCCAAGATGATATACAGTTATGAGGTGATTCAATTCGATGTAAAGAAACCTGAGGTTATAACCTGACTTTTTTTAATGGCAGGGCTAGGTATAGGCGGCTTACATTGATAATTCCCTGTTTATTCCTGCAATTGCGTCACCAAAACTATCAGCTTTGGTTATGGCCGAAGATTTTTAAAAGGTTAAGGATATGACTTTTCAAAACTTCGCGAATGCTAACTTATTAGAGGTATGCAAGCATGATAAATTAATGTTATAAAGGTAAATTTTGGCTATAGACCCAAGAATTCAATAATATGGGCAGAATTTGTTTATTTTTAATAGTTTAATCCTAAGAGTTTTACTTAAGGGCATACTGACGCTATGATTTCCTTATGTACAAAATTGCATTTGACTTAGAGACTTCAAATTTTCTAAGCGTTACTAAAATTATTCAGATGAATTGCTTATTTTTTCAAATTGTTGATATCAAGCTTAGAAAGCCATTTTTGTTCTTCTTAATACCATGCTTAAGAAATTCATTCTAGGGAAATAAATATTATGTCCACCAAATTTGGTGCGATTCTGATAAATATTGTGGCCGTACTTTGCAGATTAAAATTGATTTTATAATAAACAGGTATTTATAGTTATAGGTAAATAGTATGAAGTAAAATATGATGAGATAGCAAGTTTAATATCCCTAGGTCAATTTAAAAATTAAATTTCCATTAATAATAAAATTACATGTACAGTGTGATTTCCCATTGTACATATATGAAATTGAAGTTCAAATCGTTTGTCCAGTTTGCCTAAAAGTCGAAAGTGAAACTCAAATCAGGATGTTAACTTATCGTCTAGTTTAACTTTTTACTAAAATTATTATTGAGAGTCACTACCTCTGCCTTTGTTTCTCTTAATGTTGTAAGAAAAATGGAAGTATGAAGTAAAAGGATAGAACTTTTGTAAGGTAGAACAGAATAAAAGAAAAACACAATGACAAAATAATAACTTCAGCCGTGTACTTTTCATAGGTAGTTGTTTTTGGAAGTTCATTATTTTATCTTCTATCTTTATAATAGTACTTATAAGAAAAAAAAACAAATAGCTAAACTTTTAGATGCTTTCAAATGAAGCATTAGGACTTTACAGCGAAGTCCTAGTGGAGTTGTTTAAACATTTAAACTTTCAATACAAAAACTACCCTTGGAGGACTAATAATAAATAATTCATAAACTTATAGCTCGGGTTTCTGTAGGAAATAGTTTTTCCCTGTCTTTATTCCTGCTATTACGTTTAAGAAAACATCTGCGGCCCTTTTAAAAGCCCTTAGTGCCGTTTTAGAGGTTTTCCTACAAAATAAGGGGAGCAGAAAAATCTATCAAATATTGTGACTGACGTTTCTCCCAGCTGCACCTGAAGGGCTTTAATATATAGTTGAATTGCGAAGCTATTTATTTTTTTCTAAAATTAAATCAAACTATGACGAAGCAGTATTTTATTTAAGTTAATAAAAGAAAAATATTCAGTTAATTTATTAAATTTTTTAAAAAAAGTAAGCCAAGTTTTTAAAAAAAGTAATTAAAAAAATTACTTTTTTTAAACTTTTACCCCTTTTTTAATTCAGCATTTCTAAGATTGGTTTTAGCAGCTCTTATTAATTAATTAACAAATATGTAGTTGATTAGAAGAGTAATAATTTATTTTTCTACTGGTGGCATTGATGGTTGAAATGGCCTCTAATTTCTTTGTTATGTTTAATTATGATGATACTAAAACCGTAATTATTATTAAATAACTATCATCATTAAGTGTTTATTTATATTAAGTTTAATCTTTCTTGAATAACCTTGATACATTGTGATGAAATAATAAAGGCTTTGCATTATCACTTAATCTATTAGGAAGATGAGACTGCTTGAAACAGAGCTAACGCATTTGTGTCAATATTGTCAATGTCACTAATTGATTACTTAGAGAGGAAAATCTTTATCCAATTAGACCTGCTCCCACTTTTCCCTTACCAATATAATTGGATTAGCTTACTTTTCAGTTAAGGATTTTATTAATTATTTTATAATTAAAACTATGCTTTTATTGTAATGAAAATTTTTACTTGGATTCTGTTGAAGATTATTGGTTTAACGGAAATGTTTGGTCATTTTTATGCCTTTTGCCAAGGATATTTTGAATGGCTTCGGCAAGCCACTGTGTCTGGCAAAATGGTATTAAGTGAAGGTCGTGACAAACATTATTAAACTCAATTAAGACCAAAATCGTATCGCTATCGTTTTTCTGGGAAATTCGAGACTAGGACAACATAGAGTAAAGTATGATGGGGGGTTCTTTATAAGTATGATAGGGGGTTCTTTATAAGTATGAAGAACCCCATAAAGTTTATCTTTTTAATTCTTATTGTTGTTACATGCTTGGTACCAACGCACTTCAATATTTGTATTTTTATAAGATATACGACTTAAAACATTCTAACAAAGGGACTTAAACGTTTATATCGCAAATTTAATTACTATACAATACTTCAGAAACTAAAATCTGGCTAGGGTAAGGTAAATGATAGTTTTATTACATGGGGAGAAATAAAGTTCTGTTTGTACTTTTTAAGTTCTTTTTAAGTTTTTTCAGAATTTGGCTAAAAACTTTATAATAAGGTTGAAATTGACAAAAGTAAACTTTTTTTTAGAGATAATTAAATAGTTACTTTATGTAATACCTTAAGTTCTTTGAACACAGTGGTATGTATTCTGCACAAAATTCTGTATACTCTGCTCACAATGCTATGTATTCTACACAAAATGCTATATGCTCTGCTCACAATGCTATGTATTCTGCACAAAATGCTATATGCTCTCCTCACAATGCTATGTATTCTGCACAAAATGCTATATGCTCTGCTCACAATGCTATGTATTCTGCACAAAATGCTATATGCTCTGCTCACCAATGCAATGTATCTGCACAAAGTGCTATATGCTCTGCTCACAATGCTATGTATTCTGAATACATAGTACTTTGTACAAATACATATACAAAATACATACATAGTATTTTGTACAGAAGTACAAAAATGTACTTCTTTTCAAGGTTTTATTTCAATATCTAATACTTCTTTTTAATTTATGTTAAAAAATATAAAATCAATTATGAAAAATTCAAAGCTATCAAACTGTCAGATTTTCCTTTTTATTACACAATTACATTTTTATGTACATCATTTATTAGAAATAGTTACAACTATAAATTTTATGTCATGATAAATAAATTTTATAAATAAAACGATGTTTTAACAAGACACTTACTGATAACAAAAAATCAGTACGAACTACTATAAATATTTTACTGATAAAAGATGAAAACCATTATGAAAAGCTCTTGACTTTTTCACTGATAAGAGATAACGTTGTTGATCTTGGGGGTCTATTTTGACAAAATTTGTTTCCACTTAACTTTTGAACTCGTTTGAACAAGGTTATAATCTTTTAATGACACATAATTACGTGTTTATATAAATATTAGTTTAAATGACGAGAACAAAAATAATTAATTGATTGAAAGATGATAAATATTACGTAATATGATATATGGAGGTACTTTTATGAAGAGAGTTGATAGATGGGTGTATCAAATTTCATTGTTTTTCAGTAGCTTTCTTTTTTGTACATATTAAATATAGGTATTATAATTTGCCTAACGAAGCCCTTGTTTTAGCAACTTTTGAGATTGTCACCTAGTTTTAGCAACTTTTGAGATTGTCACCTAGTTTTAGCAACTTTTGAGATTGTCACCTAGTTTTATTATAAAAATATAATTACTAAATTTTTTAAAGAATATACATGTTTTTATTTATGTGTGGTGTAAGGTGTAATGTCATGAATGTTAAACCTGTGAAATTTATTATTTAATTGATTTATTTTAATTTTTATCGAATTCGTCTTATGTTTAACTCTTTTAATCTCTAGTCTATGTTTGCTAAAGATGGAAGTTTGTAACTTAAAATCGATGATTCATATCGTAGTATATGGATTTACCTTTGAACTTGAAATGTACTAAGTTTAAATAAATATTTCTTATCGTTACAATTATAACTTAACACATAAAAGTTGTTTACTTAATAATGCGAAACATTATATCTCAATAAACTATATGTCAACCCCTCCTTGTTGTTATGGATTTGTGTGGAGGACTAGAGAGGCGTAACGTGTCATTAATCAGGGTTACCAACTTGACTATTTGTTTTAAGATTTGTTTTTTCTTGCTACCTCTTTAAAAGAGGTTGAAGCATTGCATTAGCTAAGAAAATAACAGCCATTATTTTCATCAAATATACACATTACAGCACTTTACAAGTTCCAAAAATCGTTAAAAACAATTAGATGTCTTTTGAATAGGAAGTAATAGATGAGCTCCATTGGTTGTAACACGGTTACAGCCCACAAAATCAAGTCTCTTTCAAAAAGAAGGAACTTATTTTTAATCCAACACAGTGCATCAAAATCGCTTCAATTTAATCTTTTGAAAAAAAAATATTAAAAGTTACGGAAAAATATTGTTTTTTGATAAAAAAGTGTTTCTGAAAAAAAAACATAAAATTATCTCTAAGTTTTCTGTATAGAACGAGACCTCAACCCTATAGGTGGGGTGGGTAGAACAGTTCTCAATATAAATAAGATAAATTGATGCCCACAAAAAAAGTGTACATCTAATTTAATTGAAACTTGTCACAAAAATTTAGTTCCAAGAGAGATGAACCGATTACTTTTTGGGGTTAATTTAACCCGGCGAATAAAAATGGCGTCATTTAATTAAAAAATCATAAAAAACATATTGGTTTAATAAAGAGTGTTTGCAATGATATTTTGAACTTTTTGTGGCTATTACAGTTCTTGAGATACATATAAATGTTTCGACACTTTTTTTGCAACCTCACTAGCATAAACAGTTATTGTTATATGCTCCTATAATTCTTTTAAGCTTTTAAGTAGGGGAAGTGTCGTTCCAAATTTGGCAACTTGTTTTATATTGTTTTAAACAATATTTTTTCAAACTTTGATTACCGTTTTAATAATTGCAGTTATGATTATGTAATTCCCATATCATGTAAAAGGAAAACTAGACAGTTACATGTTCCTTTAGTTTCAGCTCTTACTAATTATTTATTATTTGTGTACGTATTACTTTTATCAATTGATGTTATCGATAATACTTTAATTACTATTTTGTATGATTAATACGTAATATTGACATTACATGTCTGTCATATCAAGGATCTTGGATAAAGGGAATGACATGATAAGAGAACTTAACTGACCATAAGAGTTGTATAAGAGAGAAATAAGAGCAAACTTACCTTCTAGTATGGTTTTTGCTAAAGGCGAGAAACGCAGGTTATGTAACCTGATAAGTCGAGTTCCACATATATTTACATTTGGGGGCAAGTGTTGCGCAAAGTGTTTGGCAAAACTTGCGCAAGCAGGCGCAGTTCGTACCAAGCTTGTGCAGTTTGGTTATTTGTGATGAATTCTTCTCTATTTTTTAACCCCAACAGAGTCACATAGTTATACGTCAAATCGATAAATTAAGCTTCCCCTTAATTTAGAATCCTTGGTCAAGACATTGTACGAAGAAAAATCCTTCTCCGTGACTCCTTATCAGTGTGTTCGTTAGTTCTTATCAAATAATTATGTGCTATAAGAACGAACAATTAAATAATTAACAATAAATGATAAATCTGATAACTTGAGTGTATGTAAATGAATATTTTTTATTCTAATATGTATCAATGTTATGCTATAGCTACGTCAAGTATATATTTAAACTACCCGAGTCATCTATTGTAGTGCCTCTGTATTTTTCTTATCTCGTTTTGTGAAATTTCTACCTCTTACTTTTTATCACATTTATTATTGCATTTTATGCAAAACTGGTATAGGTTTTGCATTTATTAGCCTACTATTAAACATAAACTGATAAAAAGAATAAACACTTAATTTGAGTCACTACAAGATAGCATTTATCGCCTATTCCTATTGCGTATAGGAAATGTTACTTGGCAAAATTTTAATATATTCTTATTTAACGTTTTAAGTAGCATTTTGGTTTCTAGTTAACTTTTATTTTTAAACATATTTCGCGCCAACAACTGTTGGCATATAGAAATATAGGGTTTTAATTCCTATTCCTATAAAATTCCAAAACCGATGTTTCACCTGAATCGTCTGTCACGTGACAGATGATTCTGCCAATGATCTGGCAAGAATTTCATATGGTCGGCCAGAATGATTTTACGATGATCTTAAACATGTATTTGTGTAAATACTGTGTTTATGTGTGTCTACATTAACCATAATAGTCCACATTAATGTCCACATTATGTTCTAACATTAAAGTTATTATAATAGTTCAAATTTTATGAGTAACAAAAAAACTTGCTGTTATTTCTTAAGGTTGAGATTTTATCAAATTGCATCCATCTAAAATTAAGTAAATGAATGACCAAAACCTCATAACTCTTTACTATTATTTTATACGTATGGTCAATAATTGCTATTTGTTATTGTTTATTAAGTAAATGTTTTTGACAAAACAAAATCACTAGGTTACATTTAAGGACATGCTATCTGTGTTTGCCCGAATCGACTGTTTAGTAGATCCTAGTTCGAAAATGTTTAGTAGTTAAAAAATGTCAATAATTTGATGTATGACTTTATTTTCTCGAGTCGAGCAAAGCTATTGCGGACAATTGAATTAAAATCTTTAGGAAATTTCTATATTCTGAGAATATGCTTATGCGAGTCGGTAGTTGTGAGGATAAAGTATAATAAAGGATGGAATTCGAAATATTTCTCGAACCCGGTTTTGCATTATGTGAGGTTTTAACTAACAAAACATAAAAAGAGTAAATGAATAGTACAGCAAAATAACTGATAATGTTTAGTCAAAACAAGTACATTAGTGTTGAGGGTCCTAGTTATGCATTTTATAGGCTAATCCAAATTTTCATTTTATATTTTTACTCTAAAACAATTTCAAAGATAGAAATTAAAAAGCACAAACAAATGCTAAATAATTAGATGACCTAAAAACAGTAAATAGAACAATAAGATTAAACGCTGCTAATAAAGTTAAAAAGGAAAAAGACAAACACAACCGCACAAAGAAATTATTATTATACACACCAGTTAAACAAACACACTCCAACACAACTAAACTATATTTATCTGAACTTTTTATTAGTTGATCAAACAATCCATTTAGAGTTGATTAGTGTGAGCTCACTATCTTATTATATGAAACTGTTGATAGAACACAAAAGTAACAATGTATTTATCACATTTTGTTTAGTTCTTTCTTCTGCATTTTTAGCTTTATATTCATCAAATTTTTATACCCTAACCTCATAAAAGGAAAGGGAGGATGGTTTTAGCAAAAATAAATAACAACCTCTAATGAAATAAAATGTCGAAGTTTCAGCACCCTTAAATAAATTAGTGTTTATATTATATGTATGAATTTATAGTTATGGAAATTTCATGTAAACACACTACGGCTACAGATCCTAATTATTACATATGAAAAATTATTAGTTTAGGACTTAATTCCTCCCTACCTCGGGCTCGCTTCGCTCGTCCTTAAAATGTACAAGTTGTTAAATTTATACTGCAACACCTCTTCGGACTCACTTCGCTCTTATATACTTTCTGAGTATAGTATATACATAAGTTTATTTCTTAGCGAACACAATACTTTTCCTATACCTAAGGTATAAATGAGGGAGGAAATGTAAAAATATTAATGGGATAGAATAATAAAATTTAAATTTGCTTTAAAAAAACTCTTAAATCGTCGTATCTTCCATTTAAGAAAATCGGATAAGTTATAATAATAAAAGAGAGCGAGAAAAACAAAAACTGCGCTAAATTGTGTAAGAAAGCGCAAAAACAAACAAGTAAAAACTACCACAGTGCATCATATTTATTAAGGTATTAAATTAAAAAAAATCCGATCTGTTCATATTACATATTTATGAGGCTTATAAATTAATATGATAATGCCCCTAGTTTGTCCCTTCCTCCACCACTCTTTTTTATTTTATTCAGGAATTATTTTTGCATAAATAAAAAAATATCGTAATTCTTAGAAAAGTTTGTGGTTGGCTTTTTTTTATAAGGAACTAAGTATGACTTTTATGGGTCCTAGGTGGAGCGTTTTTCCTCTATTTTTTTCCCTAGAGGATTTAAGAGGCATTGGGACCTCTAATCCTTTCTACTCTAGGGGCGTAACACGGACCTTTTGATTTTCTAAAATGGAATCTGCCTTTTATTTTTTTTTACTGAGACTAACAAATCAAGACAGGCTTTGCCATGAGTAATGTTACAGCTAAAACCTTTTTTAGGTTTTAAAGCCTCACTGTAGATGAGGGTAAGAAGTCAGACTAAGGATAAAATTATAAATTTACCAAAAGGAAAAATCTATAAAGAATTTCCGATAAAAATCTTTGTCAAAATAAAATGGAAATCGAGTATTTACGGATTTTTTTCTTAAAATTTGTATTTCAAGGGAATAAATTCTACTTTAAAGGCCCTTTTTCTGATATTTTAGATTTAAAGCTGTAATAAATGGAAGGATTTATCGCCTCGTGGATATCACACCCTTCTTGGTATAAATTGATTGATATCTTCAACCTCAGTCGTATATTTGTTCAAACATGGCCCTGTCAGTTTTTATTAGATACACAAGCTTAGTGTGTACTCTGTATAAATCTCTTCTACTTTCGTTTTTTAAGATTAATGATAAATTAATTACACACTAATTAAAAACTATAACTCCATTTCTATCATATTATGTTACCTGTAACAAAACAATGGCAAGGTAAAAAGTTTTTCGATAGACACTAAAAACCTACATTACTTTACTTCCAATTGCTTGTGATCAAAGCTTACAAGAGCGTTATGATTATAATTTAAATATCTTTAATGTCTCACGCTATTATCAGTCACTATCTTATCGTTATGCTTTTTTTTTATCTGCGTTAATTTTGATAATTTAAATTGCTACTAAGAGAAATTAAACGCTATATGCATTGTATACTACCGTTTCTTCTAAATATAAAGAAATTTAACCAAAATGTCTTGACATCAAATTTAATGTTTGTCATGTTACTTCAAGAAGGTAGAAATTTATAAGGTGATTCAATTCGATCGAACCAAACGCATTCAGAGGTTATAACCTGACGCCTAACGTTTTTATGAATGACGTGTGACGTCATTGCAGGAATCGGTACAAGCGGTTAACATTGAAAATTTACTATTTAATCCTGCTATTTCGTCAATTCCGGACTATTACCTGTCATATCAAAAAAATTGATTTCACTCTTGTAACTCCTCCAATTGAATCACGCCTTAAACTCTTATCAGCTTGATGCTACTTATTATTTTTACCGCTCATTTAAATCCTTGACTTTACCTTATGTTGGCAGTATTGCTAGGTGTTAATTGTATGTAATTGTCATTCGCTTTTTTTTATTGTTTGTTTTTTGTCGCTTTATTCTGTGCAGTTAAAAAGAAAATCTCGTTCTTAAAAAACTATCATGCAATCTCTTGACATAAAAAGTTGGCCTTGTTTCTTACAGATCTTGGTCGTAAAGTTGGTCAGACTGCAATCAAGGAGTTTCGTTACACACTTACTCCATTATCTACCTTCAACAATAAGTAATTGTTAAGATGTCCTTAAAATGTGTATTAAAACTTTATTAGCAAGGTTTTTTTATTGTTCACTGCTCGAGGAAGTCATTTTATTTTATAAAAATTTTATTGTTATGCTTTACTAAATTAAATATTACTGGTTATTTTCTATTAATTTATTTTATATTTTGATACACACACACACACACACACACACACACACACACACACACACATATATATATATATATATATATATATATATATATATAATATAAAATATAAACAAATGTGTGTGTGTGTGTGTGAGTATACATATTTTATAAATAACTAGGTGCTAATATCTGGTGGGGGTTCGTTTCTTTTTTACATTTTAGCGAATGTCCTTTGAAACAAATGACGAGAGTCAAACTCGGAATGTTGCCGAAATTTATTTTTGAGATCCCTGGTCACAAAAATAGGTTTGGAAAGCTTGGGAAATTAACAAAACGAGTAAAAAAGTGTTACCGTTCCAACTATAATCCAAAATTGCTCCGAAAACCAGAGCAAGAACTAGATTGCTACAAGAAAGCATATTTACGCTCTTTTTATTTTTACGGAATTCATTTTCATTTATACGCTAATCTTAATCGATGAATGTATAACATTTGTTTATAAATTTATTTAAATGTTTACAACACTTCTTAAGGCGTGTCCATTAAATATTATTTTATTTTTATTTTAAAGAATGCCAATTAAATCAAGACTAAAGATCATATCTCTTAATACCTTGTTATTTAAACTTGTTGTCACAGCTTTAATAGATTCAGTTTTGGAGTTGAGCCAAGTAATAGTTAGTGCAATATAATTATAGCAGTTTAGACATAAGTCTTAATATTGGCATCTGTTATATTTACCCGAACAGTTTTAGCATCGTAATTTATACTTAAACCTGATCGTGAAAGGCTAAAATGGATAGCATATTTAGATGGTATTAAAACAATTCCTTATAAGGAAGGCTAAATAGAAAAATTTAAAATTTAGAATGGATAGATGAAATAGATTATATAAATTTGGAAGCATTGTAGATATACTATAAGAAGTGTTAATCTGTGCTAGCACATTCATACGGTACTGTATTTGCTTTGTATGACATAACTTATTACATTCTGTTAAATTAGGGATGTCTAAATATATATATATATACACATAGGTTCTACCTCTACCTCTGGGTTTTTTATTGTTCATAAACAATACAATTTTATTACGTGTAAATGAATCAAAATTATTTAACTTTTAATGTTAACATATTTTGTCATACATGTTTATATTACTGGTTATGTAATTTATTTCTATTGTTTTGTGTCGTTATTATTCGTTTCATTTCTAAAAAGTTCTTTTGTAAAATTAAGTTTTATTAATAAAATGTTTCATTTTTAATATCCATCTAAAAATATTTAACATACCTTAAAATTGTTTAGGTTTGGAATTTGTTTTTATTATAAGGATGTTAAGGAAATAATAAATTTATGAAAATACCACGTGGTTTAATTACGTGGTAAATTAGCTTATTATACATAGCTTATTAATTAGTTTATTATACATAGCTTATTACATAAATAGCTTATAATGTTATTAAGTCAGATATTTTTTGTTATTTATAATAACATTGAAAATTAATGTAGAGTCCCCTTGAAATTTAGTTGTTTTCAGATGTCGTTGGGGGTAAGTATACTGTCTTCGAAATTGTTAGAATCACGAAACCGAAGCAAAAGTTTAAATTGTCCTACGATGTTTTAACTTCTTAGTTGAGATAGTAATCCTATTTTGAAATGTTTGCTAATTACTCATAATCTAAAGTTTTTTTGTATATAGTGATGTTTCATGCTATTTTTGGCCTGACGACTTATTAAGTTTTGTGGTACAATAAGAAAATTGTTTCTTTTGTATCAAGATAGAAAATCATATAGGATTTTTCTATGTTCAGAGACTTTTCCATCCTATTCAAATGAATGTTTGTCATCAACACGCCGGAGGATATAAAGGTGAAAGCTTCACACGCTCGACCGATTTCAAGGAAATCACCTCTAAGCTTGTCCTTTCTTCAACTCTTTTGTGCTCTTTTTACACCCAAGTAAAATTATAATACGACCCAGTTCTCGACTTTCCATCATGGTTTAATGTAAACTTTCCCCAGGTCTTTTATTCCCTACTTTGTAAAGATTTTTTTCGCACCAATTTTCTTTTTCTTTACTTTTCCACCCCCTTTGCCCTCTCTTTGTTCTCCTCTTTCAATAAAATCAGGAATACAAACAAATCATTTCATCTATAAACTTCGTAAATAAGAAAATCTTAAATTTTGTTTACCCTTCTATTGAATTGTAACTATTTTTCTTCACTTATAATGAAGGATGTAATGGGAAGTATATTGATAAAAAAATACTTGATAAATACATATTTTCATTAAAATTATTATTATTGTTTTTGAAAAATATTCAAAAAATTGTTTAAAGTTAAAAGATGTACTAAAAGAAAATTATTAAAACTCTTTTAAATATATTAGTTAGTATACATATTAATTTTTTTGGAAGTAACTTATTTCTCATTCTAAATTATAAAAATGTTTATAATTTTCCCTTTTATAATTAAATTTATCTCTTCATAATAAAATAAAATATATAGTTTTATATTTTTCTTTCACGGAAATTTTGAAAATTTCTACCTTTGATAAATTTTTAAAAAGGTTTTATCTGAGATACAATACCATGAGTAAGATAACAAATGTGAAAGTTTACACTTACACCCGGTTTAAATTACACAAATATAACCTTTACGTGATTTTTAAACCTTTGATTTATTTCTCTTAAATCTTGTAGCTCAAATTTTTATATATTTTGCTAAGTTTTTTTCATGAATTACACGTTTAGATTAAAAAGTTTTTCTTTAACTTTGAGTTTTTGGATTTTTTTTACCTCTTATCTTCTTTACCTTAGTACAAAACTTTTCTTTGAAAAAATCAACGATACCTTTTTTAAAAAATCAAAGTTTTTTTTAATAAACTTTCTTGTTAACAGGAGTAAATATTTGATTGATTAAATTTATTAAAAACTTAAATGTTTTTATAGTGTTATATGAGTATAACGTGTTACTCCGATAATATACTTACTTTTCCTCATTTACACCGTAAATATAAGGAAAAGTATTGTGTTTGCAATAAAATCCGAAACCGGAATGAAACCGAAATTATTTGTTTCAGATGTTTTAAACGCCTCTAGTGGTTTTTACAAAGCTGTCTGTCTGTATGTTGTGTGTGATTCTGTTATTATCGTAGCTCCTTGTGTATTTATGCTAGAGCGTTTAAACTTCGTAAAAAATTAGTCTACCGCTGTACTTGTGCTATTTGGAAAATATTTCTTATTACGTCATTAACTAATCACTCAGCAAAAATTTCGAAAAATTATATAAAGCAAAAAAATTATGCGATCAGATTGAGATTTGGCACGTATGGTTTTTAACTAATAAAACTAATGGTGCAAAGTGCATCATATTATTGCATTAGTGCAATTTTTAAATTTGACTTGGTACGTTTTTAAAAAAATAAAAAATTAATTTATTTGAAGTTTAAATTTAAGGTAAAGTTAATAAATTTAATAAATTTACTAAAAAAATAAGTAAACAAAGTTTCGTTTAATACGACAAGTATATCTACAATTTTTGTTGGATTAAAAAGTAAAGTAGCATTGAGCGTGGTCTGTGCTGTATGGATGTTCGCTGAGAATAAAACGGATGCATTTATATCTGAGGACGAGCGAAGCAAGTCCAAAGAAATGTTGCTGTATAAATGTGACGAATTGAATATCCTGAGGACGAGCGGAGCGAGTCCGAAGCAGGGAGGATAAGCTTGCGAATCCGATGTGATGAGGAAAAGTTCCGAGGAAAAGTACCCGATTTTTTATTATTTAGAATACTTTTATTGATTGAATAAAACTAAACAAGTTTTCGTTACTCATTATAAGTACTAACCCGTTAGTCATCATCAGTGCCGTGATTATTAAAAGTATAATAGTCTAACATTGGTAAACTTGAGTTATTGAATTTTATTGTTTTACTTTTTTAACTTATCTCTTTTCCTAAATATTTGCTGAAATGATTGTAATTTTTACATGATCTTTGTTTGTTTGTTCCAGGTAAATTTTAAAACATTCAATTGATTCAATTTTGGACTTAGTTATGTAAGTTTTTTTTTTTTACTACGCTGTATAGCTTTTATTTTAAATTGATGAAATTGTTTTATGATGTCATAAAAACTCGAGGGCTTCGGCCTTGAGTCCGTTACGCGCTTTGTTCTTGATCAAAAAGTCCCAACAACAAAGTTCAAACAAAACTAAATATAAATGCTCATTTTTGGAAAATCACTCTCCAAAAATCTCAGGGGGATGCATACATTTTCCTCTAAGTAATATTTAAAGTAGGCGAAATATTTTTACTCGTATGATCTAAGAGCACAGCCCGGGGTTGAACCCTTAACCTTTCGTTCCGAAACCGAGTGTTTGTATAATTATCAGAAGTAGTACAAAAACACTAAATTCTATGTTGAATTTTGTTGCCTTAAATTGGTTTGACTTTGCTATAGTTTTTGTTTTAAGTTAATAATAGTGTTGAAACAATGTATTGTTTATATATTGTTTCAAACTGTTACATTATTTGGTGGTAGTATTCTTGTTTAACTAAATTATTAATTCAGGATCGAATGCGTTTAAATATAAATCCTGCTCTTTATTCATTATAAATGACTTTAATTTGTAGTGCATAGGAGTCACTCCTACACTCCTTGCTAATTATAATACAATCGTTATTAATCCTACGTCCTACGTTTTCTGATAAGTACATACGAGAACGATACAAATTAAATTATGAATAAACTGCTCTAATTCCAGTTTAATGATTTGCTGTGAATCAAGCATAACTCTAGATACATTATGTTATTACTCTTTGTTTGATTAAAGTATGGTTTTGTTTAAAAATAAAGATATAATACACATTAACTGAGCCGTGTAATTTATTGTGTATGTAGATTTTTTTCTAGTTAAAGTGTGAAACAAAACCTAATAATATTATAAAATATAAATTTTACATTCCAATTCATTCAGTGTGATAGTGGGTGTAACAAAATGTATTTTTTAATTATTATCGATCGAATAGATAAAATACATTAAATAATAATAAATAGTAAAAACATTCTTCTTCGTCTACAATACCATTGGTTAACTGTGCCACTTTAAGTGATAAATAAGTGTAAGTAAACACAACAAATTTAATGATTAATTTAGAATTTTTAATACATTGCTTTTTACTGCATTGAGTAATACCTGTACTTAGATGTAGCGTGTGGACAAATCTGAGAAATAATTTTGTTGTCTTCGTTTGGTTCTATAAATAAACATGAATGTGGTACAATGTCAGCAGTGCTCTTGGTGGTGTTTTTGTACCAGTAAGTAATGCAAGACGCAGTTAGGATATATTTAATATGACCATGCATTTGATTGAATAATAATCATAATTAATTTAAATATAAACTAATTTTAAAAATATAAGCATATAAAAGTATGTTTTTCGTCCTAAAATATTGTTTTTTTATTTATTTATTAATGTCATTAAAGATTCAGGTACTCTCGATACTACCTGTTAGAGTGCAATTATTAGCAATAGTTTATATCATAAATTTGTACATTAGCATGAATCCGGAACCTTCGTTGTTTTAATTAGGTACTTAAGTACTTGCTATTGAATACGAGAGCGAAGGTAGCTGTTTCATTTTTTTTCCTTTAATTTGCGGCATATAAAATTATTTAAATTTATTTATGTTTTTATTTTTTCTATTCTTTTGTCTTATCTATGTTAAGTCTTATCTCTTATTATTTATAATTTTTAGAGCTAGACTTTTATTCTAAGAGCGTTAGAGCAGAAATTTAGTTGGATTCCAACCAAAATGTCAAAGCTAGGAAAATAGAACTTATTGAAAAGTGATTAGATGCCAAAGAAATACAATTTTTGGCACTGTAACGATTTTTTAAATGGTTATATTTTATGTGTTATCATTTTCCTTAAATTATTTAGGCCACCTATATTTTTTATTGAAAATTTGTGTAAAATTCCAACTGATTAAACTTTTTACATCACAGTTAAAGATCATATTTGAAATTTGCTAATTAAATTTTAAATTTAATAGATAAAATTATTAGAGTATTTGGATTGATTCTTTATCCTATGTGGTGGAACTCATCATAAAATAGTTTAAAGAAAATGTTAAATATTGTAAGAATATAGTTAAAAAATTGTGTAGGTTTCCTTACCGTATTGGATTCGCTATATATACGCTCATCCTCCCTACTTCGCACTCATTTCGCTAGTCTTCAGGACGCAGAAATTATCTAATAAATATTATGTCATACGTCTTTGGACACGCTTCCTTTTTTTTCGCATAGATAGTAAAATCATCTGTTTTATTCCTAGGGTTCACCCATCCATATATTGAGCTCGCTCAATGCGGCTTAACATGAGTTAGTGTCTAACAATAACCTTTGATATATTAGTTATCTTAAAATGAACCATAGTACATATTTATTCCATACAGGAATCCAATTGTACCAAATTTAAATTTGTTACAACTTTGAAAAAACTTCTTAGGAGGTATAAAAACCGCATGATGCTCATTTAAACCAGTTTAGGCTTTTCAGTTCAAAGAAAATACTTTTCCTCTTAACCTACGGTATAACTAAGGAGAAGTAATAATACACCTCACCATGAAAATGTAAAATGTAAATATATATAAAAAAGCAAACGTGATGACGTAAAACTGACGTTAATTCAGTGAAGCGTTCACTGACTTAATGAATTATTATATTTTAATTATTAAATTAAAAGTTAAAATAAATTTATTCCAACAAATTATTTTAATTTTAAATTATTTTTTGTCTCTTATAGTAAAACTTCAATAAATAATATTATTTTTTACTTACTGAATTGGCCGAACAGAGAAGTATGATATTTATACCATAACTCTCTGCGGCTATCAAGCGCATCATTTATCTATAGATCTCGTAATATTTATATCACTCCTGTCCTGCTACTTTGAAGCAAAATAAATATTGATGACTATCGTATTATTTTAACTTTTTGTCATTTATACCGTAGGTATAGGAAAAGTATTGTGTTTGCTCTAAAAGTCCAAAACCGGGAATTCACTTGAATTATCCGTTTTAAGCATTTGTAAGACCTCGAGTAGTTTTCACAAAGTTGTCTGTCTGTATGTGTGTGTTATCACACACATAGTGGTGTGTGGTGGAGAGAAGTTCAAGCTTAGTACGAGTTCAATCTTTAGGTCTAGTTGTTATAACGTCATTAAATGGTAATAATGAATCAGCAGAAATTTATAAAATGCCAAAAAGTTAATATTTCTTTTTTTATGGACTTATAAAAATTATAAATAAAAAGAAATTAATTACACAGAAGTCCTTTATTTTTTATATTTAATAAATAACTAAGCTTTCGACTAAAAATTAGTCATCATCAAAATTTAATATAATATAAAACAGAAAACTCAATTGATAATCTAATTCATATTGCACCTAGCTATGGTTTGGTAAGCCATGTTTAAAAACCATACCAAGGAGCAATATGAAGTAGTTTGTGAAATGTGATTTTTTATTTTATGTTTTATATAATGTTAAACACTGATGATGACTTATTTTTAGTCGAAAGTTTAGTTATTCATAATATATTAAAAATAAAGGACTTCTGTGTAATTAATCTGGTTTTAAAAAATGTTTTTATCGGTTTGAAATTTTGCACTCTGAGGTACACCATACCCGATTTTTTATATGAATAGCGGAAATATTTTTTTTATCTTCTGTATTTTACTTTTTGTGTATTAATTTATTTAATTTCCTTTGCTATTCCTCATCTGTTTTATGGCTTGTAGTAAAAACGCTGAAGTCGGTATTGCCTGTCCCATTACGACCATAAACCTCGCTTTTATAACTTCTGACATTAAATTTTAAATTTAAAAACTAATAAAAAAAACTTTATAATTTAGTTTTATAAAAGTCAATAACAACTTAGTTTTGAGAAACTTTTCTTATTTAGAAAGTAATATCATTATTTCAATAGTCATGGAAATAAATTAATATTGTTATCTATTTAGTTTCTAAGATTATTTTTATTTATGTATGTTATTAGTTTGAGGTATTAACATGATAAGTCATTTAAAAATAAATTTTTGAATTAGAATACATTTTATAGTTAATTTTTTGAAGTAACATAATTATGTTTGTAATGTGAATGGTTATTATGAGTATGATATGGTATTGAAAAAAATTCTGTTACCTTGAAGTTAAAAGCATAAAACTAGGAATCTAGACTTACCAAAGAAGTTTTAATAAAAACCATGATAAATTATTATTTTACCCTTATTAAGTCTTAACTTTGCCACATTTTTTGGTTAAAAAGCTCTAGTAAAGTGTCACGATGATTTGTGGAAGTAGGGTGGTAATATTTACTAGATTTATGTTTTTGAAAAAAAGGAAGGGTATTCCTAGTACTCTAGATTAATATCAACCTATACCTATTAAATATAGGAGACTACAAATCATTGTAAATTGCTCTCATTAGTTGAATTTATACGAAACCAATATCTAGGGCCATTACCCCTAACCTTTCTGCCCCTAGCTCCAGAAGTCTTTTTGCCTCCCTCTGCCTTTCGAGTTCGATTTAGAAATCCCTTGGCTCTCCTTTTCTTGCTTCTGATAATTTTTTTTGCTCTTTATTAATTTCATTTCTATAGGATTGAAAAATGTCTACCTTTTCCCTTATAATTAGTGTTATTAATATCTTTTGTTTGTTTTATAAGTTCATATATTTCCATGTCTCCGATAAATATCCTGGTAAAATTATAACTAATCAACATACCCAATTATTCCGTATTATATTTCTACACATAAGGTTTTACATATACAACGGAAAAATATCACCGAGGTGCAGGATTATATCTTTGTCCAGCTTAAACCTACTAAAGACACTTCTCGACACGCATTCTCTAATAATTTATAATTTTTTATTCTGCAGATATAAAACCAAAAGTAAATATACAGTGTAAAAGTTAGCAAATCAAGTTAAACAAGTAAAGTTTTGATTATAATTACACTTAATAATTACAGCTATAGTATTTACAAAACTAGAAATACAGACAGAACTTCGTATTTCCTATCTTTCCTGTTAGTATATTAGATAAATAAGTGGCCACTTAAAAAGGAGAAGAAAAATTTCTAACTAGTTTTTGTAATAAATATTTAAATGAATAATTTAAATATTGATTTAATTTATTATTAAAATTATGTTTGAATTAATTGTCCTACTGTATAAAATTTAAATACAAGTCTGTACAATATGGAATTAAATAACATTATTTAAACAAATTTATTTGAAAGATGGATAAAATAAACAAAGAATAGATGAACAAGGTAAATATACTTAAAATTAAACTAAGTCACCCAATGCCGAAGGCGTTGTAATATAAGATCAATTGAAACTTTGTAAACTAATGCAGCATATAATCATTCAATCAAATATTATAATGTTAATTATATAATATACTATGTTATATTATATACTTGTTAATAATATATTATAATGTTATTATGTTATGGTAATGATATATATTTTATTTTCTAATGTTATTATATTATGCAAATAAAGCCATAATAAATCTGAGATTAACTTAGCAGACTAGTTTTTATTAGTTATAATTTTAATTACAATAATATTCAAAGTTTTAATTAATATATATAATTAATATATATTAATTAATATAAATGTTTCTGTAAAGAACTGAAATCAAAATTTAGAAAATAAAGAAGTTACTTCTTCATAGCTATATTCCTTTTAAGTTTTTCATTGAGTTTAGTATAGTTTTAGTGGCTTGACAAGGCTGGCAAGAGAAGCAGTCCTGTGATTGTACTCAGGCAGGCAGATTAATTGTAATTAATGTTGAAAATATAGTGACCACATTGTTTCTCACGAAATCGATTATGTTCTCTAAAACCCTCAATTAAGGAAATAGTACTATTACTGTAATTAAAATTCTATAACATTCTTTTTTTTAATTCTTTGCTACTTAGCAAAGAAACTCTTGTCCTCTTATACTTGTTTAATATTATATTTTCTTCTTTTAAATTCATAATTTTATAATTTTGCTTTTATAATCTAATTTTTATCTAACTTAATTATTAAATGTATGATTATCCTTAATGACTCAACGGAATTCAATATTTTAAGACTAATATTAATTATAATTTTTAATTAAATTTTTCACTTCTATATTTTTGGGTATTTTAATTAAAAATTCTCATAATTTATGAAAATTTATGTTAAATTTTTACTGAGTTGTAAAAAACAAGTTAAAACATTTATTAATAAAATTTGTATTTTATCAAGAATTTTTAATTATGTTGTTAAAAGTAGAATTATGGTGTTGCCTGCTTTATCCGGTGTCTTAGAGGTTTAACTGATGCCCGTTTATCAAATTTCTTTACTTTATGTTTTTAAGCTTAACTTTAATTTTATAATTTTAAGAATGTTTCTGAGTTTAACAGGCATATTTAACAAATATTTCCGCTTATCTTTTTTGCTTGTGTAGTCTGTAGCCTTATTACTGATATTTATGTGCTTAAAGCTTAGATAACGAGTTCTTTTTTTATTTTATTTTGCTGCCATTATCAATGTTATAAATATTGTATAACAATTCAAAGTAATCTAAATTGACCGGGATAATCGAAAATATGACTATTGCATTAAACACATATGTACTGTAATGAATATCATAGGTATAGAAAGTCGAGAGCTATTCGAGAGCGTCTGACAGAAGAGATGTGAAATCGGTGCTGGCCTCTAGCGGCTGCTCGGAAACTAACCTTATTGTCATGACATTCTCCTTCTTTTTTAAGTTTTATCCATGAAATCATGTCTTTTTTATCACCATTATAACCGCCCGAGTATCTATATGACACTTATCATTATTATTTATAATAATAATATCTTCATTTAATTTTTACAAAGTATTTTCTTACAATTTAACAATTATACATCATGTTACATATATTGTTTTATTTTTATTTACACTTATGTTTATTTTATTCGCTTTTATATTTATTTATTTATATATTATTTTTTGCAGTCTGTAAGAAGCAATACAGCTTGAAGCTGAAGACTATTATTATTCTATATATCAATTTATATACAACAAAAATATCAATTCATATTTTGTTGGTATCAGTCAACAAGAGTAATGCATGTTGTGATATAGACTAGCGTTTTTTACCTCTGCCTTCTTATGAAATTTTACCGCTATAATTAAAATATAACAAATTATTAAAAATAAATAGTAAAATCAAGGCTACTAAGTAAATGAATACTTTGGTGATGTTGCTTACCATGATGTTTTTATGGTGGGCAATCTTTTCATTCTGAGGTTAAGCGTAGTCAGACTGAAGCAATACCCATACCTTAAGCTTTAGGTAATCATGGCTGTCTGAAGTATACCCAATTTTTTAAAATAGTTTTTCGAAAAATTTAAAGTGAAATTATATAACTTTTACTTTTAGAATATTCTTGCGGTTTCTTTGTAAAGATAAAAAATCTTATTCATAAATTTTAAGTCATAAAATCAAAAAATGATTTAAGAGAAAAAAATTATAGAGTGAATATTTTTTCAGAAGCTTTCAGAAAATCTTTTAAGGCTATTTCAAACGTTTAAATCTTAAAAACCTCCTCCTTTAGAAATAGCAAGTTTTAGACTTTAGTAAAAGCTTAAAGGCTTTCTTTTAAAAACAAGGTTAAAAAAGACGTACCAATAATACTGTTCCCCTTTAATAAAAAAAATCATAGAATAAATACTATTTCTTTCCAGAATCTGCAGTTAAAAAATCTCCCTTTATATTTGCCTGGCTAGAAGAAAATGAAGCATACATTTTTCTTGACTTTTTTATTTTTATTTTTCCTAGCCATATTTCACCTTCTTTATGAAATATTTCGTACGTAGCCTCTTAAAGGAATGAAAAGTATCAGAACGGGGCACCCATTTATTTTTAACGGTAATATGCTATTTGCATATTTCAGCATTTTTTGTTCTACTCTTTTTCGTATGAAATAAAAATTTAAGAAATGCCTTTTATACTAGATTCACTAAAATACTCTTTTCCTACGTGTTTTTTTCTTGTGGGGAAAACAAAGGATGATTTTAATGTAATGCGCTTAGCATGGTTCATTTTTTCTGTTTTTTTTTTTAAGTATAAGTTTATGACAGTTAAGAAAAATGATGGCATGTAACCATTTTTTCTATTTTTCTTTTTACAAAAGGTATAGGAAAAGTATAGCTATCATCTTTTTTATTCCTCTTGTTTTAGACACTTTGGGGATAAGAATATTTATAAATTAAATGATATCCTTTATTTTTAAAAGTTTTCCTTTTTATTTTTTTACTTTTTTAAATTGCTTAGCGCTAAAGATTTTTGTTCTTTTATTTATAATTTATTTAATTCCCGCTTGTTTTACTCATTCAACCTGTTTTTTAGAGTCAAGAACTAGATATTCTTTTACCAATAGGCTTATTTATAGCAGAGCGGTTGGCTTCTGGCATATGGGATTCTTGAGGCCTCTTAAACAATGTTTAACCCATGTCGCCGATTTATTTTATTGCAGAGCGGTAGGCTTCTGGTATAGGGGAGAGGTAAGACCGCTTAAATGTGCTGTAACTGTTCAAAGCCGTTGTGTCTTAATCCTGGAGCCAAGACCAGGCCTCTTTTCCGTAAGTTGGTCTGTTTGGATTAGGGTTCATAATGACCTGTCGAGGTTCACTGTTGATATGACCTTTTTATCTCTTGTGGAGAACGTTCATTCTTTTATTTTTATTGTTTATATTCGAGAATAGCCGCCTTCGTGGTCGAGGTAGTTTAAGCGTCTTTGTCTCCACTGGGGTCAGGGGTTCGCATCCCAGGTTAGGCTCTTAGCTTATAAGAGATTATTCTTCGAATTAATCATTACCAAATCTAGAATACACTTCCCGCAGGCGATATCTCCCTTAGGTTCTAAACGGGCATTATTATTATTATTATATATATGAGAATCATTATGATTTTTATATTTAATACTGGATTACTCTACAGGTTTGGATTTATCAATTTTTTTTCATATTTTAAAATCACAAAATCACACAAAAAAAACAATTCTTTAAAAAGGGTGAAATGAAAAGGGTCCAAATGTTGGGCCTTGCGTTAACCCTTGCTCAATATTTGCCTACAGGGACCTTATTTCAATTTTACAGGTGTGAAAAAATTGTCCCGACTTGTGTCCTACCAATGTTATTGTTTATTTCCATATTTTTCTTTCACGTTGGTGCTGTAGTATGTATAAATACTATTGTTCTCTACTTATAGATTTTTATTTCTTAATAATTATTGGTTTTATCTGTAGCTATAAAAACAACAAACAATTAAAAATAAAGTGTTCAGTTTTAAGTACTAATTTTTCCATGCTTGTGACCACTATTTATTTTAGAGTATTTTTGTAAGAAAGGTTTACTTATTTTAAACTAAGATTAATGAATTCGTTCACGTCTTATTTTATTCTTTTAAGAATTTGTCATGTATTTTGAAAAACGCTTGTAGCTTATGTTTATCGTCTGAATTATTCGAACATTATAATTCATTGCAAAGCCATCTTTTCATATTTTTCCTAAATAACAATTAAAGGAAATTAAAAAAAAAAAATTTTTAAATATCTTCTACGGGTTTTTATCAATAAAAACATAATAAATAATTAAGCTTATTTATTTAATTGAATTAAAAGTTTTTATTCAATTAAACTTTTTATTAGGAAGTGTTAACCCAAGCCAGCAATTATCTTAACACTTCAACAGGATCTCTTACTTAGTTTTAATTAACTTTTATTTGACTCAAAAGGTTAAAAAAATCCGGTTTAAATTGTGTGAGGTTTCGAGGTTTTTCAAAGCATTTGGAAGTCAAATAAGAGGGGGAGGGTTTTTTTGCTCCAAAATCAAGTTTATTTAAATAGCATGCTTTTGCACCTTTTTTACGAATGTTAAAATAATTCAGAAAAAAACACTTAAATATATGATATTTGAAATTTAAACGAGGTTAAGAGGGAAAATCTTGAGCTCCTAAAATACTTAATTCAATATTTAAATTAGATTTTAATGTCCTTTTCAGCTTTGCTCTAATGCTTGTAAAAAAACATTAAATTCAAATGCACTCAAAGTTTAATAAATATTGACGTTAGCGAGATATAATGGCATCTTAAGGCGCAGTGAAACAACGCTTTCACAGTTAAGTGATAACAGCTTTAGAATAATATTTACTTTTTTGTTTGTATATTAATTGTTTTTACCTTTATTTCATCATCTTATATTTAGTAGTAAACTAAAAACTTATTTATTGCGTTTAAAATGTTGTGTGCACACACACACACACACACACATATATATATATAATATATATATATATATATATATATATATATATATAATATATATATATTATATATATATATATATATATATATATACACGTTAAATAATCACTGATGACTTCTCTTTAACAAAACCCATCTCCTCTTTTCCCTTCATAACCCTTATCTCATTTTCTCAATTTTCCTCCTAAGAAATTCGCTCGAATAATATATTTATTCCAATTTTGTTCTAAGCCAATTAAATTTTAAAAAAAATAATGAAGCATGCTATTAAGATTCCTTAAAAAAGGAAACAACAAAGACAAATAAAAATAAATTAAACTTTTCTTTTATTGGTCGTCTTTTGCTATAAGAAAAGCATTGTTATAGAAATAAAATGCAACTTGTATTAAAGAGTTTCTATAAAGTTGTTCTCCCTTTGTTCCATTGGTATTAAAGTCCCTTTTAATAAGGCTTTTAAAAGAAAATAAAGTTTTTTATTGAATAAACAAAGTAATTAATATAAATATAAAAAGTTTTCTAATAAAGTTAATACTAAGTAAACTCAGTTAATAAAGGTTTAGGAGTTAATACAATTTGGATTATAAAAGAAAAGAATAAAATTAAAATAGTTTTTTTATCAAAGAAAACATAAATGCTTTTCTATTCATTATTTTTATTTTTATATTTCATGCTTTAATTTTTGTAGTTATTTTTATTTACTCCGCACCTTAGCTTATTTTATTTTGTATTGAGTTATTTTAAGATATACATTCACTGCTTACTTTTTTACTTTTGTTACTTCACATTCAGTTTCACTTAAGTAGTTATCTAGTTTGCCTAATTCTTTGAATAATTAACTAGCTTAATTAGTTAGTTCTTTAGGTTAGTTTACTTATTAGTTTCTTATGAATTTATTTTTTTATTTACTTTACATTAATCCAATTTTACCTTATGTTATAATCTATTATGTTTTTATCACTTTCGTTTAATAATTTTACTTTACTATGCTGTAAAGGTTATTTTTACTTAACCTAATTCATTCACTTAGTTTTAGTATACATGCATTTCTTAAATTTTACTTTCCTGTTCCTAGTTAACTTCACTTTAATTAATATTGTATCATAAATTTCCTTAGTCTTTATTATTAGTTATTCTTACAATAAAAATATTTTTACAAAAAAATGTTTAAGTGTGTTATTTTTGTCTCAGTTGATGTTTTAAATTTACCCTGATAAACGCTGAAGCATGGTGCAAAAGAAAAACACGCGTTAACGTCAAATATATTTTGTGAAACTCTCCTTTAGAATGAAATTTTATGAAGTTAATAAATTTCAGAGATGAATGACTGCGAAAGTATGAAGTACATAAAATATGAGCTTTGAAAATTTCCATTAATAATTTCCCAGAAATTAAACACGTAAATCATATCAAGGTCTCGGTTTTCATGTTTAAAACTAAATTTTGAAACTGAAAAAGGCCCTTGAGAGCATTCAAACATATATTTAACTCAAGTCCTGGGTTTATAAATAATTTGGACTACATTTTAGAGGTATGAAACTTAGGATTTATTGTAGAAGTATAAAGATAAAAAGATAAATGGAACATGCAGTAATGTAAATAGTAAAACACTGTAAAACATGCCGAGCTGCCTAACTGTAGTGATATTTACAGTTTTATCATGCACTCAGTTTTCATAAACTCAGCCTAAATAACAACAATTTATGTAGTCTTTTAATTTATAGCTAATTTAACTTCTAATCTTTACAAAAGTTTGGATTTAATTATTGATAATTTATTTTGGTGACCAACGGGCTAAAATTTGCTGAAGTATAAAAAATTTGAAATCTGATTTAATTAATGAGCGCTGACCATTTTGTACTTTAATGGTCATATATTATATATATATATATATTATATAATATATATATATATATATATATATATTATATATATATATATATATATATATATATATATATATATATATCATGTATATCTACTATAAATAAAACCATTTATTTGGAAATTATTTTATTCTATTTAATAATACAATATTATTTGTTGTGATTTTTTAAGAAATTTATTTAAATACATAAAAATTGTATACAATTTTTACACTTTTGTTGATATGGGGTTATTTTTTTATTTGATTTTCCATCCAACTCAAACTATAAATATTTAAAAATGCCAACAGGCAACAGCAGGTTTGAAAACGTTGACATTATTACTTTTAAAATTTAATATAAAACCTTTCTGTATATAAAGCCTTGTTTTTAAATTAAAGCCCTCTGGAATTAAATAAAATCTATTTGATGCCACGGCGTGTTGTATAGACTTGTTATAAAGCCCACACTTGTTTATCGCTACAGCGTTTTCAACAACATTTTAATTTGTTTGTCTGTTGCTTATATTAATCTTTATTTTTCATGTTGGTTTTGATTAGTTTCTTTTCAAAATTTGGTTTACTATTTTATTTATTTTGTTCAGAGTTATATATGACGGCTTATAGTAGTTATCTGTAAACAAATTTGAAATAATCTAAGTAAATAAATTGTTTACTTGTTTTTCTTGGTTATTCATGAATTATTTTTGATGTCAATATCTTTATTAGTTTGGTTTGTTAATTTTTAGGCTCACTATATAATTTTCTACGAGTTGCAGTAAATTTTGACATTGCGCATGTTCGGCAAAAATATTAATACTAACTATAAACATTTTTTATAGCATGATTAAAAAAATATTATGGTGAGCCCAAAACAACAAATATAACTTACTTATGTGAATTATCTTTCTATACCAACCCTCAAAAGCAAAGAAAATTTTAAAATCTCCCTAGCCTCAGCTAAAATTTATTTTCGTTTTAGTAAAGCTTGCATATAATAATGTAAATATCTGTAAATAACCATTAATTGTTACTTTATGTAAAATTTTACATATATGATTAGAATTAGTTATTTTATTTAGTTATATATTTATTACCTGATTTATGTTTCAATTTATGTTTTTGTGTATAATCTTCCTACATGTACCTTTTTTATTAGACGTAAAAAATGCTTGATTTTTTAAAGCTTTTATTTCACTTTTTCTTTTCTATGTTTGTCATTTTAGTTTTATTAAAGAGCAGACGAGACATGAGTTTTCAAAGTCAAGCTCGGAATCATTTATCTTTTTTTCTTTTTGTTACTTCCATCCATCACTGTCCTGACTATTATATAGTTTTTCATCTCTCTTCTTTTATTTTCATTCTGTAAAGAAAAAAAGTCAAAAGTAAAGAAAACAAAAACACAATTTCAATATTTTATTATCATGCGCTTTCCCTGTTTTGGCATTTATTACAGTTTTTACCTTTCTATTTTTTGTGTTGTTCTTTTTTACTTTACTATTTTTTTTGTAATAACTTAAAACTTCTGTTTCTTTTTCGATTGCAATTCACAAAATTTACCTTTTTTATTGTTTTTAAACTTTAATGTGAATAAATAATAAAGATCGTACGGCCCCTACCATTTTGCTGCTTAAAATAACTCCCTTACCAATTAGTTAATGTTTTGTGTAATTTTTGTATTTACTTGACATTTTACCCTGTATAGCCAATTTTTATCTTGAAGGCCGCTCCGCTATGTTGCTCTCAGGAGGCTTTGCTGTAACATGGCTGTTTCGTATTATTCTTAGTTGTCGTACGCTGTTCGCAAGGATAGGAACTATAAGGGAAATAGTTAAAAACATTTTAAAATTAGCATAATGTGTGCATTATAAGACCGAACTTGTTGTGCAGTGTCGATTTTCGAATGATGACCAAATAGGTTTGTTTATATATATATATATATATATATATATATATATATATATAATATATATATATATATATATATATATATATGCTCATATCCATTAAAAAACCGGAAAAATTGTGTACCATGAAGTAATGATATTGTTCAGGGTATTGAAAGCATTGCAAAATAAATTTGCCCGATTTGCGACCTTCGCGCCAGATTTTTTTCTTTTTTTACTGATTTCTTTGCTTCTCTCTTTTAAAGGGTATTTTTAGGTTATTGCTATATAATATAATTGCTTTGAAGTATTGTGTTATTGTCAGTTGTCCTAAGTGTAAAGTTTCTATTTTTTCGCTGGTGTCAGTAAAAACTTATTGCTTCTTGCGTCTCAAGAATATTGTTCGTCTAAGCTCTAGTTTTGTAATAACGAAGCTATTATTGTGTTACTGATACACATCATAGTGAAGTCCTGTTACCGATCCATTCGTCTTCATACATATAGCTCCGATTATTTCTAACATATACTTACTTACTTAAAAATAATATTTTAAAACATTAAAAAAAGTAAAGTAAAAAATCAAAAAACTTGATTTCATAAAAAATAACTATGTATAATACAAATGTAATATTAAATATAAAAATAAAATGTAATATTAAAAATTTATCTTCTAAAATAAATTTAATTTGAATAAAATAAAATTAAGAAAAATTTAAAATAAAAATTAAGCAATTTTAATGTATTGGCACATGGGGGCAAGTTTTCATTATTAACTTAAAATGTATTTTCGTTCAATGTTTTTTTTATGCTGTTTATATGCTTTTGTTTATTTCATGAATTTGAGAAACTTGTTTATATTTTTTTATTGTTCACTTTAATACTTAAGCAAGGAAAGGATTTAGGTTTAATGCTAGAAGTATAACCTGTGCTACAAGTATTGTGAGTATCTAACATTACTGTTTAACTGAAAAAACCCTTTCGCTATTTTAAAGTATGTGCAATAAACATTCGCTTCTTATTTGCAATGAAACACAACAAACGTAATAAACCATTAAGAATAATAAAAACAGATTATATTGTTACATTAAGTTTAGTAAAAAAGAATGTTAGATCATTATGAAAACCACATTAAGTTTTTTTAAAACATTTATGGGTAGAATTTTCTTGCTGCTTTTATTATATAGAAAATATATTTTTTCTACCACAAAAAGAAACTTTGTAGAGATGATATTTTTTGTAGACCGCAACCACATAGAGGTCCCTTTTTAAATAGATCTCGTAACGTTTTTATAATATAGAAAAGATGTAGCATACAAAAAATAGCAAAGAACCTAAAAAAATAGAAAGATAAACATATTCGTTCCATATCTCTTTTACTGTTATCCTCTTACAGCTAAACCTAAAAAACCTAAAGCAGCATATATTTTTTACAATTTTTTTTCCAAAAAAAAAACTATTTTTACGTTTTTCTATACGTTACCAATTTTTATATCATTTTTATATGGTTGCATTTTTGAATGAAGCACCTTAGGGGATTTTGGAAATACTGTATTTATAAAGTTCTTTTTACCCCGATGTAAAAAGACCGTCTAGGCTCAAGACTTATTGATATTGGTTTCCTGAGTTTCTTTTAGGGTTGAGTTTTTTTTCTGAAATTTCAAAAGGGGATGCTTTTTCCTCGATGATTCTATAGAAGTTGGTAAACGTGGGTTGAAATCTGTTCTTCTAAGTATTTCTCTTTCTTTATATTTGAAAAATTAATGTTGAAATCTTCATAAAATAACAAAATATCTAAAATGAAAAACAAATTTAAATGCGTGTAGAAATATTCAACTTCGGAAAAGTCTTTTCATTGAAATTTTTAACGGATTTTTAATAGAAAATGACGCGTTGAAGGAATTAGGGGTGGGGTGGAAGGATCAAGTCCGCTAGTGTAGCCTCGTGAGAAAAAAATATATATGTCGAGTCATAGTTGCGTATAAAAGATGCTAGGCGCTTAGTAATCTGACAATAACTTTCGAGCATCTTCGGATAATGACGTTTTTAGACGTCATCAGAATCTTTTGTTTCTACTGGGTAAAGTCATTAATCTCCTAAAAAAATCGGTCCAGTCTGGAAGGAAAAGAAAAAATGTTTTGTCCAGTTAAACATGACTTTTAGATGAAGTAAAAGTGTCGTATTTTGATATATTTTTAGGGTGCTAAATTGAATAAAAGATGTTCTAAAAACCGTAGAGAGCCGTAAGTTCTTTTGAACAAATGAGTCTAAAAGAAAATTCGTTTATCACGCTACCACTGGCCATAGACGTACAAAAGTGTGAACCTGATAAACGCGCCTCAAGAGTTGTGACGCGAGGCAATCACCATGCTCCCCCTACACGATAAAAGTTTACGATTAACTTGGCAAAATGTCATGTTACTACATATATTACAAAACAGTTACCAATACATAAGGGACTTATCTTGATCTGGCTGACGGCTTATGAAGCAGTGGCTTTGAGGACCCGATGGCCCCTATTTGTCTATAGTTGAAGAGTCTACTGAATTGATATCTCAACTCTGAAATGAGTTGAGTTATGGATTGGTTTCATTTTTTTTTACTTCATTTACTTTAAAGTTCAATTTTAAGTTAAATTAGGTAAACTTGATTTAACCTGCAAAATTATAAAAGAAATCCAATAGGGTTAAAAAGAACACAAAAGTTTTAAAGGTTAAGTCAAGACACCGAACATCATTTTAAATTTAGACTTTAAATTTAGTTTTATTCAATCTAACCTTAAAAGTGATCATGTTGCCTTTTAGCTTTATAATTTTCCTTTAACCTCTCTTCTTTCTGGCTAAAAAAAATTACATTTCTTTAGAAAAAAACATTTTATCAAATACAAAGAAGTTTTAATAGGAAAATAATTGATGTTTCTTTATGTGAATAAAACTAAAAAAAAAATACATAAACTTGAAGAACAATTTCAAGAAAGTGGTCTAATAATGATGTTATCGATTTGACATTGCTAAATACTTCATAGACACAAATAACACAAGAGTCGACAAAATGTAGATACGAAGTATGTAGAGACAAAAATGGTGACAAAAATAACAGAATAATGAGATCAAATGTGTTGAATAATGTTTTCCAAGTTATTTAAAAATAATATCAATAATATAGAAGTACTTAATGATAATGCGGATTTGTAAAAATCATGGATTTTATTAAATTTCGGATAAATTCTTATATTGTTTTTAATTAAATAGTTTACCTGTGATATTAATTATTAATTAGTTGGTTATGTTACTCGACAATAAATTGCATTTTAGCAGAAAATCATTTTCAAAGTGACAATGTGATTTTAATAAAAATCATTTTACATCCTTTATGCTTTATGATTCGTGTTTTGCTTCAACATTGTAGCGGCTTTGAAATCTCTACTTTTCAGCCGTTACTAAACAAAATATGAATCTTGAATAAATATGTTTTTTACGCTGTAAAATATGCATTAGTAGAAAATTATTTTGAAAATTGTTTGTTTTTATTTATAATATTATATATTAATACATTTTTTTATTATTACGCAAAATCAAATATTATAGATAATTATATTAATCAATATTTATTTCTTACTTATTTATATTAATATTTGAAGTGAAAGTAATTTAGTCATTATTTAGCATCAATACCGGTTTTTCTAAACCTTAAAAGAAGTATTTAAAAGCCTAATACTGTTAAACCGAAGCGACTCTACCGGTTATTTTAATGACTTTCATTAAATACTCATTATCGTTTAGGTGTATAATCACTAAAAGGAAGGAACCGTTCTATTATTTACGAGCTCCTCTGTCGAGCGGTGAAAAAATCCTTGTTTTAATTCCCTACCTCCCGAATCTTAATGTTTTCCTTTTATGCTCTAATGATAAGAGAAATACATTAAGATTTTTCATCTTAAAGAAAATTTAAACATTTATTTTATCAGATTTTTTCTAAGCTATTTTGCTTATTTTATTTTGTCAAAAAGTAAATAAACATTTTTATCTTTTTAAGTTTAATTAAACATAAATGAATAATATAAAATCTTATATGCTGAGAAAAAGTTTTTTTTTTACTTTTTTATTACTTGTTCGTGTCCTAAGGAACAGACAGTTCCCAGCTCTTCTTTCAGATTTTGCTAAACTCTACAAACTTTATTTTAGCTTCGTGCTACAATAAACAACAAAATGAAGAACACCTGCTACCCGGACGTCTCTCCAGTCACTGTTAAAGAAAATGTTAAGACATTTTCATTCAGTCTGTTTTCTTTTCACATTAACTGATATTAAAATACACTAAATAACAATAATTACATTTTAAGGTTATATTTAAACCTTATTTATTCAAAACATCTGCAACTAGTATTAATAACTATTCTGCAATTCGTAGATATTATTTTAAAATTTTATAACCTGGTACAGAAGGTATTTAGGAAACGTATTGTGTTCGCGCTAATTATCAGAAGCCTAGACTTTAACATAACCGGCCTTTTTAAGAGCTTTTATGACGTTTTAAGAGTTTTTTATTTGTATGTCTTTGTGTCTGCTGTTGTGAATGTTTTGTGTCCCGCATAACTCGCCCATGTACACGCTAGTGTTGAAACTTCGTACATAATTCGGTTAAAAGCTTCGGTTGTGCTACCCGGGAAATTCAATTATTTGGACGGAGTTAACCTATTTTGGTGTGTCATAAAAATTGCGTCGTTCATCCAACCTCAGGTGCGTCGTTGTTCAGATAAATATATAACTTTGACCATTTAAAAGTTACATCATTTTATGCAAAAGTACCTTTCTTAGAGGTAAATCGATCCTATAATGTTAATTCTGATTTGTATTGAAATCTTGAAAATATTGGCTATTGAATTTATGAACTTTGATCCTTTATTAATTTTTAGGTTATATTAACTCTCTGAAGAGTAACCATATACTCTGCTGACGAGTACACTGACTACACATGACAGAGTAACCACATATTACTCTCTGACAGAGTAAACATATTAACCTCTGACAGGTAACACATATTAACTCTCTGACAGAGTAACACATATTTACACTCGACTGACACATAACATGTATTACTCTCGACAGGTAAACATATTAACTCTCTGACAGAGTAACTTAACTTCTTATTTATTAAAGTTTTTTCACATCTGTTAAAAAAGAAGTTACATAGTCTGTTCATCCAAAGTGAGCCCTTTATATGACTGCGCATGCACTAAGAGTTTAGAAAATCACACAACTTTTAGGTTTCATGAAATAAGTGGTTCCCTCTTAGTTTTGTGCAATACTTGAGGAAAGAGGAATTTTTTAAAGCTGATAAACCTTTCAATAAATCGAGTATTATTTTACAAACTATCTACTATTTGCAACATGACTTAAAAATTCACAAAATAAGACCTTTTTAGTGAATTTCAAGGACCATTTTTACAGATAAGTATACAGTTCACATACTTATGGTCTCATTTTATATAATTCTATGAAGGTAAGTAATTATATACATAGTTAAATGTAATAGGACTTAGTAATTATAAACTTAGTAATATATTCAGCGTTCTACTTCGTATTAATAATACTGTTACTTGCAAGAAGACAGCAGTAGGTAGAGTCTTAAGCCAGTTTTACAAATGTTGTGAAACCGGAAATGCTTCTTTTTTAGTATATTTTATGCGTGGGTTAAGACTTTTATGATAATAGTTTTTTTTAAAGAAGTTTCTTTATCTTGTTTTATTATTTGAGCTCCTATGCATGTTTAATATAAAAGAAAGCAAGATTAAAGCGAAAAGTTGAAACCTTTTCTATGATGATGAGATGCAGGATATGAAATAGTTCTTAGTGGTTTTGAATGTTTTAGAATCAAATAAAATTCAAATCAGACGATACAGTTATCGTTTTTTATTTTTTTTAAAACAATTTTTGCTCTTTTAACCTCTTTTTTAATGTTATATTTTGCCTTTTTCTTTCCATAGTTTATTTGTTTCTTAAAGATAAATCGTATGGGTTTTCGTTGATCTTCTAGAAAATGTGGAAAAAAGTCAAACCTGCTTTCTATACATAAAATTCTTAATTCCGTTGGTGTGGTTTGAATTAGTTGCTTCTTTGTGCTTCTATTATATTGATGTTTTTTTAGATATTGAAGTTGAATTTTAAGTTACTGCTCTTATACTTGGTTTAGTTTTAGTAATTTTCTTTACTATAGATGTATGTATATTGTATTATATGTATATATATATATTAATATATATATTATTTATATATATATTATTATATAATATGTGTGTATGTTATATGTGTAAATATCTTTAATATATATATTATATATAATTATAATTTTATACTAATAATATATATATTATATATATTTATCAATTTATTTATATATGGTATATATTATTTGTCATATATCATTTATTTTCTTTTTGTATTAGTATAAAGTATATTTATTTCAAAGGTAGATTTAAGAACAATTATGTTCGTTGAGAGTCTTGTGGCACATCTAAAGTTAATATGTAACGAAACATTAGCCTTATATTAAGACTATGCATTTATTATTATTTTTCTTTATTTACTAACGTAGATACAAGTAAAAGTACTGAGGTATCACCCTAAAAATCTGATACCGAGGTTTTATTATATTTATTCTTAATGAAATAGTTTAGGATACTATTTTATAATGAACTTTTATAGTTTTATAGTATATTTAAATTTGAGTTATTTAAAACTGAGCCTTCTTTTCTGTTTTTTAGCGAATAGGAGATGTTTTAGTTATAAAAATGCAAGCCAGTCCATTGTACGGATTTTACATTTAAATATATCTTGAAAAGTAGGCTCAAAAAATTTATCTCTATACCTTTCATAATTATGAATTCGTTAAGTATGTAAAAAAACTATAAGTAATAATAAAACACAATTTCAAAGATAATTGGCATAACACTGAATCCCTATAATAGTATAGGAAAACGAAGTAATTACACATTAGATTGCGCTTTGTACTGCTGGTACGTAACATTTATTTTATGAAACATTCAATGATAACCCTTATTTTTTATTTAAGTTTAAATTTGTTTTTATTGTTTTATCGATTTTTCTTTGCTAAAACGTAATTAAACGTTTTAATAGATAATGAAAGAACGGTCTACTATTTTCTTTAATTACATACAATTTATGTTATAAATAATCAAAGAAATTGTTTAACATTTCCGTTGAACTTTACCTATTGATTTTTTTAGGTTTTTAATAGATTCATTTGGAAAAAAAATACAACTGAGATCTATCTTTATAGGATTTTGATTTTTGCTCTGTTATTTCCCTTCTTTTAATAAATCGAAGAATAGGGAAGAAAATGAATGCGAGTCTATTCCAATATCCAATTTCTATTGTCCATTGTTATTATTCTTTTTTTACTTCGGAGAGAATTGAAATCTCATTTTTCAAAGTTGCTATGGTTACAATTTGTATCTTAAAATCTTTTCATGAATATAAAATAAATTTAGAGAGGTTTTAGCTATAATACCTGTCTGATTAAATCCTGCACTCGAGGGTCATTTTAAATATAAATATCAGTTTACATTTGTTTTCCTATATTTTTTTTCTTCCTTTTTACTTATCCTCTTTTATACTGAAGGTACAAAAAATCAACATTAAACGATGATAAAGAAAATTTGTATTGTCCGATGAGTCTTAAAATGATTTTTAACGATTCAGAAGGCCCTAAGCAAAAATACATGTTTAGCGTTTAAGTGCATGAGCCCTTTTCATGTGAATTTGGTGTATGCCCGAACCTACTTTAGTAAAACAGTGTATAAAGCAAGACTATAAAATGAAGCACTGATAAAATTATGTACGAAATTAAATTTAAGTAAGAATCCAATCTGAATTTAAAACTTTTTTGTGAAGAATATTTATTTTATTTTATTTTTGTTGTTTGAAGTGATGCTTGAGCCTTACGAAACGTCATTATTTAATATTCATAGCATATAACTTAAAAAAAATTACTCTTTATTTGCGAATTTTGTTTGAAAGAATTACTTTTTATCAGCGAATTCCATTTGAGAGAATTACTATTATCAGCGAATTCCCTTTGAAAAAATTACTCTTTATCAGCGAATTTCCTTTAAAAGATTTACTTTATCAGTGAAGTTTCTTTATACTCTATCAGCGAATTTATTTGAAAAATCAACTCTTTATCAATCCTTTGATACGATTTACTTTATCAGTGAAGTTTCTTTAAAAAAATTATCAGCGAATTTTCTTTGAAAAAAATTTACAGCGAATTTCCTTTGATAAAACTAATAGCTAATTTTGTATTTCACTGCTTGTTATGTAATATTGAATTTCTTTATTTGACTTGACTAGAATAGAAACTAAAATGACTTTATTATTAAATTTTTGACAACAATAATTGTTTGAATTATTTTAATTTATTATTATTATCATTATTTCTTTTTTTCTATATACTTAGCCTTGTTTTAATTAAGGATATAATTGTAATAAAAGATAATTAATTTTTGTTGTTACTTTATTGGAAGAACTTTATAATTATTATTTAGAATGAAACAGTATAAAAAAGATTAGTCTTTTATTTTAATTATTCTTTCAACTGAAAGTTAAATTAATAAGCTTATGTGTTTACTCTCTCTTTTTTATGTTAGTTTATATTTTTAGCTTTTTAATCTCAATTTAATTATTCTTTTTCATCATTTGAACGAATTAGCTTAAGTCGCGTATATTTTAAATGAATATCTTTTCCTCTCCAGGGCTCTAGGGATGAATTTTCTAAGAATAATTATATTTTTTTTTTTTTTTTATAAAAAAGAAAAATATTTTTCTTCATGTCGATTCCATTCTTATTAAAAATATTTAAACTAACTTTATTTTATTATGACAAAATTTTTAAAATAAATAAAATAAAGTATTTCTGCTTACCTAGTGAAAATATTGCGTATTAAGAAATATTATATCAAATTTAATGTTCTTGATTACTCAGCAAAAGCGTGAAGAAATTTTTTTTAAATATTACTATAATTTTATTCATAAAAAATTCTGGCGCGATGATCCGCATGTCGAGCGAATTTCCTGTGCAATGCGTTTTCCGTGCTTAACAATCTCTTTCTTGCATAAAGTTCCGGTGTGCACTTCATAACTCAATTATTAAGCACTACTCTTAACTAATTTTTCTGCATTTTTTTTAAGGAAATGCGCACAATTATCCTATTGGACATACAATCCTGTGCCTTTAAAATTGGTTCTGCACCACCATTATTAGCACTAGTTTAATCCTTAGTTAGTTTCTTCAAAGATTTTAGCGCATTTCCTGTCCTGTGCATGTCTAGAAATACATATATTTATAGACATACACACACACATATATATAAATAGATATGTGTGTGTGTTTCTGTATGTATGCATTTTTTTCTACACCCTTTCTTTTAAACACCGCTATCTTTAGAACGGATTAATTCGGGTTTTCTATAGTGGGTTCGGGTCCTCCCCAAGATTGATTTTTGTTCCAAATTTTATTAACAAATATGAATTCGTTCTAAAGATAGCGTGTTTACAAGACAGTCTTTTGTAAACACATTGATGTCTTCGCCATCAGGGACCATAGCGAAATTTTTCTAAAGGAAATTCGCTAAAAGAAAGTTTTTATAGTGGTGCTCTATAGAGTGGCTATATCTTATGAACAGGAACAAGTGTCTAGAGATGAAACCCTTTCAGAGGGATGGATGTGGAGCGAAGCTAGAGGAGGCAAGTTAAGTTGATTAATTAACTTACACTTAACTAATACTTGGTGTGAAGGTTCTCTACAGTTCCTCCTACAATTTCCCTTCTCTAAATTTATTATTGAAGACTCTACAGAACTTTCTCTCAAGTTTCTTCAAGTTGAAACTTTACCTCAGGCCTTAAAATTCATGATTTTATGTTTCGCTTACTCTCTAACTTTTTACTTGATATTAGTTTTCTTATTTTAGTGCCAAGATTAATTATTATCAAAATTGACGAATAAGCTATATTTTACTTTGATTTTGTGAGTGTTATATTTATAAAGAAGATATTTTATGTGTTATAAAAATTTGACAGTTTTACTTATAATTTATGTGACGACGTTAGAACGCTTTATTCGTCTTTACATCTCATTTTCTGTTACATGTAATATTAATAAAAGTAAAAAAATAAAAAGTTAAGAATAGTTACAAAATCTTTTTTCGAGGAGTTTCCCTTAAAAAGTAAAATATAAGTGATTTCCACAGAGGATAGTAACTCGTCAAGGAGTCAGGGTTTTTTATTCCTCTTGGGTGCTTAGGGAAGCTCTGTCGGAATAAAACATAAGCGAGATGTCGACTAGAAGAACAACCTGACTTCTTTTTAAGTCAATAAAGGAAAGAATAAAAAATCTTACATTTAAACTTCTTATGAAACTTGGGATTCAGTTTTCTTTAAAAGACATTTACAGTTATGACGAAGAAAAATGTCTTTTTTATTCAGGGCAGTCTATAAATGTCACTTATCTTAAAATTTACTATGTTATACAGTTTTCCGTCATTAGATTATTAAATATAGCCTCCTTTGTTGAATGCTTTTTACTTTCCTTTATTCTTTTTTATAAAAGGCATTTTTATATTTCTATTACATTGACCCCTTTGTCTTTATAATATCTTTGTCTTTATTTATTCTTTCATCACTTCTGTGTTTATATTTTAACGTTGTCCGTTTAACTTGCAGAATTTAGACTTTGAAATAGTCGTCATAGATAGTCCTTTCTTCATCGTTTTTTGATTTTATTTATAAGCGAAGAGACCAGGTTAATTTTTCAATATTCACTTATTTACCGAATAGAGCCCCTCTAGTAAATAATAAATCTATGTTTGAAGGACTCTAAATAGCTCTTGCGCTCATTTATGACTGACGGGACCAGTAGTGTCGAAAGTTGGCACTCGTTTTTTTTTTTTAATTTAAACCACACATTATTAAAAAAATTGAAGTGAATTATTAAAAACTATTATAAGAAAGGGCTATCCACTTAATTAAGTTGAAAACATAACAAGTCTTCTTTACTAAATATGATGTAAATAAAAAATAAGAGTCGATTTCGACCACTTCTGGTTCGTCATCGTGCTAAAACTAAAGTTATTATTACTAGAGGTGCCCTTTTGGGAAATATGAAACATCGAAAAAGTACACTTTACCACCTTCACTCGCTTATAAATTATATTAAAGAATCAGTTTTCAAAATACAATGCGTTATATAGCAGAACGTTTAAAATACAAATAAAAACTCAAAACAATGTGCGGGTGGACGAAAACAATAGTTTTATTATAACCTTAACTTACTCTGGAGGAGGTTTCAATGAGGTTACACAGAGTCCCTGAGAGCCCAAAATGACTGTTTCAGACCTCTTAAT